>CM048744.1:727228854-727678854 GCA_026315105.1 Locusta migratoria | reverse complement strand
ATGGGTAGGAGCCAGAGGGTGGGGAAGTTGGTTTGGGGATTTCATAGAGATGGACTAGGAGGTTACGGAGGTTAGGTGGGCGGTGGAAAGACACTCTTGGTGGAGTAGGAAGGATGTCATGAAGGATGCATCTCATTTTGGGACAGGATTTAAGGAAGTCGTATCCTTGCTGGAGAGCCACATTTAGAGTCCGCTCCAGTCCTGGAAAGTAACTGGTGAGAAGAGGAGCACTTTTATGGTCCCTCTGTGGGAGGTTCTGTGTTTGGGGGGGAGAGGTAGTGGCCCTGGCTATTTGCTTTTGTACGAGATCAGGAGGGTAGTTGCGGGATCTGAAAGCAGTCATCAGGTTATTGGTGTACTGCTTTAGGGATTCAGGACTGGAGCAGACTCGTTTGTCATGATGACCTAAGCTGTAGGGAAGGGACCGTTTGATATGGTGGCTGTCATAATGGAGGGACTGTTGTTTGTTGGTGGGTTTAATGTGGATGGATGTGTGAAGCTGGCCATTGGATAGATGGAGGTCAGCATCAAGGAAAGTGGCATGGGATTTGGAATAGGACCAGGTGGATCTGATGGAACCAAAGGAGTTGAGGTTGGGGAGGAAATTCTGGAGCTCTTCTTCACTGTGAGTCCAGATCATGAAGATATCATCAAAAAATCTATACCAAATGTTGAGTTGACAGGCTTCAGTATCCTAGAAGGCTTCCTCTAAGTGTCCCATAAATAAGTTGGCATACGAGGGGGCCACCGTGCTTCCCATGGGTGTTCCCTTGCTTGTTGGTATGTCTGGTGCTCAAAAGTGAAGAAGTTGTTCGTTAGGATGAAACTGGCTAGGGTAATAAGGAAAGAGGTTTTAGGTAGGGTTGCAGGTGGTCGACGTGAAAGGAAATACTCCATCGCTGCGAGGCCCTGGGGATGCGGGTTATTTGTGTATAGGAAAGTGGCATCAATGGTTACAGGGATGGTTTGTGGAAGTAACAGGCTGGGTAAGGATCAAAGACATCTGTCAATGTTTTATACTCAGTTTTAGTCCTTTTATAAGTTGTTTCAAGATATCCCTACAACTGTAGGTGTACTTTTATATTTCGCAAGTCCATCCGACATGCACCATTTCCTTTCATCCATCTCCATATGAGCAGGGGCGCTGATGACCTCGATGTTGAGCACCCTGTACCACCAATCATCATCATCATCATCACCACCAATACTTTATGTTGTGTTTAGCCAGTACAGATTAGCTGGTCTACATGTAAAGGCACATAAATTTGCAGCAGGGACCACACCTTTTAAGAAAAATAAACTGTATCAATATATGAATAAACTTTAATAAAAAATTTAACATATTCTTTAAACTAAAAAGTAATACGTATTAACAGTGTTATAAACTTTTAGTCCACTCCCATGAACCACAGATATTGCCGAGGTGGGGTGGCTTGCATGCCTCAACGATCCAGATAGCCGTACCGTGGGTGCAACCACAGCGAAGGGGTATTTGTGGAGAGGCCAGACAAACGTATGGTTCCTGAAGAGGGGCAGCAGCCTTTTCAGTAGTTACAGGGAAACAGTCTGGATGATTGACTGAGCTGGCCTTGTAACATCAGCTAATGTGGCTTTGCTACACAGTTACTGCGAACGGCTGAAAGCAAGGGGAAACTACAGCCGCTACTTTTCCCGAGGACATGCAGCTCTACTGTATGATTATTTGATGATGGCATCCTCTTGGGTAAAATAAGGTAAATTAGTTCCCCATTCGGATCTCTGGGCGGGGACTACTCAGGAGGATGTGATCATCAGCAAAGACAACACTGGCATTCTACGGATGGGAGCGTGGAATGTTAGATCCCTTAATCAGGTAGGGAAGTTAGAAAATTTAAAAAGGAAAATGGATAGGTTGAAGTTAGATATAGTGGGGATTAGTGAAGTTTGGTGGAAAGAGGAACAGGATTTCTGATCAGGCGATTACAGGATTATAAATACAAAATCAGTTGGGGGTATTACAGGAGTAGGTCTGATAGTGAATAAGAAAATAGGAATGCGGGTAAACTACTATGAGCAACACAGTGATCGCATTATCGTAGTCAAGATAGATATGAAGCCAACACCAACGACAGTAGTACAGGTTCATATGCCAACTAGCTCTGCTGATGATGAGGAGATCGAAGAAATATATGAGGAGCTAAAGGAAATTATTCAGACAATTAAGGGAGAGGAAAACTTAATTGTAATGGGAGACTGGAATTCGGTAGTAGGACAAGGAAGGGAAGGGAAGATAGTAGGTGAATATGGTCTGTGCAAAAGGAATGAAAGAGGAACCTGCCTGGTAGAATTTTGCACGGAACATTATTTAGCTACAACAAACACGTGGTTTAAGAATCACAAAAGAAGGTTGTATACGTGGAAGAGACCAGGAGACACCGGAAGGTATCAGATAGATTTTATAATGGTAAAACATAGATTCCGGAACGAGGTGATGAACTGTAAGACATACCCAGGGGCAGATATAGACTCTGACCATAACTTGTTAGTAATGAACTGTAGGCTGAAACTGAAAAAACTGCAGAAAGGTAGGAAAATAAGCAGATGGGACTTAGATAAATTGAAGGAACGTGAAGTTCTGGAGAAATTCAGAGGGAGATTTAGGCATCAATTGACATAAACAGCGGGAAATAAAACAGTAGAAGAGGAATGGGTAGCATTGAGAGATGAAATAGTGAAGGCAGGAGAGGACAAAATAGGTAGAAAGGCAAGACCTACAAAAAATCCTTGGATATCACAGGAAATACTAAATTTAATTGATGAAAGGAGGAAATATAAAAATGCAGTTAATGAAATGGGCAAAATGGAGTACAGACGACTAAGAAATGAGATTGACAGGAAGTGCAAAATGTCTAAACAGGAATGTCTAGAAGGCAAATGCAAGGGTGTAGAAGAATGTATAAATAGGGGGAAAATAGATACAGCCTACAGGAAAATAAAAGAAACATTTGGAGATAAGAAACACAGTTCTATGAATATCAAAATCTCTGATGGAAAACCAGTTCTCAGCAAAGAAGGGGAAGCTGAAAGGTGGAAAGAGTATATAGAGAGGCTCTATGAAGAATATGAACTTAGAGGCAATATTGTAGAAAGGGGAGAAGAAGTAGATGAGGATGAAATAGGAGATACTGTACTGAGGGATGAATTTGACAGAGCACTGAAAGACCTAAGTCGAAAAAAGGCCCCTGGAGTAGATGATATTCCCTCAGTCTCTGGGAGATGTCTCTGAAGTCTCTGGGAGAACCAGCCATGACAAAATTGTTTCACCTGGTGTGTAAGATGTATGAGACAGGTGAAGTACCCTCAGACTTTAAGAAAACTGTTATAATCCCCATTCCTAAGAAAGCAGGTGGAGTCAGGTGTGAAAACTACAAACCATCAGTTTAATAAGTCATGGTTGCAAAATATTAACACATAATTATTTACAGAATGATGGAAAAGCTTGTAGAAGCTGACCTCGGGGAAGATCAGTTTGGATTCAGGAGAAATGTAGGAACTCGGGAGGCAATACTCACTTTACGGCTTATCCTAGAAGATAGATTAAGAAAAGGCAAACCTACCTTTCTAGCTTTTGTAGGTTTGGAGAAGGCTTTTGACAATGTTGACTGGAGTGAACTCTTTCAAGTTCTGAAGCAAGCAGGAGTAAAATATAGGGAGCATAAGGTTATTTACAACTTGTACAAAAACCAGACAGAGTTGAAGGGCATGAAAGGGATGCAGTGGTTGGAAAGGGAATAAGACAGGGTTGTAGCCTTTCTCCAATGTTATTCAATTTGTACATTGAGCAAGGTATAAGGGAAAGCAAGAAGAAATTTGGAGAAGGAATTAAAGTTCAGTGGGAATAATTAAAAACATTTTGTTTTGCCGACGACATAGTAATTCTTTCAGATACAGCAAAGGACCTGGAGGAGCAATTGAATGGAATGGACAGTGTGGTGAAAGGTGCATATAAGATGAACATTAACAAGAGCAAAACTAGGGTAATAGAGTGCAGTCTAAGAAAATCAGGCGATGCTGAAGGAATTAGATTAGGTAATGAAGCAATAAAGGAGGTAGATGAGTTTTGTTACTTGGGCAGTAAAATAACAAATGATGGTCGCAGTACAGAGGATATAAAATGCAGAATGGCAATGGGTAGAAAAGCGTTCTTGAGAAATCGAAATTTGTTAACATCGAATATTGATATAAGCCTAAGGAAGTCGTTTCTGAAGGCATTTGTATGGAGTGTTGCCTTGTGTGGGAGTGAAACATGGACGATAAGCTGTGCGGACAGGAAGAGGATAGAGGCTTTTGAAATGTGGTGCTACAGAAGAATGCTAAAGATTATGTGGGTAGATCGCGTAACTAATGAAGAGGTACTGAACAGAATTGGGGAGAAAAGAAATTTCTGGCATACCTTGACTACAAGAAGGGATAGATTGGTAGGGCACATTCTTAGACATCAAGGAATTGTGGGGTAAAAACCACAAAGGAAGACCAAGAGATGGATACAGTAAGCAGATTCAGACAGATGTAGGTTGCCGTTCTTATGTGGAGATGAAGAGGCTTGCTCAGGATAGGATATTGTGGAGAGCTGCATCAAACCAATCTCCAGACTGAAGACCACAACACACAACACAAACTTTTAGTAGAAAATTAACTAAGGTTTGTCACAATGTGGTTTCAGAGCTTTCGTCTTATTTTCAAGTTCACTAATCCTAGGGCTAATACTGTTACTCAAAGTTATACATGTATCTCACTTAACTTTCAATTGCTTTCTGGATTTGTTTTCAAGCAGGAAACCATTGTTTACCTAAATAAGTCACTGAGAAAATTGTAAGATTTCAGAAGGTGATTTCTGGACTGTAATTGTATGATTCTTACAGTGAAACTGCATTCTTAGAGATTCCATCATTTTGGAATTCCATAACTGTTCACAACACTATTGAATAAATGAATTTATATCATATTATAGAAGGAGACTTTCCTGGTGGGAAAAATATGTATAAAATAAAGATTGTTTTACTTACCCAAAGCACAGGCTCGCCGAAAGAAACAAAAACACAAATAAAAACACAAAAACATTCAAGTTTTCGCCACTGCTGGCAGCTTCTTCAGGAAAAAGAGGAAGGAAGGAAGGAGAGGAGAAAGGGGAGGATACGGATTCTAAGGAAGTGGAAAAGGAGTCATTCCAATCCCAGGAGTGGAAGAACTTACCTTAGGGTGAAAAAAGGAAGGTAAACAAATACACACACAGATCCATATGCAAACACACTTATGCAGACATTTTGACAAAATGCATTATCCAAGGGGATAGCACGTTTTATGATTCATGGCCACTGCAAGCCTCCTTGGCAGCCTGACCAGCAGTTTCATTGTCCCAAAGTCCCACATGCCCCAGTAGCCAGCACAATGGCACTTGCTTCCCCCGCTGCTGGAGGGAGTAGAGTTTGTGATGTATGACCTGCATTATTGTATCAGCTGGATAAATGTTTTGTAAGAATTGCAGTGTTCTTAGGGAATCAGAATTCAGAAGAAACTGTGTGCCCCGAAGACACCACATTTGCTCCAATCTCTTCAGGATCATGTGAAGCTCTTCTGAGAAAATGGGATAGGTACTGGGGAGACGATTCCTGGTGGTACTATTGGAATACTATGGAACAGCTTAGGGAATCTCCTTGTTTCAACTATCAGTGTAAACCACAATAAAATCACAATACTCGTCTAAAATGTAAAAAGAAAAAGAAAAATAGATTTCTATGTAAAATTAGAAGTCTAAAACGAGTGTCGGCCTCTGGAGGAGCCATGGTGGACCTCAACTCCAACCTCAATGTAGTATATTAAGATAAAACACACACATACCTAAGCACACACAATTCTAAAAGACACTCCTGTGTATGAAATCAAAAAGGCCTCATTTCTCAGAGCCAATTATAAAAAAGGCTTTTCATTGGAGACTGAGGAATGGTATGGTATGCTGGTGTATTTGGGGTGGACAACATGGTATATGCTCTACAGCCTCTTCACAGAGACTTGGTATGGTGCTGGTCTTAAATGACCTAGTGGCGAGCCTAATTCCCTCATGATGAACAATGTCCAACATTTTTAAATAAGGAGGTCTTGCAGCCCCATACACTGTCGTCCTATAGTCAAGTCAAGATTGCACAAAGGCTCTATGAAATCGAAGCAGACAAATCCTGTCCACTCCCCATGAAGTGTGGCTAAGACATTTTAAAATACTAAGTGCCTTGAGGCAGCAGCGTTTCACATCTTTCAGGTGTGGCAACCAGGAATATTTTGTGTCAAATGTGATGCCTAATACCTCAGAGTGTCTTCAAAATTCAGCACTGTGTCTTCAGTTCAGGTGAATTAAAAATAGAATGTGAATGGTTAAAAAGAACACATACAGTCTTCTCAGTTGAGAACTTAAAACCTATCTGCTGTGCCCAGTCATCCAACCATTTGAGAGTAAGTTGCAACTGACGAGTTGTCATTGCAAGGCTGGAAGAAGAGCAAAAGACAAGTCATCAACAAATAAAGAACACCGGACAGGACTTTTAACTACTAATGTGATACTGTTAATAACTATAGCAAACAAGGTCATACTTAAAACACTATCCTGAGGGACACTGTTCTCCTGCTCAAGACTATCTGAAAAGGTTTCACTGACTCAATATCTAAAATATCTAGGAGAAAGGAAAAACTGAATTAAATGATAAGGCAACCATGGAACCCCCATACTTGGAGCTGCCCGAGAATAAGGTGCACCCAAATTGTGCCATAGGCATTCTTATTTCAAAGAAGATACCTGACAGGTGATGTCGATGCAGGAAAGCCCGCTGTACAGCTGCTTCCAGTAAGGCCAGGTTATCAAAGGTGGAGCAATATATCCTAAACGCCCACTGAAAGTGACTAAGGAACTGCCTGAGTTCTAACATCCAGACAAAGCAGCAGTTGACCATCCGCTCCAAGTTTTTTCCCACGCAGCACTAGTGAGGGCAACAGTACCATAGCTACTTGGGGTTGTGTGGTCTTTTCCAGCTTTAGAAAAGGAAATTACAATTGCCTCACTCCACGAGTTGGGAAACTGGCCTGATGCCTAGATTACATTAAGAAGATTGAGGAGGATTTTTTGTTTCCTCTCTTGAGATCCCACAGCATATTGTAATGGATTCTGTCATATCCAAGGGATGTGTCACGAGCTGCAGACAACATAGAATCCAGCTCCCACATGGAGAAGGCGCAGTTAAAACCCACCTTGTGGCTCTGGAAAGCTGGATCCTGACTGGCGGTGGCAGTAACTGCAAAAAAAGCAGCCACCAGTCTGGGAAATGTCCTGTGGGCTGGTAAGCAGAGTACCATTCCCCACTACAGCAGCCACTGGACATCTACATCCTCTCCCTGATGTCTTCTTGGCGGTCTGCCATACTTTTGAACTTTTTGTGGAATGATTAACAGAGTTCATGAACCACTGCCATGATCTCTTTTTGCATTCTGCTCTCATTTTGCTTTCATTGTACTAGAGAGATGTACAAAATTAATAGATGTTTTGCTGTAATTACTGTGGAAGTGTTAATTAAATTAACTTGTTACTTGGTTCAATTAAAAATGAATAGAGTACCCATAGATATATTGTAGTATTAAATTTCCTGGCCCACTTTAGTCTTTTTATTAAGAGTTTATTTTCAAAATGGTCAGTAGTCTGCAGATAGGTACTTGTGTGTGAGTTTTTTAAATTTTTATTGTTTATAGCTTGGACTTTCTGCTAATGTGATTACACGATATTGATAAATCCTTTGTGGAATAAAACCTGGAAAGACTTAAAGGAAACCACTTACAATTTATTTCAGATGTTGAGTGAATCGGACGCTCCTTAACAAAATAGGATTTATAATTAAGCTTTTGCACACTGATCTTCATGAGTTTTTGAACTCCTACCTTTATACATAACAGATTAATATATTCTGTAAAGCTTACAGTTTTTAATATACGAAACAACCTCATGGTAACATCTGTTTACACAGTCTTTTATCTTTGGGTGTAAGAGTTGTAATGTTTACATTGCATAATTATAAGATATTTAAGTGCTTCATGAGTAAAGGTGATTGCACACCAAAAGTTTCTCAATAAACAAACTGAAAATCAAGAGAACTTACTGGGTATCATACTACAACCTTTTTATACTCAAGTATGAATACACACAAAGTGTGTTCTGTCAGATAGTACAGTCCTTAGCACAGTTGTGTCTAGCTTCTCATGATTTAATCTGTTTTAATAGTTTAGTAACCCTATAATATATCTACTTATTCCATTGGATTCGTAGGTTGCCTGCTGGGAGAGTAAGACGACAAGAACATCTCTTTTGAATAAGGGTATTTTGGCAGTCTTTTTGTTGCACTTGATAGCACTCAGAATGCTATCTTTATAGTTGTCTTTTTCATAATATTGTTGATATTACAACTTTAAATTTCCATTTTTTAGTTAAATTGTTATAGTTTCATCTAATTATAATGGTGTGATGAAATGAAATAAGATAAACTACTAACCATGTTTGCAGTAATTAAAAAAATGTTTTTGTTAACACAAGTATCTCTCTTTTTTTTTTTTTTTTTTGCCTATAGATATGAATGACATTCACTATGTTACAAAGATATACTGCTATACTTTTTATGATTAGGTGTGTGAAGTTTGTTACTAAAATTATGTCTTATTAATAATTTTATAAACCCATACTTATGATTTTGACTGCTATAAGACACTATGGTTACTTACAAAAGGAAGACAAGGAGTATGAGTAAAAAGAACAAAACCATAATGAAATTATTCTGTTTTTATATAAAAATAATTCTGTGTTGATTTAGGGAGTTTGGGGGGGGGGGGGGGGGGGGAATGACACACACACACACACACACACACACACAGGGGGGGGGGGGGGGGAGAGAGATTGTCTGGCTTTCTTCTGTCATACTGTGAGGCATATGCAAATGCCACAGCATGTAAAATCATCTAACTTTATTGCTTTGAACAGCTGATTATTAACAGCCATTAAATATTTAATAAAATGCAGTTTTGAACTATCAGCTGTTTTATTAAAATCTGGGTATCTTGACAATCATCTCAGGTTAACAGGTTTGAAATGCATTTTATTAAACATGTAATTTAAGTTTAGATTATTTTCACTGTTTCTTCTGCTAACCTCTCTCCACTTAAACTTGAAAATAAATGTTTTATTACCATTATATATATCACATTTTTGTATAAGCAACAGGCTATTAATACAAGAAGCACACAATTTCATAATCACTGGCTATATCACAGAATCAAGAGTGATTTGTTCAGCTATATATACAGTGAATTTATCAATGCCCCTTGTGTATGTGGTCCCCTGTTTGTGTGTCATGAGTCACTGTTGTTACCTAATTGAGCCAATCAACTCAGTGAGCCTTTGTGTGGGCTGCTGCCATAAGGCAGTTCAGTACACTCCAAGAAGTCCTACATGCTGTGGTCACTTGCTTTTATCAGCATAGTTTCTCCCTTGGTTGTATTTATGTATTTTCTTGGATAGGAAAGATTTATATAAGTAGCAAGAATAGACTTCAGAAATTGAACCAATGTTTATGCTTTACTTCATTTTTAGGTCACTGGTGCTAGCAGTAGTTGTAGATAGTTGTAATAATGGTGGTGAATAGTGAAATTGGTTGTTATGGTGTTTTTTTGACTGAAGTGTGACATTTCTGAAAACATCTGTGGCAGAGATTGAAGGTTTTTTTACTTTTTTGAGTTGGTACAATATTTTATCATTTCCTTAAATATTAACTTCTGGGCATTCTTGCATTTAATTATTTGAACAAACCTAACAATGTTGACTAGTCTTCTTGGTGACAGCATAGGGTATGTGCTCCATCACTTTATTAGTAGTTAAAATTGTTTTGTATAAGTGAGTTACAAAGGCATTGAAAAGCAATATATTTCCATCACTTTTCACTCTAAGACTTCGTAGTGTTAGTTATATTCTGTAAGAGAAATTACTAATGTGGCGTCAAATGATTTTGCGCCTACAAGCGAAGTCTCGTCGTTTATCAACTCGATGGAATGAATACAGAGCACGACGGAGGTATTTACACCGTGAAAAACGGAGACGGAAAGCAGAAGAGGTACAATTACTTGATTGTAGATTTAATAACTTGTATCACTATGGATTTGATTTGTTGTCTGTATGGACGTAGATAACAGGGGGTCTAACCACATCAGCAGCTTTTGCTTTTGTTGTATTTTATTGATTAATTTTTTATAAGTCATTCACAATGCAATCTGTGTTCCAATTTTTTTAAACATTGAAATGGCTGCAGATATTTCGGATACTGATCTGAATGCAATTCTTGTACTGGGGAAACATAAATTATCCACCCCCTGCTTGTCTGTAAACGGAAAATTATATGTAATTAGAATTTTCTCTTGTGTATAATTGAAAATGGACTCAAAAATACCTTTATCCTTTACAAATATATGTTTTTGTTAACTACTGATATTTTATAAGGGGCAAAAATATGAAATTTGTACTGTTAGTTGAAGAAATTTTTAATTTCTCATGTGGTGGATGTTTTGGTAAAATATTTTTATTTTTCTTAGGCAATGATGCTGAATCAGCAGATGCTGCAGAAGAAATTTGCAGAAAATCAAAAAGTACGTGGTGTTTTATGTGATGGTGCTGATCCTGAGTTAGATCGCTATCTGGAAGATGAGAGAATTGCTCTTTTCTTGCAAAATGAAGAGTTTATGGCAGAATTACGTTGGAACAAAGACTTTCTTTCCACCCTAGAGAAGGGTAAGCTATAAGTCTAACTTTTATTGAGTTGTCTGTTTACACAGAAGTTTAAGCTGTATGTGCAAAACTGATCTATGCTGTGTAATCAATATGCAAGTATCTTATATTAACTTTTAAAGGGCTTTTGATTGCAAAGTTAATACCTCACATAATATGTGAAACATGATTGAATATTTATATTACCCAGGTTATTTACCTTATGTTGTTTATATAACACCATTTTCTATTCCCTCACTTAACTTTCACTAGTGACAGCTAGTCATCCATTTCATACTACATAAACATATGACATTTGTGAATAATCCACCACAGTGGTATAAGAAGAGGGTACATTGATTGCTACTTACATCATCAGACTAATCAAAGAATAAAGCAATTAGACTTTTGATTTGGATTGTAATGACAATGGGTAGAGTACATGAGTATTATAAAAATTCCAGTGTGCCTCGGATTTAAATAAAATGACATACCTAGCTGAGGGTTCCCAGGGTTGGGAGTGTACAGTGCTGTTATGGTAAATCACGAACATGCTTTTGTAGTGACCTGTATGTGTAACAGTGGAAAAACTCGTCATACCACATTCTCTCTCTCTCTCTCTCTCTCTCTCTCTCTCTCTCTCTCTCTCTCTCTCCAAGTGGCATTTCTTTTTAACATAGTGTCAACTACAACAGTCTGTTTTTTTACCGAGTTTGTAATGATGTAGGAGATTTGACTGAGTCACCTTACACTGTTCAGTTGAGAGCTGCTTGTGCTGTACATGTTTTGGCATTAGATGTTCTTAATTTATTGCATAACTAGCTGCTAAATCCGGTATATATTAGACAAAAGTAAAAATTGGGAAAAAATTTCATATTCATGTATCCATGTAAACACCTTAGAAATTATCAAACAGTAAAACAATAAAATGCACATAATTTACAAAATTATCAGTGCAGTATCCAAAGAAAGAAAAGTAATATTAACCCAGATAGTACTGACGTCCTTCCAGAAGCACGCGAACAGCAGCTTACGTTTTTATTTTTGTCTGTAAGTATTCATGCACACTGTCATATTTTATTTCTATGAATAGCCTTCTACCATTGCAGATCAATTTTAGCTTATATTGTCGATTGCAAAGAGTTTGTATACAGGTGCAAAGTTGAGGTCAATACATAATATATTGAAAACTTCCTCCTAGTTGTGTTTATATTTCAGGAACTTTCTTGAGACCTTTATGTGTATATATTTTTAATCTTAATTATTGTTTTAACAGTAATGATTCATAAGATTAAAATTATAAAACATTCATTTTGATGTCATTCCAGAAAGAAGGGCAGTATTGCAAACTAATAGTGTGATTGTGAAAAAAAAAAAAAAAAAAAAAAAAAAAAAAAAAAAAAAAAAAAAAAAAAATCACTTATAACTATCTTGTGCAGTCATATGAAGGTAATTAATATCTTCTCGGAAAAAAATTAAACGAAAATAATTCTGTGCTATCTGGGTTAAACATAGATGATGTATTACATTAATTTAATCAAAAAATTCACTGTAAACAATATTTAATCCACACCATTCTTCTCTTTCTGTCCATCGGCTTCTTCCTTACTATATGTCCATTTAAGTTTCGTTTTGAAGCAGCTCAATACTTATGACATTATATACCTTTGATTATACATCCTACAATACTATAATTTGCCAGATTTGTAGAGTGTAATATTAGGAAACTGTCTATGATGAATAAATAGTGGTTGAATGAAGTCTCATAAATCACCTGTCACGTGATGGGAAAGTTTTGTGACTCATTATTTATGACGTCATATCTCCTGAACCGTGTGTTGTAGGTAGTTTTTAACCCCACAGCAATTGTTGTGTGATAGTAAGCAATATGTGTACCAAGTTTACTTGAAGTGGCTTCATTTTTTAGGAGGAGATGTTGACAAATAACACATGATGTAGCAATTATTCGGAAATTTCATTGTTTATGATGTCATAGCTCCTGAAATACGTGTCATACTATGATGTAAATTTCAAGGTACATTCAGTGGCATATGTGTCGAATGTCTACAAAATTTGTTGTGAATGATGTTAGTAGCGAAGATGTAATAAATCAAAACCTCATGTGTGATGATGCGGTTTTTCATGAACCAAATTGTTTATGACTTTTATATGTCGAATTGTGATATAGTATCGAAGGAACATTCAGTGGTATGTATGTGTGCTGTCTGTGAATTGTCTCGGGAATTCATTTTACAGTGTATATGTAATAACTTGTAAAGGCATTCCAAATACCGTAAGTATACATCATGAACATTGGTAAAGTAGCAAGTGACATACTTTTTTCCATTCATCATTTTGTTGGGGTTGTCAGTGTGAAAAAGTTTCATAAAGATGTGAAATTATGTTAAAAGTTTATTGGAAGTCACTAAGTGTTCTCATTTTCAAATACTTGACAAATAAAATCAAGCTATCATGCACCACAAGATGGAGCAGTTTTCATTGTTTATAATGTGATTTCATATGAACTACGTATCAAAAGTGGATTTTGCAACCATAGAAATGATTCCTGACCTTAAAGAATATTTTTACCAAATTTGGTTGAAATCGGTCCTTTAGTTTAGGAGTAGATGTAGAACATTATCACATGTTGGTTGAAAGCAGTCCAGTAGTTTAGGAGGAGATGAGGAACATACATAAACACATACAGCCTATTTGATATGATGTATAGATTGTATAACTTCCAGTTTTTTTTCAGTTTATGTTATCTTTAATGAAATTACTGCCATGTCCAATACCTGTTCGTTCTGTATATTTTCTGTGAAAGAAGGAACACTAGCAGACATCACAACTTCTATGTCACAGCTTCTCTTTTGCAAATGTTTTACTGGTGATTTTCTTTTGTGTCACACTTTCAATAGATATTTTGATAAACTGGCAAATAAATGAGGTAAAGCTCCTGGATTTAGAGACCATCTTTGTCTTGGAATTTTGAAATTATCAATGATAAAAAGTCTGCTTTTATTTATTTACATCTTCAAGCATTTTACATGCTATTTGTTAGTTTGTACAAATGGAACAGAAGAGAAGGAAAATAAATAAATAAATGAATAAAAAATAAAGAAGACATCGGAATAATATAATTTTGTTTACAAGTATACACTGAATATAGGTTAGAATATTAAGTCATCTTTTGAGAAATCAGAAAATGCCTCTATGGCATAGAAGGCTTATTTTATATCCAGTTTTGTATGGTTTTTCGAAAAGTTTTAAGGTGTAATTTGTGCTTCTGGCAGTGCATTGAACATTTTAATTCCAATGTAGGTATTGCTATTTTGGCTTTTACTCAGTCTTGTGAAGGGCTGGTCAATCATCTCTTTATGACGTGTATTGTGACAATGGAATGATTGCCTTAATTTGTATGTCTTCTTTTCCTCTTTTGTGAAAACCAGGCAATTGAGAATAAATAGTGATGGAATTGCTATGACACCCAGCCCCTTGAAGAGTGGCCTACAAGATAAATTGTTTCTGAAAACACTTGCAACACATCTGATAGCCTATTTTGCTGCATAAAAACTGTTTTCGCTCCTGCAGAATTGCCCCAAAGCAATATGCAATGAGTTATATGGCTATGAAAAAAAGCACAATATGAGCTAAGTAACTTGTTTGTACTTGTGCAACAGGTATATTACTCTTGATAATTTAATGCATATGGAATCTGTGTGGATGTTCCAAGTTAGTTTGGGGTACAAATGCACACACAGAAGTTTAACAGGTTTAACAGCTTGATTATTGGTGTTCTTCAAACTAAAAATCAAACAGTTTTATTCTGATTTACTGTCAGTTCATAGTCATTAAACCAGGTAGTGGAAGTTTTTATGTTGGCTTTACTTTGTTATTGTAGTTCCTCTATATATCAAATGTTCAAATGTTTGTTAAGCTTAAGGGACTTAACTGCGGGGTCATCAGTCCCTAAACTTATGAACTATCTTATACTAAAGATGACACAAACATCCATGCCCAAGGGGGGGATTCAAACCTCCGACTGTAGTGGCCGTGCAGACTGTGACTGGTGCACCGCAGACCGCTTGGCCACTGCGGCCGGCCTCTATATATCATTACCAGTTGTAATGAAAGTAGTGTCATCTGCATACAAAACAGATTTACATAGCATATTACAAGGAAGATCATTAACATAGATAATAAAAAGTAAGGAGTCCAGCACAGAGCCTTGAGGCACGCCTCTTGAAATATTTAGGAAACTAGAGCTCATGCCACTGAATTGAAGCTTCTGCTTCTTATCACTAAAATATGATTTTATTAGAGTTATTTCTATGAGTCCTTTGCCAAAATGTGAATTGCACACAAAACAATTTTGAGACAGAGGTATTGTTCTCACTCATTTTCAAAACTTTTCAGTTTTTTGGAGGTTTAAAAAATGGTTTACTTTCTTCGTAAGCAGACCTGCATGATTTAACTAAACAGGTGAGGATATTTTTTCCTCTACTTGTTTAAAATGCAGATAATTATATCTGAAATACCACTTAATCTCCACATAGGCTACAACTTCTCTACATCAACTCACAATATCATTAATAAAGTCACAAAATAAACACAGACAATTGCAACATACACTGTCTGCTGAAGCAAAATCGCACCAACATCAGTCTCATGCAACAGTGCTGCTCGCAGTTGGCGGACGTGCCACTGGTCCTATGCTACCTCTCTTAACTCACATAGAGTCAGCAAACATTTTTTCTACTCAATAAGCTTGATTCAAAAATTGGAAGTTCAACTAAGGTATCATAATGAATGTCTTACTTACCAAGGAATATCATTAAATTATTTTTAAGTTTCTGGGTACTACATTCATAATTGTATCTTTTATGAAAAGAAATATCACCAGAAGTCAAGACTGCAAAAGAATTATTAGTTTCACAATGACCAGATCTGACTGATCCTTTCTGTCATCTAATCTATAAACATTTGAAAAAATTGGTTAAAATGGGAGATTTTTGGAATGCATTAAGTCACACAATTTCCTAGAAGTTATGTAAAGATTATTAATAAATTTATATAAATAATATAGTGAGGACAGTTTACTACTCACCGCAAAGACGTGGCGACGAGCTGCGACAGGCACATACAAAAGACACACACATACAACACATTCAGCTATCGGCCATGGCCTTCTTCAGAAATAGAGCACTCACGCAATCACACAGGCACACAACACAGTCATACAACCATCACCTCCGACTGCCACACTTCGAATCACGCTCTGCAGCGAATCGGGGACGGGAGGGGAGGGGAGGGGGAGGGGATAGAAAGGTTACGTCACGGTGGTGGGGATGGGTTATATGGGAATAACGAGATGCAGCTTAGGAATGGAGTGGGGAGGCGGGTGAGGGGAGAAAATAAAATAAAATAAAATAAAATAATTCATGTACACTGCAAGTGCACATGACCACATACAAACACACACACACACACACACACACACACACACACATATACACACACACGATCACACATTCACACACCACTCAAATCAGGCGAGGTTTGGGATACAGAGGTAGGAACTGTAAGGTATGGAAGGGGGGGGAAAATATATATATATATATATATATAATAATAATAATAATGAAGTTATCGTAGGTTGAGGCCTGGTTGATTTCGGGATCGGAGAATGTATTGTAGGGATAACTCCCATCTGTGCAGTTCAGAAAAGCTGGTGGTGGATGGGAGGATCCAGATGGCCCGGGTTGTGAAGCAGCCATTGAAATCAAGCATGTGCTCCGCTGCATGCTGTGCCACAGGGTGGTCCACCTTGTTTTTGGCCACAGTTTGGCGGTGGCCATTCATCCTAATGGACAGCTGGTTGGTGGTCATGCCAATATAGAAAGCTGTACAGTGCTTGCAGCACAGTTGGTAAATTAAGTGGCTGCTTTCACAAGTGGCCCGGCCTCTGATAGGGTAGGATAAGCCTGTGACAGGACTGGAGTAGGAAGTGCTGGGTGGGTGGATTGGACAGGTCTTGCAGCGGGGTCTTCCACAAGGATATGATCCCTGTGGCAGTGAGCTGGGTTTCGGGGTGGCATAAGGATGAACTAGGATGTTGTGAAGGCTTATCCTACCCTATCAGAGGCCGGGCCACTTGTGAAAGCAGCCACTTAATTTACCAACTGTGCTGCAAGCACTGTACAGCTTTCTATATTGGCATGACCACCAACCAGCTGTCCATTAGGATGAATGGCCACCGCCAAACTGTGGCCAAAAACAAGGTGGACCACCCTGTGGCACAGCATGCAGCGGAGCACATGCTTGATTTCAATGGCTGCTTCACAACCCGGGCCATCTGGATCCTCCCATCCACCACCAGCTTTTCTGAACTGCACAGATGGGAGTTATCCCTACAATACATTCTCCGATCCCGAAATCAACCAGGCCTCAACCTACGATAACTTCATTATTATTATTATATATATATATATATATTTCCCCCCCCCCCTTCCATACCTTACAGTTCCTACCTCTGTATCCCAAACCTCGCCTGATTTGAGTGGTGTGTGAATGTGTGATCGTGTGTGTGTATATGTATGTGTGTGTGTGTGTGTGTGTGTGTGTGTGTGTGTGTGTGTTTGTATGTGGTCTTGTGCACTTGCAGTGTACATGAATTATTTTACTTTATTTTATTTTATTTTATTTTCTCCCCTCACCCGCCTCCCCACTCCATTCCTAAGCTGCATCTCGTTATACCCATATAACCCATCCCCACCACCGTGACGTAACCTTTCTATCCCCTCCCCCTCCCCTCCCCTCCCGTCCCCGATTTGCTGCAGAGCGTGATTCGAAGTGTGGCAGTCGGAGGTGATGGTTGTATGACTGTGTTGTGTGCCTGTGTGATTGCGTGAGTGCTCTATTTCTGAAGAAGGCCATGGCCGATAGCTGAATGTGTTGTATGTGTGTGTCTTTTGTATGTGCCTGTCGCAGCTCGTCGCCACGTCTTTGCGGTGAGTAGTAAACTGTCCTCACTATATTATTTATTCCAACCTGGACTTTCCATTATTATTAATAAATTTCATACATTTGGAATTATCACCATGTATACATTTAAATAAAGTTGTGGGCACACTTCCTGTTCCTCTAATATTATGTGTGTTTTGGCTTGTCAATAATAATTAAAAACCATCTAAAACATACAATCAGTGGCATAGCTATGTCACTAAGGGCCAAGGGGCAAAAATGACATTGAGACCCTTTTTAAACTAAAACTATACAGATGCAAAACTACTTTATCATCAGCTCATGACCTCCCACTGCAAGACATAATAAGGCAAACCTAAATACTACTAAGTAAAGTATTTTGTGTCATGCAGTGGATAATATTTAATCATACTTTCTAATATAATTATAACTCTGAAAGTTTATTTGTTGTGCTTCAACACAAAAATTACTGGGTG
The DNA here is from genome assembly GCA_026315105.1 of Locusta migratoria. Classification (NCBI taxonomy): domain Eukaryota; kingdom Metazoa; phylum Arthropoda; class Insecta; order Orthoptera; family Acrididae; genus Locusta; species Locusta migratoria. The sequence continues at coordinate 727,660,578 of CM048744.1, read as the reverse complement.
AATTTAGATGAAATTTTGCAGAGAGATAGAATTCGACCTGGGCAGGACATGGATAAAACGACCTGATGGGTCAGTTTTTGAAGTTACTCCATACTAAGTGAATGAAGTCGCAGGCAGAAGCTAGTAAAAAATAAACAATTAAGAAGTATTACCAACTATGAAAACATGGCCCCTGCCACAAAGCAAACTGGAAACAGTCAAGACGAGACTTGCGTGTCCGCGATGACAGCAGGTAGACTGTTGCCAATGCCTACAACTCACTCTCGCTAAACTGCTGTGCTGTTAGCTCATTGCTCCAAACTGGCTGCGAAAGTCATGCAATTACCACAAATAAAATCACTGGTGAAAATAATTTTGACTACATAGTACAGCCAGTACGCTCAATCTCCATTACAGATTGTAAAAGCTATTTGTTATTGGCCATGCGAACGCGACTGCTGATTGGCTCCGGTGCCGTTGCCAACGTCCAAACATGAAACGCCACTTGGGGACTCATAAACTGCACTTCAGCTGTTTTGTTTTCTCACATAGAAGAACTGACAAGAATGTGGTGGAGGGTTTAGTCAATTAGTATTATAAGGGTTTTTCTAACCTTATAACTGAGTTTGTTAGAATTTCTTTGCAATTAAGTTCAATTTAAAATGAATTTTGGAGGTGTGAATTGAAATAAATTGATTTTATATCACCGTGATGATTATTTCAGACCATAAGTGACACATAACAGAACTCAGTTACAACAGCACTTCAATAGAACAGAACTAAGACTAACATCAAAATTGGTGTGTAGTAGTGTCCTTATATTTTAGCAATTACTATAATTCTATAATTCTTTGTTATACTTAATTAGTTTTAGTCTAAGAATTCAGTTAGTAATATCACAGATGTTTTCGAGCAGATTACGATATACAATGAAAGTACAGTCCGCCAGAATTCATTTCAGTTAGTAATTTAGCTTTTACATAATTTTAATATAGCAAATATCTGTTAGATATAAGGTACAATTTAATTCATCTAATTAGCCTCAAACTTACATTCTCAATCTAGATCTTGTTAATTGAACACTCTTACAAAGTTGGTTTGCACATGTTATATGATCTTTAGTTTATATTTGCTTAATTTTCTTGGTTGTTATATAGTAATTAGTCCATTTGTATGAATATTGACAATGAGAAACAACAGAGTCTTCCAGAAAGTTCCACATTGTATAATTAGTTTAGTATTCAAAATTTATGATTCTGTTCTTTGATAATTGTTTTGCTTAGTATAAAATGACTTCTTGAGGTTAATTAATTACATATAAATTCAAGTCATGCCACAAACCCCATTTAATAGTGGAAATGGAGTAGATGGAAAAAAGTGAATAGAAGTAGTATCGGTCTGGAAGGTAGTAATATGGTATCCTGGTCTTCTCTAAAGAATGGTATCCTGTACTACACTAATGCACTGCTCATGCCATTACATTACAGTATGTACATAAATTGAAAAGCGAATAGTTCTTATAGTATGGGAAGGCATCGTTCCCAGAAGAAAGACACTGAATGCTGCCTACCATTGCAAGATAGTGTGTAGAAAGGTATGTACATTCTGTTCGGTATTGCTTTTAATATTAATGAATTTGTGGAAAATAAATGCTCCTCAGATGTTTTCTGGCGCCACACATTTGGTGGAAAATCAGCAATCTCCAGGTTTCTCTGCACAATACATGATCACTGGTTTATGAGGTGCACTGTGGAAGGGTCGGTACAACTTTGTGAAACACCCTGTAGTTTCCTTTTGCTACATAATGGGGCAGACAGAGTGGGGACTCACTTTCTTCAATTTGCAGGTGCACAAATAACGGCAGTGGGTGACCCATTCCAGTGATATGCTCTTTCTTGCAACACCCCATCCTGCTTGACACCTGTCACTTCCTCACAACCCCAGAACAAATCATATCCCCCAATACTGTTTTACTGTATTTAAATATACTGTAGACTTTTAATATTTCCTCTTATTCCATTCTGTTTAACAATAGTTATATTAAAAATTGTGTTTCAAAAGTTGAAAATGTTTCCATCTCTTGTTACACGAATTATTTTTCGCGCCTCACTGTGTATCACGAACTTCACGAGTGGCGTTTCGCAAGTCATGGGGATTTTGTTCGTGTTTCCTAACACACCAAGGCCAGAATGAAAGAATACCTACTGAAATAATAGAATGCGTCAAAATGTTAGAGTGCAAATTTTGGCAGAGATATTATTTCTGATCAATAATTGTTGGTAAGCGTCGGAGGCAGGGACTATGTTTTCGTGGCTGTAGTACATTAGAGTAATAATATGGGTATACAATTAAAAAATTGTCAGTTTTATTTTAACAATTTATTTTAGAATATCTTCCTGGCTTTGGTTTTTGCAAAATCATCAGTAAGGTCTGTTAAATCTAGACTTGATGCAGCCTTGTTTTTGATTTTATGAGTGCCAAATGTCGAAGTCAAACTTGACCCATACTGTTCCTCAGATACGTTTTGATAATTTTAATTTGCTGAATGATCTTTTGGCTGTTGCAGCAGTGACAGGTATTGTATAAAAAAATAAAACTGCGGTAAACAATTCCGTAATTTTGCAGCGTAATAATGCATATTTTGTTATATTTCTGTATATAATTGGTGAACTGTTCCTGTTGAGGTCAGTTTCGGCAGGAAAAAGTGATATGTGTTAATAAATTGAAGTGAAAAACTAGGGCCTATTATATCAAAATATTTACTTTGGAACTGATCACAATTTTGTAACAAAATTGCTTCATCTACAGTGACCAATAATGATGGTCTTAGGAAGTCAAATACTTGACAAACTGCATTCATGTTAGTAAAATGTGTATTTAATTGAGCTATTATTCTGTTTAGTACCTTTTTGAAAATAGTTACTTTAAGTATTTCTTCCCTGTTTCGGAATTGGTAGTCAGAACATAGTTTGACATAATGTGTTTTAACTTTCTTTCACCTTTTTTCTTGAAGACTGTGATCTATGTCCTTTTCTTCTGCCATTTCACTGGTTTTGCACCTTAATGATTCAAATTAATTTCTATAAAGTTTGTTTTGTTTCAACATCTGCTAAAGCACTACATGCCTCATCCAAGTTGATATCACATTTTTTGTAAAATTGTGGATGCATAATTAATGTCATTCAATATTTGGTGCATAAACTCACAAAGAAATACAAACTGGAAATTTAGCATTTTTGTTTCAATTTTTCTGCTTCTCTATTCTCATCTTTACTAGACCTCTTCAGTACTATTTCTTATAAGGCCTTGATGAGAAGGATAGGTTGTTTACTCACCACAGAGACATTCGACGAGCCACAGAAATACACAAATAACAGAATACAACATTAGAGCTTTCTGCCATTAAGGCCTTTATCGATTAGAGAGAGACACACAGACAGAACTGCTGTCTCTGGTTGCTGTGGTCAATCTGTGGTACCCAGGTTGGCCTAGGCGAGAGCAACCAGTGGTGGGGGTAAGGAAGAGGCAAAGAGAGGGTAGCAGGAGGGAGGGGGGAGGGATATGTGGCATTGGTGGAGGAATGCTCCAATGCTGTCTGATGGACAATGCGGAAGAAGGGAACGGACTGAAATATGTGACAGAATGGGAGATGAATGAAAGGATAGTGTGTGGGTAGGAAAAAGGAGCGAATGGTGGTAGAGGCAGGAACTAGAAAAGGTTTAGGCATGGAGGATTGCAAGAGCATAGTATTTATTGTAGGCAGAGTTCCCACCTGTGCAATTCACAAAATCTGATGTTTGTGGGGAGGATCCATATGGCAGAGGCTGTGTAGCAGTCATTGAAGTGAGTCACACTATGCAGTGCTGCATGCTCTGCAATAAGATGATCTAGTTGTCTCCTGGCCACAGTATGATGATGGCCATTCATTGTGATAGACAGCACGGTGCTGGTCATGCCCACATAGAAAACTTCACATAACATGACTGCTTTCACAAGTAGACCTGCCTTTTATAGGATACGAAATGCCTGTAACAGGACTGGAGTAGGCGGTGTTGGGATGGGTGGATAGGAAAGGTTTTGCATCTAGGTCTATTACAGGGATATGAGCCATGGGATAAGGGGTTGAGAGCAGGTATGGACAATAATGTTACACATAGGTTTGGCCAGTGGCGGAATATCACTGTACGGGGTGGGTGGGTGGGGGGGGGGGGAGTATATTGGGTAGGGTATGAGAAATAATTTACCCAATATCCTCCCCCCCCCCTCCCCCCTCCCATAGTTGTATTCTGCCACCCACCAAACCTACGTAATTTCCTTGTCCATCCCTACCCCGTCCATGCTCTCAACCACTTATCCCGTGGATTATATCCCTGCAATAGACCTAGATGCAAAGCCTGTACTGTCCACTGTCCAGTTGTGTCACAGGCATTTCCCATCCCATAAAAGGTGGGGAAACCTATGAAAGCAGCCATGTTATCTACAAACTGAGCTTCTACCACTATGCAGCTTTCTATGTGGGCATGACCAGCACCCAGCTGTCTATCCGAATGAATGGCCATTGTCAAACTGTGGCCAGGAGACAGCTAGACCATCCTGTTGCAGAGCATGCAGCAATGCATAGTGTGACTCACTTCAATGACTGCTAAACAGCCTGTGCCATATGGATCCTCCCCACAAGCACCAACTTTTCGGAATTGCGCAGATGGAAACTCTCCCTCCAATATATCCTACATTCCCGCAATCCCCCAGGCCTAAACCTACTCTAGTTCCTGCCTCGTCCACCCTTCCCTGCCTTTCCTTGCCACATCCTATCCTTACATTCATCTCCCATCCTGCCACACATTTCAGTCCCTTCCCTTCCTTCTGCACTGCCATCAGACAGCATTGGTGTATACCCACACCCATGCCATGCTTCCCTCCACCTCCCCTCCTGCTTCCCTCTCCTTTTCACCCCCACCCACTGTTTGCTCTCACCTAGCCCATGCCGAGTACCACAGATCAGCCACAGTGGACGGAGATGGCGGTTGTGTCTGTGTGTGTGTTTATGTTTGTCTCTCTCTAACTGACAAAGACCTAAACGGCCTAAAGCTGTAATGTTATATTCTGTTATGTGTGCCTTCCTGCAGCTCATCGGATGTCTCTGTGGTGAGTAAGCAACCTATCCTTCTGAAAAATTAAACCGATGTTTTATTGCAGATATTGTATTAACTCTGATTCTCTGGTAAATTTTGACAGTAGGACCCAATACTTAATGCTGTTTCTGAAAAAATAATATGTGTCTTGCACTTTTGCAAATAAAAACCTGTACTTCTACACAACTGCTAATAGCATAATTTGTTACTAAATTCAAATTATGATTAGCGCAATGTACGTACTCTGCAGTTGCCTGAATATTCTTAATCTGTTTTTGTACACCATTGTAAACACCACTCATCACACTGGCATTAACATACCTTGACACACACACTTTTTTAAATCAATGTTTTTCTCAATAAAAATTTATTCACCTACTTGACTAAATCTGCAGCACCATGTTTGATGACTGCATAAACACCTACTAATAATTCTTTTACTTCTATATCTATTGGTGGTCCATTTTCTAATCTGGTTATCACTGCATATCTGAAAACAATGCTTAGCTGGTCTACCTTCGCTATATCCTGTGTGATGGCAAAAATTGGCGATGCTCTAATTTGGTCCAGAAGTTATTTTCAAGTTTTCTTCCCTAAGCTATCAATCATTTCATTTTGGATTGTTGGAACTTGCAGATCCTAAAAACAAAAATTGATATTTTAAAAAGGTTTTCGAATATAAACAATTGAGAATACAAAAAATAGAAATCCTAAAAAAATTCTTTGAAGTGAAAATGATTACTTTCAAGTATAACCAACACTTGCTGCAAAATGTGATGATACTGTGTGACAAGCTGTATAACTGACAAAAAATTCCCATGGTCTTCCTTCTAATATAAGCTCTCTCAATGTCCTCTGAAAGCCAATGAACATTTTGCTAGAGTAAGAATGATATTGAATAACTTTGTAAGAACCATTTTCCAAAATGACACTTTCTTACAAATTTCATTTTCAACTGCCTTGTCGACAGTATCAATCTTTTTCCAAAGAGTTTACACAGTGTATGATTCTGTATCGCCACTCGAAAAACTGTTCTTTAATTCTTTCTGATAAGTGCTTCCAGTCACAAATACCCGTACACCATACATTATTCCTTTGTGATGCAAACAACCAGCAAGGTTGACAATAGGCAGCACCTAGAATTTTGGAATAATGCAGCCAAACATTATTAACTGGTCCATACTTAGAAACTGAAACATAGTTTGAGCTTGAAAATACCTGTTGTTCTGGTGGGGTTCTTTAGGAAATGGTCCTGATGGCTGTAATGGTTCCATATAAAGAATTAGACATTTTTCTTTATCAGTCAATGTCTTGATCGTGAAGTTCCCCAAGTCATAGTAAGCTTTATTTACCTTTTTGAAGATTGTAGATGTTGACGGTTCTTTCCCTGCTTTGTATCCCATGCAGATGTAGTCTACAAGCTCGGTGGTGTCATTGTGACCAGCGATATTTTTAACTGCAAATGTTGTTGGATCGTCTTTAATAGGCTTTTCAACAGGTACCACATTATTGGAGTCATAATCAACACAAATGTTTGGACTAGAGGTACTTGTAGAAGGCTGAGTAAAAACTTTGTCAATTTTTGTCACTTTTTGTTTACTCTTCTTTTTTCCTGGCATTGTTTTCACTTAAATGCGCCAATGAGTTTCTTTTTCTTTTCTATGATTGTATTCATGTCAACAAACACTTTGCAAACTACAGTCCAAATGCTTCGTTAACTTTATGTGCTCAAGTCATATACATACTGCACTACTTTGTTACTATTTGGCCTCGATAACTAAAAGAATCACACAGAGTTTGCTGGGATTGACCTAGCATAATGACTGTGGTGGGGAGAGAGCCTTGAGGGAAGACAATGTCTGCTGCTTGCAACAGTGCTAACGCCATTACCCTTAACAATGTGTATTGTGGCTACAGGTAGTGTAACATTGGCAGTATCCTGAAACAAATGAATATCTTTCATTTTGTGCTGATTTTCTCCACCTGTTGATCACGTGGAGTTTAAATCATGCCCTCTTGATTATACTCAAGTAAGATGATGATAAGACAAATTGTGCCTCAATGTCACCAACAATACCGAAAAAATCTTGTAACCATACTAATATTACTGTGTAAGGGTCTCTTATTTGACAAAGAAAGTGGAGCCACTGTGGTATAATAGTAATGTTAGAAAGAAAGCAAAGGCTATTGCACTCTTGGTTCAAAAAGGAACACTCAAATGATGACAGGCAAAATTTAGTGGATATTTGTGCATCTATAAAGAGATCAATGTGTGAAGCATACAATAATTACAACAGACATACCTTGGCAAAAGATTTTTCTGAGAATCTGAAAAAATTCTGGTCCTATGTAAAATCAATAAGCAGGTCAAAGGTCACTTTCCAGTTTGTTGATCATTCCGGGGCAGTAATAGAAGAAAGCAAACAAAAAGCTGAAGTTCTAAAGTTAACCTTTAAGAAATCTTTCACGCAGGAGGACCATACAACATACCATCATTTGATCAAAGCACTAACTCCCAAATGGAGGACACAGTAACAGGTACTTCCAGTGTAGACAAGCAGCTGAGAGAGCTGAATACAAAAGAGTCTCCTGGTCTACCTGGAATACCAGTTCGGTTTTAAAAAGAGTATTCTGTGGCATTGGCCCCTTGCTTAGCTTGCATTTATCACGAATCTTTAATTCAGCACAAAGTTCCTAGCAGTACAAAAAAGAAGAGGTGACTCCCGTTTATAAGAAAGGTAAAAGAACTGACTCACATAATTACAGGCCAATATAATTGACATGAGTTTTCTTTAGAATTTTGGAGCATATTCTTAGTTCCAATAAGTAAATTTTCTTGAGACGGAAAAGCTTTTTTCTGTCAATCAGCACAGGTTTAGGAAACATCGATTGTGTCAAACTCAGCTTGCTCTTTTCTCACCTGACATCTTGTGAGCTATAGATGAAGGGCCACAGGTAGATTGTGTTTTACTTGATTTCAAAAAGGCATTGGACATGGTGCTATACTGCAGATTTCTAATGAAAATATGCGTGGTGTTCTTGATGGCAAGTGTTCATCAGAGATGAGAGTATCGTCAGACGTGCCTCAGGTGAGTGTGATAGGACCGATATTATTTTCTATCAATATAAATGATCTGATGGACAGAGTTACTTGTAATTTGTTGCTGTTCGCTGATGTTGCTGTGGTGTATGGGAGGGTATAGTCTTTATTTGACTTTAATAGTATACAGTATGACTGAGACAAAATTTCTATTTGGTGTGAAGAATGATAGCTAGCTCTAAATGCAGAAAAATGTAAGGTAATGCACATGAGGAAAAACAATCCCATAAAGTTTGAATACAGCTTTAGTAGTGAGCTTCTTGATGCAGTCCCATTATTTAAATATCTTGGCATAACATTGCAATGTGATATGAAATGGAATGAACATACATGTATGGACAGTTGTAATGTGGACAGCCGGCTTCAGTTTATTGGGAGAATTTTGGGAAGATGTACTTCATCTGTAAAGGAGACCTTGTATAAAACACTTGTATGACCAAGTCTATAGTATGCCTGAAATGTTGGGGATTGCAGCAGATCATTTTAAAGGAAGACATGCAAACAGTTCAGAGGCAAGCAGCTAGGTTCCTTACTGGTAGATTCGACCAATAAACGAGTGTCATGGAAATGCTACAAGAACTCAAATGGGGATCGCTGGAGGAAAGACGATGTTCTTTTCGAGAAATTCTGTTGAAGTTTAGAGGGCTGGAATTTGAAGCTGAGTGTAGAACGATCTTCCTGCCGCCTACTTACATTTTGTGTAAAGATCACAAGAACAAGATAAGAGAAATTAGGGGCATACAGTGGCATATAGACATTCTTTTTTCCCCTCATTCTGTTTGAGAATGGAATAGGAAAGGAAATGCCTAGTAGTGGTACAGTGTGCTCTCCAACACATAGTTTACGGTGGATTGTGGAGTATGTACGTGTGGATGGATGGCAGTAATTACTATGATTAACAGATCTGGTAATGTTTTAAATCCCTCTATATCTAAATCCAGTGGATACAGCCATATATCACCACTAGAGTTATTTTTGCTTCCCTGATGACACGTGTATCGGTAATAGAATCCACAAAACCATCCAAGATCCATATTTTCTCTTCTTGTTGTACAAATTTCAAAGTGCAATTGGTTACAGCACTTCATTGGGATCTGTGATTAAGGAGTACTCCCTTGGGGAAATTGACTACACAGACAGTTGAATTACCATAATAGTACTGTTGTTAATAATACATTGTAGAGGCTTCATATTCAAATGTGGTCACACCATGTGTTGTCACTCACCCTGCTAGTAATCCACCGTCATTCATTGTTATTTTGCAGATATTGGCAGCCAAGGCAACTCCGACTTCAGCCAACAATACACTAATGGTGACAGTGTCCATGTCTTTACAGAAAAGCAATAGATTTTGTTTTGTTTATATTCTGGGGTGGGAATATTTTTGGATTTCGCTTATTGCGTTTGAGGTTTGATGGTCAGGGTTCAAAAAGTTAAATGTTGAAAATCCTTTGTTAGTATTTGGATATGCACAATCTTTCACAATATGCCAAGCGCCATTTCACAACACTTGGAAGGCGCAGCTGTTGCTGTGAGCAGCTTTGATGCTGCCGCCACTTGAGGCAACTGAAGTGCGCACACGGTTTGACCGATCAGCAGGTCCACCGAATGGTGTCTTTTGAAGGCCACATTAGAAGCAATTTTCCACCACCTGGTGGCCCAGTGTGACCACTGTGGGAATCTTGGTTGCAGCAGAGAGGAGAGAAGAAGGGCGGTATGGTGGGAGATTACTATTTTGTTTTTAATTCGGCACTCTAATGAAACTTTCGAACATTGCTCTTGGAGGCCAAGGGCCCCTTGAGCTTGGGGGCCCCTGGGCACTGCTCTGCCCAGCCCTATGATAGCTATGCCATTGCATATATTGTGCCATATGTGTAAAGTGATGTGCGCCAGCGAGATGTACAAAGATAGGACAAGTGCATATATAGAAATTTGTAAAGTTATAACATTTTACTTACATCCTACCCACGCTGTTGTATGTCATAGTTCACAGGATCATAGGTAACAAAATAAGTTTCTATGTCTACATCCATACTCAGCAAACCACCTCATGGTGCACGGTAGAAGGTGCTTTGCACACCTTTGTCACTTCCTCATATTCCAGTCACTTATGGCTTGTGGGGAAAATGATTGCCCATATGTCTTCGAGTGTGTCTTAATCTCTATAATATTATCCTTGAGGTCACTTTGTAAGATATACATAGGAAGAAGTAATATATTGGTTGACTTTTCATGAAATGTAGGCTCTCAAACCTTTGACAGAACCCTGTACCATGATACAGAATGTTTCTCTTGCAGAGTCTGCCACAGGAGTTTCCTAAAATATTTGTGACACTTTTGCACTTATTAAATAAACCCATAACGAAGCAGGCCACCCTCTGTTGGATCTTCTGTGTCTTATATTAATTCTGCCTGGTAATGATCCCACACTGCAATTCTCAAGTGCTGGAGGAATATGAGTTTTGCAACATACTTTCTTAGTTAACAGACTACACTTCCTGGGAATTCTTCCAATGAACCTCAATCTGGCATCTCCCTTACCCATGACTGATTTCATATGGTTGTTCCATTTCAAATTGCCCCTTATGTCTACTCCCAGATGTTTCATGGAAGTAGCTGCTTCCAGTCTTTGTCCTGCTATTGTGTATGATCTGGACTCTGCTTCTTCTCTAAAACCCAAGCCACCTTCCTTGATGTTGACCTTCACCTTTCCGAGTCCCACATCCACACCTCAGTCCATATTAAACACACAAACAAGCAACAGAACCTCCATTTTGACAGCTGCCATCCCTTTCATATTAAATGATTCCTTCCCTAAAGCCTGGGCATCCATAGGACATGTATGTGCTCCAGTAACGAATCCCTCACCACCTACAACAACAATCTATCCAATGCCTTCCTCTCCCGCAACTACCCTACAGACCTCGTCCACAAGCAGATCTCCCGTGTTGTCCATACATCTCCTTCCAACAATAATGTTCCTAACCCTAGACCACCCAGAAGCACCCCCTTAGTCACCCAGTACCATCCTGGAATGGAATGCCTCAACAAATTTCTCCAACAGTGCTATGACTTTCTCAAGTTATGCCCTGAGATGAGATCATCACTCCAAACTGTTCTTCCCACACCACCCAGAGTAGCCTTCTGCCGTCTTCCCGACCTCCACAACATCCTCGTCCAACCTTACAACATCGCAAAGCCACCCTTCCTACCTAATGGTTCCTATCCCTGCAACCAATTCTGATGCAAAACCTGTCCAATGCATCCTCCCACTACCACATACTCCAGCCCCACCACATGAAAAACCTACCAGATTCAAGGCAGGGCCACATGCGAGACAACACACGTCATATATCAACTGACATGTGTCCACTGTGCAGCCTTTTAAATTGGCTGAGTGGATGAATGGTCACAGAGAGACTGTTCACCTCAGGGACACCCTATATCCTGTGGCAGAACATGCCCTCCAGCATGACTACAGGGACTTTGGCATGTGTTGCACCATGTGTGCCATTTGGATACTACCAACTAACACCAGTCCCTCAGAGCTACGGAGGTGGGAACTTGCCCTCCAATATATCCTCTCCTCCCTGGCCTAAATCTATGCTAACCCTCCCCTTCCTCCATCCTCAGCTCACCTATTCATTATCCCTTCCTTATCTCTCTCTCTCTCTCTCTCTCTCTCTCTCTCTCTCTCTCTCTCTCTCTCTCTCTCTCTCTCCCCCCGTGTGTGTGTGTGTGTGTGTGTGTGTGTGTGTGTGTGTGTCCATCTTTCCCTGTTGTTTTAGACAACCTCCCCCGCCCCCACCTCCTGCACCCCTCAGCATCATTCAGTTCACTCATCTTCTCTTCTCTACTTGATCTTTCCTCTTTGGTTATATATATCCTCTCTGGCTTGGCTCAGTACATACATGCAGATCTCTGATGTCCACACTCCCGAAACACCACCTTCATGACCTAGGTCGTGAATTACCTTTCCCTTCTGTTCCTATCCTTTCTTCTTCCCTTCTCTCCTACCTGAAGAAGGAACTGTGTTCCAAAAGCTTGTCCTTTTTTGTCCTTTCTCTTTTTTTTTTTTTCATTTGTGTCACTATCAGCAGTACAGCACAAATGTAAGTACTGTTCAGTCAATCTATCTCTTTTGAAAGACCTGTCTATATCTAATACTAGGGGTTTATCAATACAATGACACAGACCTTAAGGAAGTGAATTTTTGTTTCTGTTAATTCTGAATAGAATCGAACACAGAGCCTGAAAACTGCTTGCAGGAACTAATCAATAGCTAAATGACGAAGATACAATATCTGATTTTGAGAAAATCAGAAAACAATTTACTTCTTTACAAATTAACTATGCCAACCGTGGTGGCCGAGGAGACTAAGGCGCTCCAGTCACGGTCTGCACGGCCACTACGGTCGGGGGTTCGAATCCCCCCTCGGGCATGGATATTTGTGCCGTCCTAGTTCGTAAGTAGTTCATAAGTAGTTTGTAAGTTTAGGGACTGATGACCCCGTAGTTAAGTCCCATAGACTACACAAACATTTGAAATTAACTATACCATGGGATCTTGTTTAACAAGCATAATTGACTTCTAAGTCTTATCTGAAATTCAACACTGTCATTATATAAAATACATTTCCTCTTGGAAATCGTTTAAAAAGTAGGATGTGTTCCATTCTGAAAAATACACTGAAAATTCCAGAAATAAGAAATGGTACACCCTCTTACAGTTTTCCAATTCATTCTAGATTTATTATTCAAATAGTGTGTACAGAGTACATAGAATGATTAAATTGGTAGATCAATAACTTAAGCAGTATGGAGGGGTCGGTTCATGTTGAAACATCCTTGTTAATATGAGGTGTAGCCAGTACCGGCGGAAGGGCCGGGCGACCACCTGGGGCACCAAATTTTAGGGGAGTTGGGGGGCGCCAAAATTTTTGCTAAGTTTATATTAATGTAAACAGTGAACTAAAAATTAACTTTTTCATAAATTGTGTAGCAACATTGGTTACTACCTCATGCCATAGGCCTCACTCTTATATAACAACCCCAGTTTCTTCTTGAATCACCTATTAAGGAAACCCTTCACCCCTTCACCTTATTTGTCTATAACAAGATCTACACTGACAAAGCTAATGGCTATTGTTGAGAGTTGGGAGTTTTGAGCAACAATAACACGCTCTGACAATTACAAACGCCGACAATTGCACTCCTTGCGACAAAGCTATGTCGGCCGCTCTTACAATACACACAAACAATATTGAGTTATCGGCAACCAGAAAGAAATTAGTCCTGTTTGTACTGTCAAATGTCTCGTGAAAGAAAATTATAAATCAGAAGTCATGTACATGTAGTGCAGGCTTCATGGTAAGCGTGTTCTTCTTTTGTCTCCTTAATTTCGACACTTAGTAGAAGAATCGTTGCGTTAAAGTGTGCTTTATCAACATATCGGAAAAAAAGAAGCCTTTTGGAAATGTATACAGAAAAAGAAGAGCACAATTAGCAGCTGAAAATGAGAAACAGGCAGCAGCATTGAAGAAAATCTTTCATACTCGTGAAACAGACAATAATGGAAATGAAAACATAGAAACAGAGAATAAGGAAACCAGCAAGAAGTCAACAAATATTCCAGAAGATAACAATACGGTACACGTAAGTAGGCCTATATTACGTAATGTATATTCGTTTTATTACGTTTAATAGAGAAGAGGTGTTTACACACTTAGCATCTTAGCAGGGTGGGGTGGGTAGGATGGCGGCCTCTCAGATAGGCGCTGAACTTCAGGCTCAAATAAAGTTCTTTCCCCATTGATATAAGTAGCAATAATTACATTCTGTACGAACACTGATGCTTGATACATGTACCAAAGCGATAAGACTTTTACTTGTTAGATGTGTATTAAGCAACTTTAATTAAAGACTTCACAGAGAAAAAGGCATGAAAAGTTAACTTCACTTAGCATTGTAAATAACTCAAAGGACAATTTGCATTAAAAACCGTATAAAGATATAAAATTATATTACTGGTTGTATTATTTGTATTACGAAATCTTTGTACAATGCTGTTACAAAATACATTTGTATATTCTTTTGATCATATATGTGTTCTCTTTCGCAGTTAACAAGGTTGTTTATGTATATATGTGTAAATAAATGCTTTAACGCATCATCAACCTTTATTTTATATATATCTTTGTTTCTTGAATCGTTCTGTGAATTTCTAATCAGTGATGTAGAATATTCTGCATGCTCATGTGTAAATAATTGTTTCGTATATCGTTAACCAAAACTTATTCTGTGTATTTAACTGACAAAAGTTAAGATCTTAGTCAGTTTGATAATTGGAGTTGTATTTATGGAGTTCAAGGAGTTATCCCTTAAAAGCAGCTATATGTAAGGTAGCATAGCAAATTTAAAGTCAATAATACCAATGGGCTGTAGGGGGTGCCAAATGGATTCTTTGCCTGGGTGATATTTTCCCCTTCCGCCGACCCTGGGTGTAGCCTCCATGGATGGCAATGTATTTGCTAATTATAGCTTCCATTCAATCATACAGATGGCACATATGGTTTTGGGATATATTGTTCCATATAATAGATAATTGCTGTCTGAAACCCATCAATTAAGTTTTATTGCACTATCTGGCTAATTAATCATAAATTCCTGGGAATTTATGAATTTTGGGGATATTGATGGCAATATTCCCTGTGAATATTTTCTCGATTTTAAATTCCCGGGAATTTCACAGCATTATGTGTCAGGTATCCTCTCATCATAATCCACATGTGTTCGATTGGAAACAAGTTCGGAGATTGTGCTGGCCAGGGATTTGTGGCCCGTCTTCAGAGCACATTTGAGTCTCAAGCATAATGTATGGATGAGCATTATCTTGTTGGAACAATACATCATTTTTCTGTTGCAATAATGGCAAAAGAATGGGTCTTATAAAATTCTGCATATACCAAGATCTGATCAGTGTTCTCTATGCAAACGCCTACTATTACATTTCTCAAGTGATCCTCTGGCAACACCATTGGAGCCATCCATGTCAATGCTGTGGTATGATTGGAAGAAAGGGTAGAGGTGTGCATGCCCTCACAGTACAATGACCTAGCCAGACATCTGTGCTTCATGGACATCCAGAACCTTTGTCTATGGATGTGAGAATGTTAACATGACCATTGCAATGTGCATCATTGTTCCAGTGACATAGCATGTTGCGAGGGTGAAGGTTGGAGTGAGAGTTTAAAATTGGGAAGGTCTAATTTTTAAAACTCACAAACACCAACTGCGAACCAAATTCCTAAACATGCATAAACACTGGAACTGTGATTGCTGCTGTTTGACTCGTTTCCAAGGGGATGATATCACACGTTCACAGCTTTCCTTCCCTGCATATGATTAACAAAAAAATTCATAATAAAGTCAAATTCATGAGAGAAAAGGGTGTACTAACTACTGTTTTTGAAAACACGTGAAAGTTCACTTTGTTGTTTATTTCACAATATTAGAACCCTATGGCTGATACGTCTGTACGTCGACACATTTATCAAAAGAATAATAGCTCGTGAGCCCCCAGACAAAATGAATATTTGTCATAAATTGTTTTCACACCATGTGGCTGTCTCAAATACCGTTTATGTTCGTGCCTATGCGACAACGCGTGTTACATTAACAAATAACAGTCACTTTAATTCAATGCGATGCACACCTTGTCCCACCAGCTAAATATTCACCAACACACGGTAGCACTCGATTCAGCTTGGTGCAGTCTACGACGAGCAACCACATGTGGCGATTGCCGCCCAAAAAAGAAAAAAAAAAATCTAAAGTCTCCACCTGGAGATACACATGCCGACTGATGCAGCGCGCCGCCGCCCGGCCAGCTACCCCCCTTGTTCCTGCCTCGTCGCTTCCTGCCCTCGCGCGCCAAAAGTCCAACTGCCGGGTTTTTTTCCCTACATCATCAACTTCCCCATGTGAGCTGTTCTAACTGACTTCCAACGTACAGCGCTCAGCCAATACATTTCTAAAACTTTACTTAAAATCAAAATAATTACACTACACATTAAACAAATATCTTCTTACGTTTTTATATTAGTATAAACATCCTTTGTACTATTTATTATAATCGTGCAACTTCTTATATCACAGATAAGTGATTTAACTGAATATTTCGAGGTAAAATACACAAGATTAATTGAAAATAAAATGAGAAATAGTTAATATATTATTTTTATAAACAAACATTGCCATGCTAGTTGTGTAACTGTCTTGTCTTCGTTGGTAATTTATTACTTTTCATTGTCAATTAAACATATCATGCCAGATGTGACTATATCAGCTAATGTATTGTTTATTTATCAACAGGCTATTTTGTAATGAGGGCCTTAAAGGTTCCTAACTGCATCGTATTACTTCAAATGCCAGTAGTATTAGAATATTTTATTTCACGCTGTGCACTGCACTGTGCCTGGCACGCGCCATTGTCCCTCTCCCCCCTCACCGGAAACGAACTGGAAAATCCTAAGCTGGAACAAGCCACCAACGTC
Source organism: Locusta migratoria (assembly GCA_026315105.1). NCBI lineage: Eukaryota > Metazoa > Arthropoda > Insecta > Orthoptera > Acrididae > Locusta > Locusta migratoria. The sequence goes on along the minus strand of CM048744.1, from coordinate 727,643,812 downwards.
GGCCTGCTCGCTAGCCTCCCGTCAGCTACAAGCACACAGCAAATCTCAACGTGGAGAATTTCTACCTATGGCCTAACTATAAATGTTGTCACCCAACTGTGTACATACATTGCTACCATAATTAATAAGATTAAAATTGTGTAACATTTAGTGCATTGGCATGGTCAATGTTTGCAGTGAACTTCATACTGTTTAATTATCAAATGCTATTAATTACCAATATTTCTATTGGGCGGTAATCTCAAAATGTCCACATTGTGTGGCAATTTCCTGAAAGGACCATCCTGCCACTTGGAAGACGGAATTGGACTCCTATCAAACTCGTTCAGTTGGTCATAGGAAGCACGAGTGCATCTTCATGATATTTGTTTCACACGTTGATATCACACTGAGCCTCATGACTGTAAACATTCATTATTATAGGATACAGGCAGAGGCAACTTTGGCAGCTATGTCACTAAGCTATCTGTTTGTGGACGACTTTGAAACCATTAATGATACATCTTTACCCCTTAGTTGGCACTTGCTGTCACTTGATCAAAACTGACATTGTCTTTCCAGATGTACAAATTATTTTCCAGGCATTGTGTAATGCAGAGTACTGTTTAGTCTTGTTTAAAGAAAGTTGTTTCAATAAAATTAAATTTGTTGCACTTAAAATGACTCAAATAGTTGTGTTACAGTTAAGGGGAGGGGAGGGGGTTTACAAAAATATTTTTACTTGCAAGGGGTTCATGTGATGAAAAAGGTTGTGAAACACAGCCTCAGATGATACATTGACCATGTTGTTGTCATCTTCCGTCTGAAGACTAATTTTGCATGTCTTCACCTTACTTTACCCTATAAAAGCTTCTGCATCTCTGAATTTTAACCTGCTTATTAAACTCATCTCGTGGTCTACTTCTGCTGTATTGACTAGTCTTTGATCTTTCAGAACGTAAATCTATTTCTTCGTTTAGTTAAGTTATGCTACAAATTTTCTTTTTCCTCAGTTTGGTTCAATAGCTCTTCATTATTTACACACTCTACCCAACTGATTTTCAACATTATTCTGAAACACCACATTTCAAATTCTTCTTTTCTCTTATCTGAACTATGTAGCATCTACATTTCACTCCCATACAAGTCAACACTCCAGAAACCTTCAGGAAAGATTTAAATTGATATTTGATGTGAATTAAATTGATTTTTTATGTTAACAGATTTCTCTTCAGAAATGATACCTTCTATACTACAGCCATCATAACTTATTTTAGATCCTTTTTAAGAAAACTCTTCTACTCATTGTCTCATTTCCTAATCTAATTCCGTCAGCATGATCTGAATCAATTCAGCTACATTCCATTACCCTTGGTTTGCTCTTTTTTTGTTCATATTATACTATCTTTTTAAGGCTATTCAATTCAACTGCTCTTGCACATTCTTTGCTGTGTCCAACAGAATTATATCATCATCAGAAAACTGCAAGTTTTTACATCTTTTCACTAAATTATAATTCTGTTTCCATATTTCTACTTGCTCTCATTACAGATTGCTTTGAAGTGCAGACTGAGTAACATAGGAATAAGTGTTCAGATTGACTTACTCCCTTCTCAATCACTACTTCTTGTTCATGACCTTAGACTCTTTGTAAGTTTCACCTGGTTTCTGAACAAGTTATAAACCACTGTTTGTCCCCTTTATTTTAATTTTGCTTCCTTCAGAATTCCAAGGAGTATATTCTAGTCAATACTGTTGAAGCCTTTAGATGTGAGTCTACAATTTTTTCCATTCTTCTGTAAATAATTTCTGTCAGTATTTTGCAACAGTGACTTATTAAACTTAACACTCAAAAAATACAGCTCATTGGTTGCAAAGCTAGAGGCTGATTACTTTACCAAGGTTACAGCTCCAGCTGTGGAAGCCTTCATCAGAACTAAAAAAATTCAGTTACCTATAAATAAAAGTCAAAATTATTATAAAGGAATCAGTATAAATTCCAAATCTTAAGATTTGAACAAAGAAAGTTAATTACATGAAGTGAACAGACTGTTTTTTTAGCAACAGAGCTCATATTCAACTTACAAATATAAATTACATGGGACATTGCTGAGGTGGAGTGGCTTGAGTGCCTCAACGATACAGATAGACATACCACGGCGGAGGGGTATCTGTGAAGAGGCCAGACAAACATGTGATTCCTGAAGAGGGGCAGCAGCCTTTTTAGTAGTTACAGGGGCAACAGTCTGGATGATTGACTGAGCTGGCCTTGTAACATCAGCTAATTTGGTTTTGCCATGTAGTTACTGTGAATAGCTGAAAGCCAGGGGAAAATACAGTCATTAATCTTCCCAAGGACATGCAGCTCTACTGTATGAATATGATTATGTCATCCTTTCGGGTAAAATATTCTGAAAGTAAAATAGTCCCCCATTCGGATCTCTGGGCAGGGACTACTCAGGAGGATGTCATCATCATGAAATACAAAACCGGCATTCAACGGCTCGGAGTGTGGAATGTTGTAACCTAAAATTTGAAAAGAGAATTGGATAGGTTAAAGTTAGATATCATGGGGATTAGTGAAGTTTGGAGGGAGGATGAACAGAATTTTTGGTCAGGTGAATACAGGGTTATAAATACAAAATCAGCTGGTAGTAAAGCAGGAGTAGGTCTGATAATGAATAAGAAAATAGGAATGTGGGTAAGTTACTATGAACAGCATAGTGAATGCATTATTGTAGCAAAGACAGATATGAAGCCAACACCCACCACAGTAGTACATGTTTATATGACAACTAGCTCTGCTGATGATGAGATCATCAAAGAAATTAATGAGGAGATAGAAGAAAGTATTCAGACCATTAAAGGAGAAGAAAAATTAATTGTGATAGGGGTCTGGAACTCAATAGTAGGAAAGGGGAGAGAAGGAAATGTAGTAGATGAATATGGACTGGGGAAAAGGAATGAAAGAGGAGCTTGCCTGGTAGAATTTTTTGCAGAGCACAATTTAATCATCACAAACACTTGGTTTAAACATCATGAGAGAAGGTTATATACATGGAAGAGGAAACACTGGGAGGTACCAGATTAATTTTATAATGGTAAAGCAAAGATTTAGAAACCAGGTTTTAAACTGTAAGACATATCCAGAGGCATATATAGACTCTGACCATAACTTATTGGTTATGAACTGTAGATTAAAACTTAAGAGACTGGAAAAAGGTAAAAAATTAAGGAGATGGATCTGGACAAATTGAAGGAACCAGAGGTGGTTGAGAGTTTCAGAGGGAGCATTACAAATCCTTGGATAACACAGGAGATACTGAAATTAATGAAAGGAGAAAATACAAGAATGCATCAAGTGAAGCAGACTAAAGGGAGTACAGACATCTGAAAAATGTTGTTGACATTAAATGATGACTGGCTAAGCAGGAGTGACTTGAGGATTAATGCAAGACAGTAGAAGAATGTATAACTAAGGGAAAGATAGATATGCTGACAGGAAAATAAAAGAGATTTGGAGACAAGAAAATCAGCGGTATGAATACCTAGAACTCATATGGACAACCAGTACTAAGCAAAGAAGGGATAGCTGAAAGTTGTAAGGAATATATAGAAGGCCTGTACAAGTGTGAGTAGAAACAAGGCTGCTGTAGTAAATGATGTCACGTCTGAACTGCTGTTATTGCTCGGAGAGCCAGTCATGAACAAATTGTTCCACCTGGTCTGCAAGATGTATGAGACAGGGGACATACCCTCAGACTTCAAGAAGAATATACTGATTCCAGTTCCTAAGAAAGCAAGAGAAGACAAATGTAAAAATTACAGAACTATCATTTTAATAAGTCATGGTTGTAAAATACTAACACAAATTATTTACAGATGAATGGAAAAACTGGTGGAATCCGACCTTGAGGAAGATCAATTTGTATTTAGGAGAAATGTATGAACACGTGAGGCAATATTCACATAATAACTTATCTTAGAAGGTAGATTAAGGAAAGGGAAACCTACATTTTTGGCATATGTAGATCTGGAGAAAGCTTTTGACAATTTGGACTGGTATACACTTTTTCAGATTCTGAAGGTAGCAGGAGTAAACTATAGGGAGCGAAGAGTAATATTCAACTTGTACAAAGACCATACAGCAATTATTAGACTCAAAGGTCATGAAAGGGTCACAGTGGTTGGGAAGGAAGTAAGCCAGGGTTTAGCCTTTCCCCAATGTTATTCAATCTATACATTGAGCAAACTGTGAAGGAATACAGGGAGAAACTTGGAGAGGGAATTAAAGTCCAGTTTGCTGACAACACAGTAATTCTGTCAAAGACAGCAAGAGACCGGGAAGAGCAATTAAATGGAATGGACACTGTCTTAAAAGGAAGGTATAAAATGAACATTAGAGTAAAACGAAGGTAATGGAATGTAGTGTCAGAAAACCAGGCGATGCTAAAGGGATTAGATTAGGTAATGAGGCAATAAACGTAGTAGATGAGTTTTGTTATTTAGGTAGCAAGATAACTTCTGATGCATGAAGTAAAGAAGATATAAAATGCGGAATGGCTATGGGAAGAAAAGCATTTCTGAAGAAGTGAAATTCATTGACATCCAATTTTAGTTTAAATGTTAGAAAGTCCTTCCTGAAAGCATTTGTCTGGAGTGTAACATTGTGTGGGAGTAAAATGTGGGCAACAAGGAGTTCAGACAAAAAGATGATAGAAGCTTTCAAAATGTGGTGCTGCAGACAAATATGAAGATTAGATGGGTAGATCATGTAACTAATGAGGAAGTGCTCTACAGAGAAAAGAAGTTTCTGTCATATCCTGACTAAGAGAAGAGATAGGTTGGTGGGACACATTATGAGACATCAAGGAATTGTTAACTTAGCATTAGAAGGAAGTGTGTGGGGTAAAAATCATAGAGGGATACTGAGGGATAAATACAGTAAGCAGATTCAAAAGGATGCAGGTTAGTGTTCGTATTCTCAGATGAAGAGGCTTGCACAGGAGAGGGTAGCGTGGAGAGCTACATCAAACCATTCTGCGGACTGAAGACAACAACAACAACAACAACAACATATTTCATGTAACTAAATGTGCCACTATGGGTTGTGTGTGTGGCCAGCACTGTAGGTGGCATCTGATTGACAAGCAAACACGCCCTTGATGCCGTGATGTGGATGCGATATATCCCACTATCTGGTATTAAATAATAGTAATTTACATACAAATGAAAATAAGTGACAACTGTTATTAAATTGATAAATGCACATAGTTATAGTATGCCGAAAGATGATACAAACAAATTGAAAATTAAACAGTGTGACAATATAAAGAAAGGGGGGAGAGAAAACAATACCTGAGACTACAGTGCAGGAAACAGTGTGTGAATATTTCACATCAAGTGATCTTAAGTAAGGGCTTTACACCATGAAAAATGTATTTATCACATAATTGAAATTGCTCGTTAAGTATGAAATGGTCATTATGGAGAAAGTGTTTGAATATTTCCAACTGTTCAAATATATCAAGCCTGAAACCTTTCTTTTCCATGTGCAAGATACCGACATCATGAACCTCTTTAGGTTTGTGACCTGTAATTAAAACGTGCTCTTTATATCTGACAGAAAAGGCTCATCCAGTCTGTCCTTTCATAATATGCCCAACCAATACAATTCAAAATCTAGTCTCAGTGTAACATACTGTAGTGTAACATGACAAGGTTGAAGGGTAATATGTGTAAGTCACAGTATTCTTTACAACATAATACAATATAGTTAATTAATTTTGCTTTCACTTAACATTTAATGCTTCCATAACTGCAAAACTCAGCTGAAAGAGATGTGGTGTAATTCTCAAGTAATCCTTGTTATACCTTGTTTCTGCTACTAGCCATTTTGTTTCATATACCACATGCAAATGTAACAAGGGAATACGGACTGCAGCTATGCCTTTGTATGTGGTGTAATTGTTCATATCTTGTCTTTGTGGTGCTTAGGCAAGCATTAGGATTAGAAATTAAATAGTTTTTTATGTGTTTATTTACCAGAACTGTTTAAAGTTGAGATTTGATGATTTCCTGATCAATTAATCAGTGGTCTTTTTCTCTAGGTTTTTATTAAAGATAATCATATGTTTTCTGCTTGTGTGTCTAGATTAATACCCATGATTTGCTTGTGTTCCAGACCAAGCAGATGAAAGTCCTCCTGAGGAAACACTTGCACCATATCCTCTAAAGCCACTATCTGCTACGCATGATGAGGATGACATATTCAGAGAACGTCTGCGTAATATGGGAAAAAGTATGAAATATTATTTATCATAATTCATTACAGTATTTGAATCTCATAGAACTTGGATCCAATTAAAGAAAGAATGATTTAACTGTTATTGCCATCAACTTTAAGAATCAACATAATCTGAGCCCTTTATTTTTTCTTGTTTTTGTAAAATGCAAATTCATTATACACAATTAATAATTATTTTTCCTGCTTTCAGTTTTAGGAAAGCATGTTTTGATTGACATAATTTCAAATTTTGATTACCGTATTGAGTATTTTCTGAGAGTTTACAGTGATAGTGCTTCTAAATGACGTTTTTACATCATCATCATCATTTAAGACTGATTATCCCTTTCACCGTTCAGTCTGGAGCATAGTATCCCATATAAAATTTGTCCATGATCCTCTATTTAATGCTAATATTGCTGTGTCACCTTACGTTAGGACCGTTACTTCAAAATCATTCTTGAAAGAATCCATGTACTTTCTCCTTGGTCTACCTTGACTCTTCTTATCCTCTGCTGCTCAAGCCGTGAGTTTCTTAAGTAAACTTGCTTCTCCCATGACCCCACCATCTCAGACTGTTTGCTCCAACTGCTTAATCTGTGTTGTTCATTCCCAGTTTTTCTTTGACTTCTTCCTTATGGACACACTCCTGCCAGTTAGTTAAAGGACAGAGCAGTGCACTGCTAACTTAGTCTTGGTACTGACTTCCTTCTTTCAAAAGAGAGTGATCTTAGCTGAACACTTAACTGCATTAGCTTTGCTACACCTTGATTACAGTCTTTCACTGTGTTGCCATCATGTGAGAAAATAGATTCCAAGTACTTGAAACTGTCCACCTGTCCTAACTTTGTTTCTCCTATTTGGCACTCAGCCTGTTGAAATCTCTTTCCCCATAGACATTATTGTCATTTTAGACGTGCTGATCTCCATTCGATAACCTTCTAGCTCTGAACTATTGGATTACAAACTTTCAATCGAATCTGCCAGCACTACCAAATCGTCAGCATATAGAAATCTGCTTATTTTTTCATCTATTTTAAACTCAACCTTCTAGTCTATCATTTTCAATGTATGATCCATAAATAATATGAACAATAGTGGTGACAGGCTGTAGCCTTGTCTTACTTCCAAAACTATCGTGAATCATGGACTCGATTTACTGTCGACTGTAATAGCTGCCTGGTGATCTATGTAAATAGCTGTAATTGCATTCAGAAGAGTATCTCCTATTCCATAATCTTGTAGAACTGACATTAGCTTCCTCCTCAAAACACATTTAAAGACTTTTCTAGATCTGTAAAACATAGATACAATTTTTTGTTCCACTCACAGCACTTTTCTATTATCTGCTGTGATGTAAGACATCTAATTACACCCCAGGAGGGTTTTCCAGTGGCTTGACCCAAAATTTCCAATCTATTTCCAAAGTCTTGCCATGATTTCCTCTGCAGTTATGTGTTTGGGCTTTTTTACTCTTTTCTTCAGCATAAGTTTTTCTATCTGTGTGGGTTCTAGTATGAAACCATTTTTGAATTGCCTTCTCTTTTCTTTACAGGCTGCCTTAACCATGTCATTCCATCAAGCTGTCTGCTTCTTTCTGCCTTTACACACTGTTGTTCTCTTCTAATTGTACCTGCAACCATCCTTGCTACTTTCATATCTGTAACCTCAACTCTGTGGTGTTAAACGTGGTACGCATGTGATTGACTGAGAACAGTCATATATCTTGTAATTACTTCCACATTACCATACCTTATTTAGCATGTTCCAGTTCTTGTGTGTCACCTAAATTCTTTGTGTTTGTAGGAGGACCCCACTAATCAGTTTCCTTCATTTTTTCATCACTTAGTATGCAGAGGGGATTAACTGGGAATTAAGAAATCTCCTTGTCTACTAAACAAAAACTTCCATTATATTTACAATATGTGAACTAGTGTTGTTTAACTAAACCCTTACAAAAGGTTACAATAACTTATATTTGACATCACGAGAGATAAGAGTTCATGATTTGTTGCAACCAACATCTCTCTTTCACCTCCAACTGTTTGTAAAACAAAAAACATGTGTTTCTACCTTTAAATGACATGGATGTATATTTTTCTTCCATGTATCAGTAGCTGCTGTTGTCGTCAGTCTGGAGACTGGTTTGCTGCAGCTTTCCACCCTACTCTATCCTGAGCAAGCCTCTTCATCTCCTCATAAGAACGGCAACCCACATTTATTTGAATCTGCTTACTGTATGCATTTCTTGGTCTCCCTCTGTGATTTTTCCCCCACACATTTCCGTTTCATGATAAAGTTATGATTCCTCAATGTCTAAGAATGTGTCCTACCAATCAGTCCCTTCTTTTAGTCATGATATGCTAAAAATTCCTTTTCTCACCAATTCTGTTCAGTACCTCTTTATTAGTTATGTGATCTACCCACAAATATTCAGCACGCGTCTGTAACACCACATTTCAAAAGCTTCCATCCTCTTCCTGTCTGCTCTGTTTATAATTCATGTTTCACTCCCATATAAGGCAACACTACACATAAATGCCTTCAGAAAGGACTTCCTTGAACTTAAATTAATATTCATTGTTAGCAAATGTATCACATTTTTTCCCATTGCTATTTTGGATTTTATATCCTCTGAACTGCGATCATAATATGTTATTTAACTGCCCAAGTAACAAACTCGCCTGCTGTCTTTATTGTTTTGTTACCTAATCTAATTCCAACAGCATCACCTGATTTTCTAAGACTACATTCCATTTCCCTTGTTTTGCTCTTGTTAATGTTCATCTTACATGCACCTTTCAATACACTGTCCATTCTGTTCAACTGCTCTTCCAAGTCCTTAGCTGTCTCTGACAGAATTACCATGTCCTCAGCAAAATTCAATGTTTTTATTTCTTCACCCTGACCATTAATTCCTTCTCCAAATTTCTCTTTGCTTTCCTTCACAGCTTGCTCAATGTACAAATTGAATAACATTAGAGAAAGGTTACAACCCTGCCTTACTCCCTTCCCAACCACTGTGTCCCTTACGTGCCCTTCAACTCTAATAAAAGCCATTTGGTTTATGTACAAGTTGTAAATAACCTTCCATTTTCTATATTTTACCCTTGCTGATTTCAGAATTTGGAAGAGTGTACTCGTTTCAATACTGTTAAAAGCTTTCTCCAAATTTACAAAAGCTAGAAATGTAGGTTTGCCTTTTCTTAATCTAAGATAAGTCTTAAGGTGAGTATTGCCTCCCATGTTCCTACATTTCTCCTGAATCTGAACTGATCTTCCCCAAGGTCAGCAGCTATCAGCCTTTCCCTCCTTCTGTAAATAATTTATGTTAAAATTTTGCAACCATGACTTATTAAACTGATGGTTCTGTAATTTTTGCATGTGTATGCACCTGATTTCTTTGGAAAGGGTATTGTTACATTTTTCTTAAAGTCTGAGGGTATTTCACCTGTCTCATGCATCTTACTCGCTAGGTGATATAGTTTTGTCATCGTTGGTTCTCCCAGAGGCTTCAGTAGCTATGAGGGAGTGTCATTAACTCCAGGGGCCTTGTTTTGACTTAGGTCTTTCAGTGCTCTGTCAAATTCATCTCTCAGTATTGTATCTCCTATTCCATCTTCATCTACTTCCTCTTCCCTTCCTATAATATTGTCTTGAAGTTCATTTCCTTTGTAGAAACCCTCTATATAGTCTTTCCGCTTTTGAGCTTTCCCTTCTTTATCCAGAACTGGTTTTAAATCTGAGTTCTTGAATCAGCTATTAACATTTATTCCAGGAACGTTCGACACACATCTGCGACACAGCAAGTAGTCACAGGGTGCTTCTCCACTCTCATACATTCCCTTGGATGTCCATGTGCAAAATATTATGAACACAAAGAAATATCTGCCCTCTTACTTAGTCTTATGAGTCATGATCATATTCTCAAGACTCTATAAATGTAACACCATAAATGCTGTTAAATTACAACCCTGTATGCAACCAGCTTTTACTACCAAACAAAGTTAGTTAAAGGACAGAGCAGTGCACTGCTAACTTAGTCTTGGTACTGACTTCCTTCTTTCAAAAGAGAGTGATCTTAGCTGAACACTTAACTGCATTAGCTTTGCTACACCTTGATTACAGTCTTTCACTGTGTTGCCATCATGTGAGAAAATAGATTCCAAGTACTTGTGAACTGTCCACCTGTCCTAACTTTGTTTCTCCTATTTGGCACTCAGCCTGTTGAAATCTCTTTCCCCATAGACATTATTGTCATTTTAGACGTGCTGATCTCCATTCGATAACCTTCTAGCTCTGAACTATTGGATTACAAACTTTCAATCGAATCTGCCAGCACTACCAAATCGTCAGCATATAGAAATCTGCTTATTTTTTCATCTATTTTAAACTCAACCTTCTAGTCTATCATTTTCAATGTATGATCCATAAATAATATGAACAATAGTGGTGACAGGCTGTAGCCTTGTCTTACTTCCAAAACTATCGTGAATCATGGACTCGATTTACTGTTGACTGTAATAGCTGCCTGGCGATCTATGTAAATAGCTGTAATTGCATTCAGAAGAGTATCTCCTATTCCATAATCTTGTAGAACTGACATTAGCTTCCTCCTCAAAACACATTTAAAGACTTTTCTAGATCTGTAAAACATAGATACAATTTTTTGTTCCACTCACAGCACTTTTCTATTATCTGCTGTGATGTAAGACATCTAATTACACCCCAGGAGGGTTTTCCAGTGGCTTGACCCAAAATTTCCAATCTATTTCCAAAGTCTTGCCATGATTTCCTCTGCAGTTATGTGTTTGGGCTTTTTTACTCTTTTCTTCAGCATAAGTTTTTCTATCTGTGTGGGTTCTAGTATGAAACCATTTTTGAATTGCCTTCTCTTTTCTTTACAGGCTGCCTTAACCATGTCATTCCATCAAGCTGTCTGCTTCTTTCTGCCTTTACACACTGTTGTTCCAAGACATTCTGTAGCCTTTTCTAGTGGAATTCCCTGTACTTTGTCTCTTCTTTTTGCAATGCATGTAATTGACTACATTCAACTAACTGGTACCTTTTTGATGTTATGTGAGATCATTGTTATGTATTTGTGGCTGGTTTCCTTGACGTGTAGGTTCTTCATAGGTACCTGACCTACTGCGCTTTTGGTTTCTCAAAACCAGTTTCACTGCAGATTAAATAATGATCAGTGTTATCAAAAAATCCTGTGAATAGACATGTGTCCCTTACTGACTACTTGAATTCCTGATCTGTTATTTATAGTCAATGACAGATCTGGTTTCCTTGCATTCTCAAGTGTACCGGTGAATGTTCTTATGTTTAAAAAAGGAGTTTGTGATAACAGAGCTCATACTGGCACAGATATCCAAGAGATGTTTCCATTCCTTTTGGCCTCCATATGCTCTCCATACTTATCCATAACCTTTTCATCCCCTTCTGTTCAGTTTCTTTTCACCTAGGAGCAAAACTCTGTCCTTGTCATTTAACCACTATATCACTGAGTGCATTATAGAATATCACCATCTCAGCTTTATCTGCCCCTTCAGATGGTAAATCAATTGGTACAATCGTAATTTTCTTCTGGAAACAGCCAAATCTACACATACCACACATTCATCTATCTACCTTCTACATCTACATCTACACAGGATACTTTGCAATCACATTTAAGTGCCTGGCAGAGGGTTCATCGAACCACAATTATACTATTTATCTCCCATTCCATTCTCGAATAGCGTGCGGGAAGAAAGAACACCTGAATCTCTCTGTTCAAGCTCAGATTTCTCGTATTTTATTCTGATGATCATTTCTACCTATGTAAGTGGGAGTCAACAATATATCTTCGCATTCGTAGGAGAATGTTGGCGATTGGAGTTTTGCAAGTAGCCCACGCCACAGCGATAAGCACCGTTGTTGTAATGATTCCCATCCCAGATCCTGTATCATTTCCGTAACGCTGTCTCCCCTGTATCGTGACAATACGAAACGAGCTGCCCTTCTTTGGACTCTTTCGATGTCCTCTGTCAAACCCACCTGATAAGGATCCCACACTGGGCTGCAATACTCCAAAAATGGACGGACAAGCATAATGTATGCAGTTTCTTTTGTACTTCTGTTGCATGTTTTGAGGATTCTGCCAATAAAACGCAGTCTCTGGTTCGCCTTTCCCACAATATTATCTACGTGCTCTTTCCAATTTAAGTCTGAAGTAATAGTAATTCCTAGGTATTTCATGGAGTTTACGACCTTCACATTTGATTGATTTATCTTGTAAACAAAGTTTAACGGATTTCTTTTCGTACTCAAGTGGACGACTTCACACGTCTCATTATTTAAGTCAGTTGCCAATTTTGTACACTATACTGATATCTTAGTGCACCTCGGTTGCACAGTGGTAGAGTGCCAGACTACAAATCCAAAGGTCGCGAGTTTGATCCCCGCCAGGTCCTAGGATTTTTATTTGTCACTTTCCACTTCTTTCACCTCTGACAGTATAGCTCAAGTGAAAAATACCGAGTAGCACCGTTGTTTGGAACCCACGTTAAACTGTAGGTCCCCCTATAACTGGCTGGGTAAGTCAGTTTGAAGGTCGGAGGAAGGTAATGGCATACCACCTCCAAACAGGACCATGTCTAGTATAGCACTGTGGTGTTCAAACCAATCTTCGGATTGTTGACTGCTTTACCTTTTTTTACTGATATCTTATTCAGATCATTCTGCAGTTGGTTTTGATCTTCAGATGATTTTACTAGACGGTAAATGACGGCGTCATCTGCAAATAACCTAAGACAGCTACTTAGATTTTCCCCTAAATCGTTTATGTAAATAAGGAACAGCAGAGGACCAATAACACTACCCTGTGGAACACCCGATATCACCTCGGTTTTAGTTGATGCCTTACCATCGATTACTACGAACTGTGTCATTACACAGTCACCTTACTGTCATTACACTGGGTTCAATTACTTTCCTGATGTAAAGCCCTACATTCCATTGTTTCCTTGTATTCTTCTCACTTTGCTTCGTGACAGTTAGATCCTACTTCAGCTTCTTTCTCCCCTTTACCAGAATGTCACTAACAGTTAAAAAATCTAACCCCATCTTATTTACAGCGTCTACCAGCTCTAACTCTTTCCCACTGAAGCCTTGTTGATGTTTACAACACCTCATCTTATTCTGGATCATTTTCCAAGTTGTATTTGAGGGTCCCTGGTCTGTTAGTTGGAGGTGGGACTCCCATCACCTCCAAAAGTGCATGGAATTTTGCTCTGATTGTTGCCAGCAACAGATGGAAGTACCTGGGTGGCAGGTTGTTAGCCTTACTTGCCCAGGTCCCAGTGGGTTTTACCTGTATCAGATGAGGTGGACTAACTAAAGGATGGGGTAGTCTTTGTCATAATTTAGAATTTGTCTGACATGCCCTACCCTATTCTGAATTAGATTTTGATTAGATTACATTAGTTGTTCATTCCATAGATCCATGTTAAGGAAATCCTTGTGAATGTGGGACATGACAATTTTTTTACAAGCCAATAATATAATAATACTGATATATAAATACAGATACATACATCATTTGCTGCTTTTTGAAAATTCGTCAGTGGAATAGAAGGAGTTGGCCACTAGAAAGTCTTTTAGGCTCCTCATAAACTGATCGTTATTTGTAGCAAATTTTTTGGTTGCTGGTAAATTATTGAAAATATGTGTTCCTGAGTAGTGGACCCATTTTTGAACTAAAGTAAGTGTTTTTAAGTCCTTGTGTAGATTATTTTTGTTGCTAGTATTGTATTTATGAACCGAGATGTTTTGTTAGAAAAAGGGATATTATTTATGACAAATTTCGTTAAGGAATAAATGTACTGTGAGGCAGTACTTTGAAGAGGCTTCTACAGGATGTCCTTGAATTTACACCACAAATAATACATATTAGACGCTTTTGGTTGACTTGACTTGAAGAATTACCCCAAAATATTACACCATACGATATTATGGAATGAAAGTAAGCAAAGTATGCAAGACTTTTTAGTTTTATGTCTTCTATGTCTGATAGCACTTGTGTTGCAAATGTAGATTTTTTAAGTCATTTCTGCAGTTCTGTGATGTGCTCCTCCCAACTGAATTTATTATCAAGCTGTAATCCCAGGACTTTTATACTGTCAACCTCTTCTATCAGCTCTTCTTCATACTTTATACATATGCTGGATGGAAATCTCTTACATGTTCTGAACTGCATATAGTGAGTATTTTCAAAAGTTTAATGTCAATGAGTTTGCTTTAAACCATTTTTAATGTTAATGAAAATATCATCAAGAGACCTTTCTAAATCTATGCTTGACAGGCTATTTATTGCAATAGTTGTATAATTTGCAAACAAAACGAACTCTTCTTCTGGCAGTGTAACTGATGAGAGGTCATTAATGTACACAACAAAAAGCAATGGCACTAAGATGGATACTTGTAGGACACCACATGTAATTTCTTCCCAATCTGATGATGACTGTTGGCTCAATTCACCAGTCCCTTGCACTGAGACCCTTTGTTTCCTGTTAGCGATGTGTGACTTCAACCATTTTGCAGCAATTCCCATGACACCATAGAATTCTAATTTAGTTAAAAGGATGTTATGGTTCACACAATCAAATGTCTTTGATAAATCACAGAAAATACCTGCTGCTTGTAATTCATTATCTTATTCTCTCTGTAGGTGTAAATAGCCTTTTCAATATTGGAACATTTTAGAAATCCAAACTGTGTTCTAGACAATTAGAGGTTAGGTGGTTGAGAAGCTGCTTGTACGTTACCTTTTCTAGAATTTTTGAGAATCCCGTTAAAAGTGAAATCGGTCTATAGTTCGATGGTATCCCTTTATTCCCTTTCTTGAATAGATGTTTAAAATCTGCATTTTTGTAACCAATCAGGAAATGTTCCAGTTATAATAAACTTGTTAGACAAATAATTTAAAATTGTGCTAAATTTGCAGGAAGATGCTTTAATTAACTTTGTTGATATTTCATCGTAACCAGTAGAATGCTTTGTTTTTAAAGATTTTATTATGGAAGTTATTTCTTGCAGTGAAGTGAGTGACATATTCATGTACCTGGAGTTATTTGTAAATGCTAGTTTCAAATATTGATAAATTATATTTTCAAATATTCAAGGGCGTTATTTACTGACCATGACAATCCCATACTATCAGTAACAGATATGAAGTAGTAGTTCAGTAGATTTGCCACACTATGCCCATGAGTTACCAATGTATAATCTACTCTTGATGCTATGTGCTCCTCTTCCTTTCTGGTTCTACCAGTCTCCTCTTTCACAATATTGTTTTTTTTTTTTTTTTTTTTTGGGCTAATTTTGCTATCTTTTTCTCGTAGTGTATTTGTTTAGATGTCTGAATTACTTTTTCAAGTACTTTACAATATTCCTTATATTTAGCTAAATCATCATTGCTACTACTATTAGCTGATAGACACACACACACACACACACACACACACACACACACACACACACCTGTCATCTCCAGTCCAAAGTTGAGGTCAACCAACCCGTGGGAAGTGTGGCAAGGCAGCCCATGGATCTGAGGCTGACTGCCTGTCTCCAGCACTTTGTATAAATTATTCTGGGAGCCATCCAGTCTGGAATCAAGTTGCACAGTCTTTGTGGAGGAAAGGAAAATACAGGAAATAGAGGTAAGAAAGCAGATCCACTATGTGTATGCCAGAAAAAGAATACAAGCAATGAAGCCTCCTGTATTTGTCATCTCCTATGCTTCATTGGTCCAAAAACCCATTTAAAAAGTTGATGCTTCAACACAGCCCTTTCCTATATCCACCACCAGCACTTGTACTTGCATCTGTACATGTCAAAGGTTGGCTAATAAAGACATTGCAATCAAGGCAATTCTGTTTGAAGAGATATTAGAAAAACTTACAAAGACCATTGAGGAGGCACACCAAAAACCAAGTGCCCTGCAAAAGCAAATGCTCCCTCAAAACAGTGTGTTTACCAAATCCCCCTTTTCCCATATTAAAATGAAGAAGTCAAAGGAAGGGTCAAAACATCCAACTGAAACACTTCCATGGGAATCATTGGACATCATCACAGCCTCGACTGATGAGGAGGACATAATCAAGGAGCTGGATGCCTCATCACTGGAACCAAGCTGCTCCTCCACTATCTCTGACTCTAAAAGTGTCTCACTGTCCTGGCTCAAGGATAGGGGTAATGTAGATTCGCTTTGCTGACATGGGTATTGTACTCCATTGGAATCTGAATGGATTCAGGACTCATTTGCAGGAAATGCAACTTCTTGTGAAGGATGGGCTTTTCAGTATATCTCAAAGAGACACATTTTAAACAGGGTGACACCTGTACTTAGAGGCTGTTACCTCTTTAGGAAAGATGACCTTATTGGTGATACATTGAAAGTTGATGTTGCAGTGGTGAACAGTGACACATTCTACTCCATTCCTCACTTGTGTCCTTAACCACTACACTAAAACATTTGCTAAGTATCACAATCTGCTATCTTATTTCAGGTTGAACATGTCAACAGTAATCTCCTAATACCGCTTTTTGAGTATTCCCACATTCAGTTTTTTAGGCAATTTCAGTGCATGCAATGCATTGTGGGGATCTAACAACAATTGATCCAGAGGATGGACAGTTGAGAATGTGATACAGTCCTCTAATGTTGAATTGCTGGACACAGGTCAGCACTGCTACAGGTTCATCTTCAACCATAGACCTCTCCTTCTGCTCATCCACCCTTGTTCACACTATTCAGTGGAGCATGGATGATGACCCCCATGGCAGCAACCACTACCCAATTTGCCTAAATCTATCATACAGAATGGATTGTGGTAGGAAGCTCCTGAGATGGCATATGAATAAGCAGTTGGATATTTTTAAGTAGCTGGCTATTTTTGAGTGGTGTGAAGGTTTTAGGTCTGGGTGAATCACGTTACAACAGTGATTCACAATGTCACTGATGCATCAATTCTGAAATTGAAGCCGTCACTTCAGACACCAGCTGACCCTTGGTTGAATGATGATTATTGTTCTGCGATCAAGGGCAGAAGGGCAGCATTACGGCGATTCCATCAGTGCCCCATTGATGTGAATCTGGTAAATTTTTGAGTGCTGAGAGCATGGTCAAAAAGAATCATTAGAGAGAGTAAGCAGAGGTCTTAGCAAGAGTTCCCAAACTCCATCAATAGGCTCACTCTAGCAAGCAGAATATGGAATGCCATTATGAGGATAACAATACTGAACTCCTGACTGCCAATGACAGCTGTAAAATGGTAGGGATCTCTGCTAACATACCCAAGAGACATTGCCAAAGACACACTCATACAAAACCATTACTCCTGATTCTAGCCAAGATGCAGCATTTGCTGGTTAGTATTGGGTGATACAGGAAAGGATTTTAAAATTTTATTTCTGTTGCTAGTTTATCCTCTTCTTAATTTGATTTTTTGTTGACTACTCTCGTACTATTTACTTCCAGGCACCCAAGTTATCATATCTAGCCACCCATGTATTGACAACAAAGATTATTTCCTGCTTCACTAAGCAATAAAAGTTCTCACTGGGCCTGTTAGATCTACATCGTTTCATTAGTTATATGTCATAGCTAATACTGTTTCAGAAGAGCTAAGGATAAATGCAAGTAAGACAAGTTGATCAAGATGATCAGTTATCATGAGAACTCTTCCTTGTACACAAGAACCAAATAAACTGGTATAGGCAAATGTATGAAAACACTCGGAGCACAGCACTGCTGTTGGCAATGACTGCATAAGACAACAGGTGTCTGGCACAGGTGTTAAATTAGTTACTTCTGCTACAATGGCAGGTTATCATGACTTAAGTGAGTCTAAACTTTGTGTTATAGTTAGCACACAAAAGATGGGACACAGCAGCTCTGTGGTAGCAATGAGGTGGGTTTTTTCCTGTACAACCATTTCACAAGAGCACTGTGAATATTGGGAATCTGGCAAAACATCAAATCTGTGACATCCTTGCAGCCAGGAATTGATCCTGCAAGAATGGGACCGATGACAACTGAGGGAATTGTTTAACATGTAAGAAGTGCAACCCTGCTGCATATTTCAATGCTGGGCCATTAATAAGTGTTAGCATGTGAACCATTCTGTGAAACATAATTGATATGGGCTCTTGGAGCACTCCTATACCCTTGCTGACTGCATGACAGTGCTTTACGCCTTACCTGGGCCTGTCACCGGTGACATTGGATTGTTGACTAGAAACATGTTTTCCGGTCTGATGAATCTCGTTTCCAGTTGTATTGAATAGATGGACATAAGACAGCCTCAACAATCCATAGACCCTTTATATCAGCAGGGAACTGTTCAAGCTGATGGAGGGTGTGTAATGGTGTGGGGCATGTACAGTTGGAATGATATAGGATGACTGATATGTCTTAGATACAACTTGAACAGTTCCAACAGGACGATATGGACACCCCAAAAATCCTGAATTGCTACAGAGTGACTCCAGAAACACCCTTCTGAGTTTAAACACCTCCACTGGCCACCAAACTTCCCAGACATGAACATTATTGAGCATATCTGGGATGCCTTGCAACATGCTGGTCAGAAGAGATCTCCCCCTTGCCACTCCCCCCTTGTACTCTCTTGAATTTACATACAGCCTTGCAGCATTCATGGTTTCTGTACCCTCCAGCACTACTTCAGACATTAATCAAGTCCATGCCATGTTGTTTTGTGGCACTTCTGCATGTTCGCGATGGCACTACAGGATATTAGGCAGATGTACCATTTTCTTTTGCTCTTTCAATGTATGATGCTCTACAAGATGTTCCAGCAGCTCATATCAAATTACACGACCAGTTCTTTCGACAAGACCTTCAAATGTGAAAATGCTGGAGAGAACATTCACTGCACACAGCTCACCTTTGTTCAAGGTCGACAAAGAAGTCTGAAAAATTCCGTCTACTAGACCAAACCTGGTCACAGCTGAAACATTTTAGGATGGTACAAGGTAGAAGCATGAAGAAGTGGTGTTGCCTTCCATCTGCTGATTGTGACTACAGAATGGAGGAGAAAACCATACATCAAATGGTTAAACAGTTTCCACTTCAGGCATTTGACACTGACCTGTAACTTTGCATCATCTAACTCCAAGTGGTTTGGACTGGTTGTAACATTTTGACATTTCCATTAATTTTCGATACTTTGTATACTTGCAAAATCATATGATATATAGTTAAAAGTAATTACTCTTCTTAAACTTATTAATAATTATTGGTATTGTTGTTTTTGTGTGTAGTAAATAATTTATTTTGCACTTATGTTGCTTCTAATAGCCTTATATAGTTTTCTTTACAGTATTTCTTTTTTCCAGTGTCACGTAAGAAGTTTGCACAGCTGGCAAGAGTTTTTACCCGTCGTAAGAAACGAAGCTCTGCAAAGGCAATTCTCAGTCAAGGTCCTGCACCATCTAGAGATAATTTACTGTTGAATGCTGAACCTCTCTTAGATGATGATGATGACGAGCTAGATGAGCATGCCGATAAAGAAGCACAGAGTGGTCATGTTTCACCACAAGTGCGAATAGAGCACCGAGAATAAGGCAAGTAATTGGAACATGTAAAATATATTTTTTATGTTTATTTAAGTGGCACATTTAGAGAAGATAAGGTGTGCTTATTTTTCAGGGAGAGTGGCATGAGTATCTATGCTATAACTTTACATACTTTGGTAACTTAGCAGATTAATTATGGACAACTGCTACTAGCATACACTACCCAGGATTGACAATGGTTGAGTTTTGAATTGATCTGCCCACTTAGGTCAAGAGAATTTATTTAGTATTGTGCTGATTGCTTTGCTGCGACTGTGTACTCATTGCCAAAATTAAACTTGATTGTCACGAATTATTTTATTCAGTGGATTTTATTTTATTTGTTGCTAGTTGTAATCACTGATGGTGCTTGTTGTAATGTAGAACACATAAAATAGGTGTCTGCAAACACTTGTTTATTAACACAGAGCATAAAAATAGAGTGACAAATGTGTCATTCACTACACATCAGTTGAGTGCACATGCCTGTGTTCACTCGATATGGTAAATCCACCCACCAGGCAGCACAACTGCAGCTGCATTGGTTACCGTAGACAGCCTTGAGTGGTCAGCCCGGAATCACATGTGGCAATGACCCATGTGACACTGTAATGGTACAGTGGGTTGTAGCACACCTTCTCTTCTCTTCTTGGAAGAAGATTTCAGTCTATGAGGTTGTAGGAACAGACTAAATTCCCCAATGAATGATGCTGATACTGTTACAATCCAAAAGGTGTGTTAAACATAAAAAATCCATAGAATCCACATACAGTGGAACATATAAATATGATTCTGATAAATCAATCTTGGAAAACAACTGACTTCTAGCAATTTTACTAAATAACTTTTCTGAATGTGGCAGAGGTCAAGTATCTATAATGGACTTTTGAAATCGCCACAGAGATGGACCTTCCCATTTGGTTTCTTGGTGATGACAAGTCATGAAGACCACTCTCTGGATAAAATGAGAGTAATGGCAACCAGACAAATTGGTCTCTATCTACTTCAGTTATGACCTGATCACATAAAGCAGCAGGAATGGGACACACATCAAGAAATCACAATAAAGAAGGCAAGAAAGGCATCTACACCAAAGCATTTCTTAGTATTAGTATCATCTACAACTAAAAATGTTATCAAACAAACCACTGAATTGTACACCACAGGACCCAGAAAGGGCCCCAAAATGGGGAGCACTGCTTCATGTAACTTACCACACGTCTAGTAATGGGAGAGAGCACTGGAGATCCAAAATCCACTTACATTTGTAGATGAAGCACTTTTCTCATAACTTGCTCTTTGATAAACAGTGTGCAAGAATTCAGAATTATCAGGGACACATAATTAATGCCCATGTCCATGTCTGTAGCATAAGGCTGGGAGCAGTGCACCACTGCTATGTTATTGCACTTTGCATAGTGCTTAGTTCATGAGACTCTTGTTTTCTTGTACACAACAATGGAAGCATTGAAGATGGCTGTTGATGTAGCTGATGAGGCTGCTACTTTTGCATGGCACAGTGCTGCCTATATGATGCTGGAGCCACATTTTAACCACTGCCATGTCATCCTCATCCTGTGACCACGGCAATGTCACACCATGCCTTTTACCTGATCACCAGCAGAGCGAGACACCTCAAAAGACTGAGCATTGTTCAAAACCTCACCAATGTCAGGTTTTCATAGGGCATATTGACACACCTGCTTGTCGGGAGCCAGTGAAATGATGGCATCACACACCATAGAATCGGCATAGGAATCCTGGTGAGTATTGGTAACAAACAAGCATTTATGACTGAAGCCCTGGAGTTCAGCAACCCAATCTCGAAAGGACTGGTGAGGCTTTTTAAAGCAATGTTAGAACTCAACATGCACTGCCATGAGTTGTGTGCATTGCAGTGTTTGTTTTTGTCCATGTGCGGCTTCACAGTGAATTTGCAATCACTGCTAGAGTTCTTTTCTTTTTCTGAAACATGTATAAAACTAGTTGTGCGGTTACTTCTTCCCTATTTCAGTTGTAAATGTAGTTGGAGGACCAGGTAGTCTGTTCCTCCTGCAGTGAGAGCACCTTCTTGCTAATAGCCAAACTTCTTACTCTCTGTAGATTGCTCTTAGGATGAAGATCAAAGAAAGAGAAAATCTGCATTTCATACACAATAACGTCTTCAACATGAAGTATTTTAGCAATTAATTAACATTTTATTGCATCTTTAGATACAATTAATGAACCACATGGCAAATCAATCTAGATACATGCTTTCTCGATCACGTCAGAACGTAGAATCCACTTGTACAATACCAACAAAAACAACACAATATATCACATTGACTTAAGGAAACAATTCCAATGATTCCAAACTTCTGACTTCAGAGAATTCCATTATTACATTTGCTCCTTTCAGCTACTGCAGGTGTATTTCTCGACCGTCCACCTAGGCAGACAAAAAACTCGAGGCAATACAACTTCTCTCACCTTAATCCCTAAAATAAATGTATTTGGTCATCTTATGTTGGGCTATAGGAATGTAGTGCAACTCGTTACTCTAGACATAAGATACCAAATGTTTTATAGATCCCATTTCCTAGACTTAATACAAAATAACAATACTTTTTACAAGTTTATTTTTCTTGATGTGGGCACATTACTTTATGTACACTTTAGAGCTCCTCTAAATGAAAGAGTACTACAGTATATTCATTTATTACTATGTTTTTGTCTTACTCCAAATCGAGCACTCATATGGGATAGGAATGGAAGCAGTATGTTCTTTTCTTTTTACTTCAAAAGTTACCTCACCCATAAATTTGATCATCTAGCTACAGCAGATATAGCACCACTCAGCATATCTCCAAATCTGAATCTGATTGTAACTCAACTCTTTTATCAGAGGCGTAATCTTTTATTTTTTTAAATAACAACATGAGGATTATACCCCACTTACTCACTTCGAGCCATACAATTGGGAATTGAAGAGCAACATTACAAAGCACAAAGGTAAGGTAAAGCTTCCTTTTGTCTGTGTCCACTAGTTAGAAAAAAAATGACAGTAAGCAAGCTTCACTTGACTGCCTACCTCCTTCACCTGCAAATAGATTAGGTCCTCTTCATAGACACCTCTAACCTGATCAGGTCCTTTCATTAGGCACCTGACCTTGAGTAGTAGCCTTTTCTATGGGCCTACCTACTCTCACCACCCAACTTCTCTTCCTACTCAAGCCCTACCAGGGACACCTCATGAACTACCTACTAACTACCTTCCTTACTCTCGCTCAATGTCACTCTTGTTCCCCAACACCTTCACCTCACTGTGACCATTTTACGGATGTGCACTCATTACCTCTGTAATCTCTCCTCCTCTTTTACCCCTCCAACAGAGTGAGTGTGCTATCAAGTAAAACATTTATTTTCTGCTAGGTAAAAACCATTAATCTTGTGAGATACCCTTCACTATTGTATCTCCTTATTATAATAACTCCACCCCATTCCAAAAAAGAATTTCCCACTATCCCAAAACTTGTGTGTCTGTGTGTGTATTTATATAGTAATGGAAAGTCCAGGTAGCAGCCATGGCCTTCTTCAGAAAATAGAATACTCACGCAATCACATAGGCACACAACACAGTCATACAACCATCACCTCCGGCTGCCGCACTTCGAATGTGTGTTTAGTTGTACGGTTGTTTGTAACTGCTGACTTGTGTAAATATAATATGTTTGGTGTGTGTGTGTGTGTGTGTGTGTGTGTGTGTGTGTGTGTGTTAGCATGTGCAGAGCACACTGATTGAGAATGCACTTTAACTAAATAAAAACCACAAGATAGTTAACTTTTACAAATATTTTGTGTTATGTCCATAGGCTAATCTCACATAGGATCCATACTGGGCCAAGTCTTAAGAAGAACTTAACTAAAACTACTTAACACAATTAATTTCATTTTTCTTAACAATGTCCGTGTAAACTCCATGTCAGAACACACTCTTCTGAAGCTCGTTTATGTTTGGCACACAGTAAAATCCTTATATACCTACTTACCTATATATGGTGAATCCGCACATCTCTTGGTGGGACAATACCATAGTGTACAGATAATCCTCTGATCCCTCTGATCCTCCGGGGCGTCTCACAGGGTACATGCCGGGGATTGAATTCAGCAAAAAAAAAAAAAAAAAAAAAAAAAAAAAAAAAAAAAAAAAAAAAAAAAAAAAAAAAACTGACACAGAAAGAAAAGAAGAGTCTTAGTGATAAAGATGTATGCAATGTGAATAGGGGGCTTAAAAACAGGTGTTCTATAACAGAGTAGTAAGAAAGGAAAAGAAAGTGTTGGAAATTATAGCTGAAGAAGAATAGAAGATAGCCCAAAAAGATAGGAAACAGCTCCCTACCCCCCACCCCCACCCCCCACCCCAGGAAACCCTTGGTCCTTTCCGTAGTTCACTATGGCACCGCAGGGCAAAAGATGGCAGGCTAGGTGTGAGCCACCCCACTACAGAACGGATACCATAGCTTCACATTCAGGACCCCTTGAAGAAAAGCTCCTATCTCCACTATGGAATGCCAATGGTGTGTGATTAACAGCACTCGTTTGTGCAGTGTGCATGTGTGTGAAATGTGTACATGTTTAATTGTGTGTGTGTAATTGTGTACATAGTTTGTAGCCAGTCCCATTACAAACTAAAAAAAAAAGTCCCCTAGAAAGTCAAACTGTATACAAAGCCACCCTTTGGTTTGTTCTTTTTTCAAAATGTACTAAATACTACAAAACTATATAAAACCCGTACAAACTCTCCTTGATATTTGAAATAAAACTGTACAAGATTTATCTTGGTAAGTCATAGTATACCACTTTCTCAGGTATTTCTTTGTTTATGACTTGTGTGCATAATATCATAGCACACAATACTGCAGGTTACTAACCACAGTTTGAGAACATGCTTCATAACAGCATTGAAAAATTATCATCAATTTTTGAAATTTTATACTGCTGTCACCACTACTTATATTATTATTTTGTTGGCGTCACTTTCGAGTATAATCACTTAATATTAATAATTACGTTACATCACAATTGGTACATGTCATAATCAGAATAAGAGTTAGAAAATTTGTAGACTTTTGTCTGAAAAACTTCCTTACATCAACAAATAAGAATAATTTAATTTATTTTTAATTTTATGCTACTAATTTTGGTTGAAGACATGTAATGCTCATCATTACATAATAAAGTACTAGTGATGCCTTCTCCTAAAAAGAGTTTTCAACTGTTCCATTTGTGTAAAATTTTACTTACGTATTCGTGAACAAGTAATTTTCTTCTCACAGATCTCTTACTTTCATATTATAGGATAAATAAACATCAAAAGAATCCTAAATAACCCATTCTGGCTATTTATTATGTAATTCTAGTTATTTACTTTTACTTCTAGGTTCACCTGTAACAGTTGGCAATACCAAAGCCTATCCTGTTTGCTATTTAAGTATGCATTACGTGATCCACAATTTGTAGCCTATAATGGCTATGTACCAAGTAAACTTCATCTAAATTTCAAAATATAGTCATTGAGGTAGTTAATAGATAAATAGAATAGAAAAAAGGGAAGTTTTACTCTTTAGGAAAAAAGAAATTTGGAGGGAAAGGACTAGCTACCTAGAGGTCATCAATCTCTTAATTAACATAGGATGTTAATCAAAATGTTCAAATGTTTTGTAAAGCTTATGGGAATTAACTCCGGGGTAATCAGTCCCTAAATTTAAAAACTACTTATGAACTAAACTTATACTAAAGACTGCACAAACATCCATGCCCGAAGGGGGATTCGAACCCCTGACAGGGAATGTCCTTGCACTTCGTAGCATAGCACCTCAATGCGCTCGGCTGCTCCACCGCAACGATGTTAATCAGCCTGAGGGGTTATATAAGGTTTCAATGCCTTCAGATTATATAACCCTTTCTCTACCCTAGTGTTTGGATCTGTTAAGTATGTCTCCTTTGGATGGGGTAAATTTGTAATGACATATGGGCCACACCATTTCTGAAAAAACTGGCTTGTCTGTTTCTTTATATTTGAACTTAATTGAAAATTTCGAGCTAATACCAGGTTTCTTGTTCAGATATTTGGTGTCACCTCTTCCTTGCTTAGCAGTTGGAGCCTATCTTGAGCAGATTCCTCCAAGGTTGTCTTCACATTTTCTTGTATTACTGATAGATTTTTCTTATCACTGGGATGCCAAGCAAAATATCGTAACAATTGTTCACCTACAAATTTCCTATCTAATATTTCAATGGTGTTATACCTGTTCATAAACGAGGTAACTCATTTAGTACAGCTTGAAATTCTGGAATTAATGATGCCCAAGTTGTATGTTTATGTAAACATAGATCCTGCATAAACAGGAAATTTCCCTTATTATAGTGTTTGCTGAAGGTTTTATCACCGGATACAACTTAACATACTTTGACCAGCACTCTATAGCCACAAAAATGTGATATACTCCTTCCCCCTCCCTGCCTATTGGTAGTGGTCCATACAGATCGCACAACACAATATCATGTTCACATGTAAGTGTAATTGGGTATAATGTAAATCTAAAGTGTTGATTTTTGTCCTTTACTTTCTGACATAAGTCAGATGATCATAAGTATCTTACTACTTTTCTACTAAGATTTTTAAAATAGTAAACTCTCATTAAATATTTAATAAGTTCCTAATACCAAAATGTCCATAACCCTCATGTATGTATTGTATTAGATCATCCTGAACCTCTTCTGGGACACACAACCTCCAGTGATTTTTTATCGGGATTTTTACGCCAGAACCGCACTTCATCAACGATCTTGAAATGTTCTTCATTACGTCTGGCACTTTCTGTGAACTTGTCCTGTAAAAAACTGTCTACCTTAAGACTTGTAGGTATTTAATTTGCTAGTTTCCTTACCTGCTCACTCTCATAACTGTTGTTTCTGCTCTTTCATAAGTAATTTGGCCTTGAAAGCTTTTACATATAAGAGTTTATCGGAACTAACATCCGTCTTTTACAATCTAAAGCTGTATACGCAAATGTTATAATTCACGCTGTAATTGTTTATTTAAATTTAACCCATTTCCCAGATGGAGGTCTTCTAGCAAATCTGTAGGTATTTCTATCATATTCTGCTTCCCCTTTTGCGACATTTATTTCTTTGTCTTCTCTAATTCTTCCCACAGCCTTTCCAATTCTCTACTCGTATCAGGGGAGTGCGCCCCAGAGGTTGTAGATTCTATCTTTTGTTGTACTTTTATATCTATCAACCCCTGTAGACGCTCCTCGAAACTGGGACAGGTATCTGGTGGCATAGCCAACTTTGCAAAATCCCTATTTCTTTCTAAGAATTCTACGCGACTTTGTGTCTCCGAAATTTGAGTGTTAATAACTTATATTTCGACAGAAGATCTTTCTTCCACTTCTCGCACTAACTGTGTTACTTCCCTGAACTGTTCAGTGAAGTGCCCGTACAAGATCACATTTTTTGTTTATTTCTTTGTGTATCTCTTGGGGTAAAGACTCTAGTTTATGCTGTATTAATGTAATCGATTCCCCTTGCGCTTTAATAGTATTAAACAACTCTTCTTTTAGTAATGTCATGTGCGTTTCGTGACATTCAGCTAATTTATTGAATTGTGTTGTATTAAAATCTAATAATTCTGATCGTAATGTATCAGTAAGCTCTGGTTTTAATGTATTTACTAGTTTGTCAATCCATGCAGGTTTTTCAGAAATGGCTGTCATTGTACGCTTTTTAATCGGCATGTATACAATCACAAATCAAAGATAAAGCATTCCTGTTCTTGCTTTTGAATGTTCTATCGTAATATCCACTATCAGTTAACACATGTCAAACACTCGTGAAAAAACATTAAAAAAAATCGTAGCTCACCGAATCACTGGACAGCTGCGTTGTGAAGCAGCGTCGTAGCTGTGTGCACTGCAAACGGTGGGCGGTAACACTGTGTCGCTTCAGTTTGAACTGCGTCACTGCTGCTGTTTACAATTGCGCCAGCTGCAGTGAACTGCGGCCGTCGGGTCCCCAAAAGTCAGCTGGGATGTAGATCTGCGACTCCACAGCAGTGTATACTCTGCCGTAATGAACTGTTATTCAGCAGCAGGCAAGTACTTCTCCGCTTCTCCAACAGCAGCTTATCGTGCTGTTTGTTTATGGTTCGGCGTCTATTGATGTTTATCGCCCTCCGTATCTTTAAAATTTTCTCAATCAATAGCGATATTCTGCACTGTGAAAACTTTTTTTTTTAACACATTCAGAAACTGTTACATTTTAATTGGTTGTAGTTCTGTAAATTGTTGTAAAAAATGCGGCAGACAGCTTGAGTCCACAATATAACGTCTCTTGTTGATGATTCTGTTGCCCCTAGTAACTATGTTATTAACTAGTTTTTTAAACGTTAATTTTTCCACAAATTGATTTACAATGCTTGGTTCTTCACTTATATTCCTTATAATGTCTTCAATCATGTCCTGTCAAGGTCACCAACTTTGTAATGTCCCTAGCTAGTTCCTTAGCAAGTAGGAAGTGTGCACTGCGGATAAGAACGGAACTCGCAGTTCTGACGGAACATTACATTAACTGGAGTCGTAAATAATTTCCTTTTGAGCATTTACCTTCTTTCTTCCGTTAACTTTCGGTCACCTTTTTATTTTCTTGATGAGCAGTCCCGCAAAGCGGTGCTGCCAATCTGTGCAAAATCGGTCTTCTTCACCTGATTGCTTCTGGTAAACACTGTAAGAAACTTTTATCTTGACAACTATTTTAAGAAATAAGTTAAATGTTCCCTTTAAATCAATAGGTGTATTTTTAACATACGTTACACGAGAACCAAACAATACCATGTCTCAAGCATTCTAAAACTACGTCTCATAACTAAGTACATCATAATTCATTTGTTTTCCTTCTGCCTTCTCGCTGCTGCGGGCCGTCTTTTCCATTATGACCAAGACAGGCACTCTTTGATCTCGGCCGTCACTGTGCGCACCCGCGAATAGCATCTACGCGCGGACCCTCTTGTTTCACAGTTTGGGCGCCCAAACTGTAAATGGTACCCCAATGACCCGCCAGCTTTACGGCCCTTTAAAACCTTAAAAAACCACTTAATAAAAATTGTTGTTGCAGGCATCTTCCATTCATTGGAAGACCCAAAATGTAGTGTTATTTTTGATGAAAATATCACGTTACATTTCAACACGGAATCAGCTGTTATTATGCTATCGTCACTTGTCTCAAAAGGCACCCTGAAATAAGCATCTTTAGTGTTCCCTGTGATTTTGTTAAGTTTGAAATTAATATCAAGTTTGATCTTATTCAGCTAGTTAATCTGCAATAAAACATCAATGTTTATCTTAACTATTATCAATAATGTTTGCATAAAAGTTACATCAAGAATTTGTATCAGTAACCTTGTTTCTTTCTCACTGGTTGACTTTTTGCTCCAGTAACACCCACAGTATTTACACCTGTGACAAGCAATACAGTTACTGAATATTTGCGTGACAAATTCTCAAGTAAGCTTTGTGAGATAATAGAAATGTCATTACCACTGTCAATGATACATGTACATTGTGATTACTGTTTATTTCTACAGATAAGATGACCTTCAGATAAGACAAGGTACAAATTTTCATCAAAATTTATGTTTCAGTATATATCTGGCCTAGAAGATGACTGTATTTACCCGAATGCATGCCGCACTGTTTTTTTTTCTAGTTTTCGGGATCTAAAAATACGCCTGTGACTTTGATTCGGAAGCAAAGATTCAGGAAATTGTGAAAAATGCCATTAGAAGCTGCCATAAGTAGTTTTCGTGATTGGTACACCTGGATTTCACCCTTTGTTGCAGTGTTTGCTGTCTGCTTTTGAAATTTCGTGTGTGTTGTGCTATGTTGTATCCGATTGAGAAGAAGCAGATATTTTTTTTTTTTTTTTCCCCCGCAAAGTTAAAGAAAAAAAGAAAGAAAGTAATCTCTTTCACTGAGATAACATTTAATCCCATCGATGCACATATTATGCAGGTGAAAACACATGAAATAGCCCGAGAACAGAAAATAAAGGATTTCGAAGGAAGCCACAATTGTTGTGTATAGCTCAGAGATATTTTAACCCTTTCACTGTTCCGTAGGTAATTATACCCTAATCTTTTCACTGCGTCTCTGGATATATTGAGAAATTATTTTTGACAAGCGACATAGTAAAATCAAGCTGCATTGTAAATAATTATTTCTATTCCTGCTTTATGGCATATAGGTTATCGTATATACCCTTGTCCACTCTGTAAATTAATAAAGATCAAAAAGTGAATATTTTTTAAAAAAAATTTCACAAAACTTTGTTTTCGTAAATCTTTCCTCCACATTGTAAATTTCATCAGGGTAATATCGTAGATGTGCTGCATAGTGCAGCTTTGACCTCCAAACGATGTGTTTCGAATCGATAAGTTTTGAAACGGTATCTATGGAATAAACGAATGTTTCTGAACCAGAGATTTGTTTGCTACGCACCCTCACATTTTAAAAAAGAATTTTCTTGTTTGTCCTATACCTAACCTAACTGTGACTTTTAAAAACGTTATCTGTAGCGTAGCCTTAAGAAGGTTAGGTATAGGTTAAACAAGAAGTTTTTTTTAGTGCGTGCGGGCGCGTAGCATCTGAATCTGTGGTTCAAAAACACTGAATCAGTTTACAGTTATACGTTCGATATATTTCAGGTTGAGCTACTTTGAGTGTATGCTTTCTTGTAAATTACTCTTAGATTCCTGTCTAACCACATCCTATAAAATCATGACATATTCATAAAAATCATAACATTCGCTTGTTCGATACGTATCATTTTGATACTTAACCGCTTTGATATATATCGTTCGGAGGTCGAAGTCGCGCTATCCAGGAGACCTGCTAAATTACCAATTTCCAATTTCAGACTAAATTTCAATCATATATATATATATATATATATATAATATAGAAGGAGACCTTCCAGGTACGAAAATGGTATAAAATAAAGATTTTTGACTTACCTAAAGTACAGGCTGGTCGATAGGAACACTAAACACACACAAAAACACACAACCATTCGAGCTTTCGCCACCAGTGGTGGCTTCTTCGGGAAAAAGAGGGAGGAAGGAGAGGAGAAAGGGAAGGATACGGGTTTTAAGGAAGTGGAAAAGGAGCCATTCCAATCCCAGGAGTGGAAGGACTTACCTTAGGGGACAAAAAGGAAGGTAAACAAATACACACACACTCACACATATCCACATCCAAACACACTTAGGCAGACATTTGTAGAAACCAAAGAAGTTGGACAGAGATGCCACTTCAGGCAGAGGCTCTGTCCACAGAACCGAGGCAAAGATGTTAAAGATGGCAGGCGGGAATTAGAATTTAGCGGAGGTTGAGACCAGGCGGGCAACGGGAAGAGAGAATGTGTTGAAGGGCAAGTTCCCATCTCCGGAGTTCTGAAAGATTGGTGTTGGTGGGAAGTATCCAGATAACCCGGACAGTGTAACACTGTGCCAAGATGTGCTGGCCGTGCACCAAGGCATGTTTAGCCACAGGGTGATCCTCATTACCAACAAACACTGTCTGCCTGTGACCGTTCATGCGAATGGACAGTTTGTTGCTGGTCATTCCCACATAGAACGCTTCACAGTGCAGGCATGTCAGTTGGTAAATCACGTGGGTGCTATCGCAAGTGGCTCTGCCCTTGATCGTGTACACCCTCCGGGTTACGGGACTGGAGTAAGTGGTGGTGGAAGGGTGCATAGGGCAGGTTTTACAACGGGGGCGGTTACAAGGGTAGGAGCCAGAGGGTAGGGAAGGTGGTTTGGGGATTTCATATGGATGGACTAGGAGGTTACGGAGGTTAGGTGGGCGGCGGAAAGACACTCTTGGTGGAGTGTCTTTCCGCCGCCCACCTAACCTCCGTAACCTCCTAGTCCATCCATATGAAATCCCCAAACCACCTTCCCTACCCTCTGGCTCCTACCCTTGTAACCACCCCCGTTGTAAAACCTGCCCTATGCACCCTTCCACCACCACTTACTCCAGTCCCGTAACCCGGAGGGTGTACACGATCAAGGGCAGAGCCACTTGCGATAGCACCCACGTGATTTACCAACTGACATGCCTGCACTGTGAAGCGTTCTATGTGGGAATGACCAGCAACAAACTGTCCATTCGCATGAACGGTCACAGGCAGACAGTGTTTGTTGGTAATGAGGATCACCCTGTGGCTAAACATGCCTTGGTGCACGGCCAGCACATCTTGGCACAGTGTTACACTGTCCGGGTTATCTGGATACTTCCCACTAACACCAATCTTTCAGAACTCCGGAGATGGGAACTTGCCCTTCAACACATTCTCTCTTCCCGTTGCCCGCCTGGTCTCAACCTCCGCTAAATTCTAATTCCCGCCTGCCATCTTTAACATCTTTGCCTCGGTTCTGTGGACAGAGCCTCTGCCTGAAGTGGCATCTCTGTCCAACTTCTTTGGTTTCTACAAATGTCTGCCTAAGTGTGTTTGGATGTGGATATGTGTGAGTGTGTGTGTATTTGTTTACCTTCCTTTTTGTCCCCTAAGGTAAGTCCTTCCACTCCTGGGATTGGAATGGCTCCTTTTCCACTTCCTTAAAACCCGTATCCTTCCCTTTCTCCTCTCCTTCCTCCCTCTTTTTCCCGAAGAAGCCACCACTGGTGGCGAAAGCTCGAATGGTTGTGTGTTTTTGTGTGTGTTTAGTGTTCCTATCGATCAGCCTGTACTTTAGGTAAGTCAAAAATCTTTATTTTATACCATATATATATATATATATATATATATATATATATATATATATATATCTGTGTAAATGTGTGGGTGTATGTGCATTTATTTACCTTCCATTTTTTCCCCCAAGGTAAGTCTTTCCTGTCCCGGGATTGGAATGGCTCCTTACCCCCTTCCTTAAATCCCTCATCATTTCCTTTTCCCTCTCCTTCCCTTCTGCCTGATGAAGCAGCTAGGCTGCGAAAGCTAGCATTTTTGAGTGTGTGTGTCTGTGTGTTTATTTGTTGCTATTACTGCCTGTGCACCTTCGCCTGGTAAGTGTTCTTCATCTATTTTTACGTATATATATATATATATATATATATATATATATAGGCGAAAGGGCAGAGGCAGTAAAGCAACAAATAAACACACAGACACACACACACACACAAAAATGCTAGCTTTCGCAGCCTAGCTGCTTCATCAGGCAGAAGGGAAGGAGAGGGAAAAGGAAATGATGAGGGTTTTAAGGAAGGGGGTAAGGAGCCATTCCAATCCCGGGACAGGAAAGACTTACCTTGGGGGAAAAAATGGAAGGTAAATAAATGCACATACACCCACACATTTACACAGACACAAGTACACTTAGGCAGACATACTGTAGAACTATATTTTTCCTTTTAGGAATTTTTCCTCTATATATATATATATATATATATATATATATATATATATATATATATATTTTTTTTTTTTTTTGTACCATTGTATAAGATGACCTCAGATTTTGGGGCCTTTTTTATGATTCAGCCATCGTCTTATCTGCAGAAATATACGATATGTGGTTTCACTATTGGTTTCAGGATTATATTCGTCTGTTTCTTCCTACTTCAATAACCATTCTCTAGTAGGTACTGAGTGTAAAAAGTGTACTTTAACATCCTCGTTGGATTCTTACTCACTAAAGTCCATCTTGGAATTGGATCCCTATCCCAAGATGACTTCAGTTTACCTGAATAGCAGGACTTTCCCTTATTTCATGGTTACTATTTTGATTCCCTACTTGAGTAGACGGTGATGGGTTAGCTTTAGCACTACTTCGTAATTACTATTTGTGTCTTGGTTTCTATAAAAATTCTTGTTATTCTTATATTGTTTTTTATTGTTCTCTTGCATTTCTTGCTTCCTATGTAAGTCACATAAATACCTTTAGTGTTTTCCTTATTTGATGCAGACTGAGATTTACCACCTTCATTCCTGGCCTTATTTAATGCATTTACTTCCTCTGCAGCTTTTAATAATTTGTGAACCGTTTTCCTCCGTTTAAACCATATCTTGTTTGTGCATAAAATGAAATACGTCTCACTAAATCTTTAGCCAAAAACTCCTCATCAATGGTTTTGTCCAAAAATTTTGCCTTTCTCAAATATGATTGTATATATTGCTTGATACTACCCGTCTGTTAAAAAATAGAATGAAGTGTCTGACAATTCTACTCTAAGCTCTTCCTGAGTTTCTGTTGACCAAAACTGTTCTTTAAATTTCATTTTAAAATTCTCCCAAGAACTAAATTCGTCTGCATGGGCACTTCCCCATTGCGATGCCTGTCCTACCAAATAATTTAGGGTAAAATCTTTGATTGTCCCATTTACTAAGGAGAGACCGAGAGAATACCCACAAGAAATGGTTAGAATGTACATCCCCATCTGGTTTAAATATGGGAAACTGTTGAGTGATATTAATACCAGATGAAAATATTAAGTCATTCCCACTTGTTATTACTCGAACACTACCTTTCTGTTTCTGGTTCGAATTTCTCATCTTGGCTTTCATCCCTTCTAATTCATTCCATAGTTTATCAAACTGGCTAACTGTTATTTCTGAATCTGAATTCTTATCTTCCACACACGGAGAAACCTCAGACTTATCCTTAAGTTTCTTATCTAAAATTTCTTCTACCCTGTGTTCCCAATTACATGACTCTCCAGTTAGTAAGGTTAAATTTTGATTATTCTGGTTTTGCTCTAACTTGTCAACTCTATTCAAAGTTTCAGTGATAGTGTTGTTTACTAAATCTAAGTCAGATTTGGAGCTAGCTGCCAACTCTTCCAACTTCAGTTTAGTTGTAACTAGTTCACTATCAACAGATTGTATTTTTTCTAGGATGGACTTATGTCTCTCTGCTAATGTACCTGAAACCACTTCTAGAATAGCTTGTTTGTTTAAATCCTAGTTTTCCTCGAATACGTGTTCTGAAACTACTTTTACTTGTTCTTTTGTGATGAAATTGTGACTCCAACTACTAAATTTCTTATCAAACCAGGTAAACTTTTCCTTACATTCCTTGACATGAGTTTCTAATTGAGTCCTGAAAACATTTAATTAATGTGAATGTCTATTTAAACACTTTAAAAAAAAAAAAAGGTCTTTTATTTATTTTTTTACACTTTTATTCTCTTCAAGGTCAATTTAATGCTTTTTCAGTCCTGCTCCTGTTCACCTCCAAATAACAAAACTCTACTGTACAGCTGTCACAAAAATTCCACAGTCCTGCACATCTTCTTGTAGGAAGACATTCTTTAGGTAAACAACAAACATGCTAAGTAGATGCTACGAAGTGCTAGAGCCTACACATGACTGTCACAATATAAAATACACAGAAAGTAATAATTTGTGTACCTCCATACATAGCCTTATAATTTTTTTCCTGGGAGCGCTAGCTTTATATTTGCATCTTCACTTCCATTTTTATAATTGACAAACAACTTTATACATATCCTTTCTGGCATTTCTAACTACATAATGCATATAAGTCAGTCAGTAAATTAACTTCAGTCAGTGCTGCAGAAAGTATTTTGACTAATATTGTCACAGTTTTGACTGATAGTATGATTTTTGTCAGTGTAAATATATACAAACTCAACAGGCAAAGCTGTGTACCACATGATCAGCGCTTTCTAAACTCATAGTAGTTATTAAAATAAATAAATAAATAAATGCTTTCAAGAAAACTTTTCAGAATAACACCCCACTTAAGTATAATACTGAATGAGTGACAT
Source organism: Locusta migratoria (assembly GCA_026315105.1). NCBI lineage: Eukaryota > Metazoa > Arthropoda > Insecta > Orthoptera > Acrididae > Locusta > Locusta migratoria. The sequence goes on along the minus strand of CM048744.1, from coordinate 727,608,079 downwards.
TATTACTAACACAGTATAAGAATATCACTATAAGATACAATTGTATGTGTTGCATTCTGATGAACAACAAAATACAATTTTTGCACATGAGGAAAGACTCCTAGTAGTTACAGGCAAGCTGTCAACTGGGGTAAATCATTATTGTTGACTGAATCCATCCCAACTTCATCTGTAAGTTCAGGAAAGCTAGTTTTGACCAATCCAAATCTGAAACTGTGGCCAAATTGAGTATTTTTGTCAAATCTGAATATTCGGTCTGTTATGAATATCTATGCCAGTAAAGCTAAATTTTTGAGAAGTTAGTGTCATGCCGTATGTATTTCATAATAAATTGATTGTTTACAGGTTACAGTTGTCCTTTCTCACTATTTTCATAATTTCTTCCTTTCACTGATACATCTGTGAACCTCCTTATTACTCACCTTATGATTCAACCAAGTTTTCAATGTTCTACTGTAGCACCACATCTCAGATGGTTTGATCCTCTTCTCTTCCAGCATTTTCAGAAATGTCGTCCTCACAATGAATGTTCTCTTTTCTGTGTTAATCTACTTTTTATGTCCTGCTTGATATGTCTTTTGTACATTATTTTGCTCCCAAAGTATCAGAATTCCTTAATTTCATCTGTTTGTCTGCTACCTGATTGTCTAGTTTGATGTTAAAGTTTATCACATTTCTAATTTCTACTTCGTAGTAAGTCTGTCTGTGAAGAGCAAGTGAATCAATCTGCGAATCACATGTAATTTAAGTGAGTAGCCGGAAAAGCAATTTGGTAGTGTCATTAAACAGGAATCATGGTTCATTTGTTTACCAAATTTCACAAATCTCTAGCAGAAGGAAACCTGTAAATAAAATGTTTTCTAAATATATATTTTAGAGATTTTACACAGTTTGTCATTCTTTATATTTTCCCAGTTAAAAAGAAAGATGTCTTCATAATTGATTTCTTAATTTTAAGTAATTGTATCTGTTAATGTAGATGTTAATCAATATATTGTTATTTAGGCCTGTTATCTGAATTGATAATTTGAGCCAACTAATTGACATTTATTTCTCCTTTCTTTTTCAGACTGATTCTTGAGAAAGAATTCACCTGTAAATGGAATTGTATTAGTTTTGTCTTGGCTTATGACTACAGTGCTTGCATATTACATAAATAATGTGATTCTATGGTGTATAGTGGATTTGTAAGCTTGTGCAGTTGTGTGTGTGTAAATTTTGTTGTTGTTTGTGTGTGTGTTTTTGTGTGTGTGTGTGTGTGTGTGTGTGTGTGTGTGTGTGTGTGTGTGTAGGTGGGTGGGTGGGGGCAAGAGAGAGAGCAGTTTCATGCTGCCTTAGTATGAAGATTAATTTGAAGATCATTTGGTCTATTATGCTGACAAAATTGCAACACTTGCTAAAAAAAACCAGACTTAAAATTGATCCTCCTTTTACATCTGTCATTCCCTTTCATATTTATGTTTTGATGAGTGAATTTTGAACAAAGGTAAGATACCTTAATGTCACATTAAGTATGTCTGTACCAGACTTGTTTGATGTAGAACAAGCAAGCAAGTACAGGCCAAAAGCTTTGCCTCTGCTACAGTCACTAGGCAGCATTTCATTACTATCCATTTTGATAATCACAATTTATCTTCCATTATGACGACTTCATAGTATGTTTCTTTCTTTAGATTGTTGAGATTTGTTAACATTTAACGTGAATAGTAGAACTCTGTAGAACTGAGCACTAGAGCTAATGATAGGCTTTGAAACTGTCATGTTATTTGTGGGCTCAAAACCTTCTGAGAACTTTGAAAGTAGTGAGAGAAAATATCATTAATTGTGAAAGTAATATATGTTTTGCAAGTTATAACTTAAGACATGATTATGAAGTGGCAGTGCAGTAAAGTGCCATTATCGCTGAAAACAGTTCGTTTTTGTTCATCACACACTAAAATAATAATTAGTAGTCCACCCAAACTCAGACATATCATTAGATTGCAAATTTGATATTAGAAGGGAGAAGGGGCAATGGAGATGATGAGATTTTGTGGAATTTACTAAGATTCATGTAAATTACCAGTTTTCTTAACAATTTTTGTAAACAAAAAGGGACATTTCTAGTAACAAATGTATATCCTAATAATTGTCATTAATTCTCAAATCTAGAAAATCAGTCACCATGAAATTAACATGAATCTGCCATTCCCATCTTCGTCCCCTTCCTCCTATATCCCCAACTAATAACTTGGGTACCCTCTCATTTTCCGATACTCAAAATGAATGGCAGATTTTCATTCAAAAAATCAAATGATACAAATATGAGAAGTGGTTTTAAAAATTTTCTTTGATCCCTCCAAACACACTCCAACCTACCACACTCCACCCAACTCACATCCCTCACTCTGTGCATTGTGTGCACTACACACACACACACACACACACACACACACACACACACACACACACAATTTTTGATAGGTGGAATTCATTGTTCCACCTGACAGTGTGCCCACTGCCTGTAAATGTGTTCTTCTGTTGTTGGGTTGGAGCTGATTTCATCTGTGCAGTTTTCACTCTCATTAGTTAAAACAAGAGATTTGATCTTTATGTACTTTACATTACTTTTGTTTTAGGCAATTGGAATATTACATTTAGAAAATACGATTAGTAGCATGCATTTTATTCATGCTTTCATCTGCCACAACCTTTGAGAACAGATTGCTGAATTCTAGGCACTATTTAGTACATTATTTTATCAGTTTCATCCTGTATCTAAGTCACATGATTATTATTTATTTTTAGAATTTTAGTCATTATTTGCAGTACATAACTTCCTTTGTAGAGTACCTTAAAACATAATTCATTCACCGAAATGAATAAAGTAGCTTGTTATCATACAAGCGATGATATCATATTTATGTAATTAAATTTCATTTTGAAAAGCAACTCACTGTTTGCTATAAGAGAAAGTAAATATTCATATTTTGTTTTGAGAAAAATTTGTTTAGTGGTTCCAGTGGTGTTATGTTTTCAAACGTATTGATTCATATTCATATGTGATAGGTGGGTCTTCTCAGGAGTAGATCTCATATTTCTGAAGACTGTCAAATTCTTGGCTAATCTGCTCTTCATTTGGCTGTTTCTCTAATTTAGCATAACTCTTATAGTGTCCTGCTATTTCCATATACACTTCTTTCTTTCCTCCAACAACATGTTATTTTATCTTAGGTGTAGTGTTTTGATTTCATGTCTTATCATATATTCTATGGTATACTTGATACCTGAGTTAATGATGTCTGTCATCTATTGTTTCTGTTTGCCCATTATTTTTATTTGATTTCACACCTATCCATAAATCTGTAACCTCTTTTTAACTCTTTTTTGTATTTGTATCTCTTGGCTGCAGATAAGGTTCCTGATCATTCACTTATTAATTCTTCCACATGAGTGTAAATCTTTTGCTACGATTGCAGTCATATTTTATGGCATATTTTCAATTGTCAGGTCTTTAAGAGAAAGTTTAGCACTGTAGATGAAATGACATGCAAATCTCTTGTATTAGGAAACTGAATTACTTGTATTGTCGAGAAAATACCAATTACAGATGACGAATCAACGGCGATTGTAGGATAATTCAATTATTGAAATGGTAAATTTTTGTTTAAATCTTGAAAATAGTGTGAACTGCTTTTCTGATTGTACTGGGTAGAGAGGGGCAAGGATAAGAAGGAACACACAAAAAGAGAAATTTGATATATTAATCATCCCTTGCACATCTACTGGATGCCACGAAAGAAACAGAATTTTAGTTAATAATTTTTCCATTTGTTTTTGTTGGGTACAGTATCAGAATGTGCCACTACATTAACTGTATCTCTATGTTTTACACTCTTTCAAATTTTTCTGATGAGTATGAGATGTGATGCATATCTAGTAATATTTATTTCACCTAAAAATTAAATTGAAGTTCATCATAGTTAATTTTTTATTGGTTTGTCAGAGTCCTCCTTTGCCTATTACTTCTAAATGTGAACCACAGTTGAGCCATCTGTCTTTGGATATAGAAAGAGTTAAAAAATTTCCTGCTTCTCTTTTTATTTATTTATTTGTTTTATTTTTATTTTTTTTTTTTCCCCCCCAAGGCAGTATTAAAATAACACATTTTTGTGAATTAACCAGGAAACTGCTACAGCATATCTGATGTTGATAACATTAATTCTGCTTCATAAAACCTTTTCACTGAAATAACATTAATCAGATACTTTTGGAAACATTATTCTATGTTGGAAAATGTAGGTTAGCTACCAATGGCTATAGTATATTATTAATTGTGTTGAGGGTGGTGATCTAAAAGCAGCTTTGAAAGGTTGCTAGAGGGCATACAAGAGATTACTGTAATAATTATTTATTCTTGTTGGAGTTACTTCTATTTATATTATCAGTTTTAAGACTTTTCATTAGACTTTATTGTGTTATGTAAGTTTCAAATTATTTAAACTTGTGTGGGGAAGTGATTAACATCCCTTAGTTTTACTTGAGCTCATACACTTGTACTGCAATGTAAAAGACACAACATTTGAAGATAGATCTGATTATTTTAACTTTCTTAAAAGCTTTAAGTAAATGTAGAAGCCTACTACTCAATGGCCTACGTGACATCTGTATGCTGTCAATTTTTAATGGGTTTATGGGTAATGGGTTGTGTATTGCACATATAATTATACACTGTCTGTTATGATTCACAGTTTCTAGGGAATTGTATAATGCCAATCAAATATTTGTCTGGCTACCAAAGAACTTTAGTCTGTAGTAGTGACATTCTCTCAGCAGTCATTGTTATTTTTTACTTTGTTAAAGATTGTTGATTTATTTTCTGTTATGCAATACATAGCAAAATATGAAAAAGTTGTTGCATATAAATGTACAAATGCAATTAATTTAAAATACTTCATTAGTATTGCTTACAGTTTATCTAACACTGTATAACTGCTAATAATTTCTCTTTTGAGTCCCGATGATTTTTTTAATTTGTTTTCTTATGAATTTCATGGTTGATTTCAAGGAATTAATTTCTTGTAAAAAATTGTGAAACAGCGTAATGCATTCATTATTTTGTGCTGATATTTTAGATCAGAATACCATATATGATCGTTTTGAAGGTACTGTGATAGTGAAGCAGGAAAGTGTAGTACAGAAATTGGTGATTAGGTATCAAAATGAACAATTAAGAGGCCTTCACTCATACATATATATTTACAGGTTTGAAGTGATCTTATGTAAATTTAAGATATTTTGTAAACATTTGATTTTTATAATAGTTATTTACTGGTGTGAGTTAAGTCAGTGGTTGTGTATGAATGTTTTTGCTTTGCAAGGGTCAAAAGAGATGATCTTGGGAAGCTGAGCTTTGTGCTTAAAGTAAATGGATGTTACATGCTAGTCACTTTTGAACTAGTCGTATTTCTGTTCTTTTATTGCTGCTTTTTATAAAGAGAAGTTATCATAATGCATAGTGCTTGCAGTTACTTTATTCGATAAAAACCAAGTGATTGTAAATCTATTTGCTGTTTCACTTTATTTAGTACTGTAAAAAGTTAGATATAATAGCTGTTTATGTGTACCAAAGATCTTAGCTGTTGTAGAGTACCTAAATTATCATAATGTATGAAATGTGACTGACAAATAATCTCTTGTACTGTGTTAATTATCAATTGCAGTCAGTCTGATATGGAAAGTACTCTGTTGTGATATTTTGAGCCATCCATTGTTTTGTATTGTTAATGTGTTGACAACAACATATCTAAATAGTTCTTTTTGAATAATTGTTGATATTAATTTACTTGCATTAAAATATTTAAAATTTGCAAGTGAATTTCATAATTTAGTTTTATTACTGAAAAATATACTTATGTTACCATTATTACAGACAATGTAAACTTTTTGCTATGCCTCTTAGAAACAGGAAAGTACTATTGTATAATGGTTCTTTTTTTGCAGTTAACTAAAATACAGTATCAGTTTTTTTTAAAATTGAGTTTATTCCTGCTGCATTTAATGTATGTATTGTCACCCTTGTCCAGAAGAGATTACATTGGTTCAGCAATTATTTTTCAGTTGAAAAAAAAATTGCTGTTGTAATATTATATTTTGTTCATAATTTATAACTTACAAAGCAATCTACCTCAGTCAACAGACAGATAATGTATTGAAGCATTGCTCAGACATTTATTGTTAATTTCAGTAACTATCTATTGCTCATGGAGAAAAGAATTTGATATGTATGGTTCACTTATTATGAATGCATTTTAATGCTGCAACCTATTTTAAGATCCTCCATAACAACTTTCATGTGTGATATCCAAAAACTGTTAACATACACAAGTATTTTTGTCTTTTTACAAAATACTCATCATCAAAATTAAACAACCTGTTGCCTGCAATGCTTACTGTAGATTGTCGTGCTGTTCTTGCGACAATCAAATTCCTCGACACACATTTCCCTATTTATTAAACCACATGGAACATTATCTTCTTGAATGTAAATTTCTTTCTGAATATTTTAGTTTTCTGTCTGTCTAAATCCTCAGACTTCTCTCTCTCTCTCTCTTTCTTTATTTTGTGCTGAAAACTTAATTTCAACTAACTTTTTTCCAAAATTCCAGTGATTTAAAGTCAAACTTCTTATGCATCTATGGTTCAATACTGTGTGAAAGACTCAATTAAGATTTAACACAAAAGTACTTACATGTGAAAAAGAAACATTTTATGTGAACTCGATACACTGCACTTGTAGAACGGAAATTCATTTGTGGGTTTGTGTCATTAGTCTTAATCACTGAGGAGTAAATGCAGGTTCGAGTCCTCCCTGGGGCATGGCTGTGTGTGTTTTCCTTAGGTTAGTTTACCTTTGTTTAAGTAGTTTGTAAGCTATGGACTGATGACCACGCAGTTAGGTCCAATAGATTTACAAACAAACATAGTAAATGCAGGAAGGATTCCCCACTAAGGCCATTCTGATTGTATTCCAAGGCTTTTCATATAAAATGACAACTTTTAAAGAGAACTCAATAGACATTTGTTGCATCAGTACTTACAGGTGAACAAGTAATTTACAGTGGATGTGTGTCCTATTAATTGTTCTGTTATTATTTGTATAATGAATGAGTGAATGGTCACATGGTGATATAAATGAATGAATGAAACCTTCTTGGGCCTACAGCCACATCAAGTGGTTAGAATTCCACAAGCTTTTGGCCAAGCTCTCCTTGGCCATTGCCAAGTGGTAGTTGCCTGCTGCATCATCATCGCCTTGCCGTTAGATAGACATACTGCTGGCTCTGACATCACTGGAGCTAGCTGCCTCGCTATATATGGTAATGTTTACATCCCAAGTCGGTTGTGTCCGCTTTGGACTGCTGGCTGTGACGTCACTGGGGCTCACTTCTTTGTCCCGTGACCACCGCGCCCACTTCAGCCTCACTTTGGTTGGGTACCAAGCTGTGTTGAGCAGCAAGCTGACGTCTTTGTTGATGGTGTTTTCCCATATTTTAATTTCAATGGTTTCCTTTATAACACTATCCCAATATCCTTTCATGTTTTGTTGAAACGAATTTGTAGTTGATTTTATATGGAATGTTCTGCGATAGCTCATTTTTCCGGGTAGTGAAGATGTAAGCACCTCTAGTTTTCTGTCTGGTGTTGTTCCATAGTGTGTACAGTTTGTTCAATATAATAGCAGCCACACTCAGAAGGTATCTGATGAACTCCTGGTGTTTTGAACCCTAGATTTTCTTTTATAGGCCTCATCAGCTGTGATAATTTTGCTGGTGGCCTTAACACAGATGCATTGTTATATCTCTTCAGCAGCTGGCTAATCTTTCCAGACACTGTTCCATAGAAGAGCAAAATTGCATGATGCTTGCTCTCTTCTTCAGACATACTTTTCCTGCTTTTATCACCAGAAATGGCTTGTTGTATCTGGCGGTGACTGTAGCCATTTTCTCTGAAAACTCTTCGGAAATAGTATAACTCTCATAGCAGACTTTGAAATCTGAGACGATTTTCACGCGATGAACTAGGGTGTTCAGAAAGCCACACTTTTGTGCAGGGTGATGTTGTCTGAGCACATTCAGATACTTATCTGTACGAGTGGACTTCCTACAGACACTGTGGCTGAGGTGACCATTGGTTTTCTGGCAGGTGAGGACAATAAGGAAGAGTAAATAACCATCATTTTTAATCTCCATAATGAATTTAATGTGGTCATGAATGCCGTTCTGAACGTCCCAGTTCATCATGCAAAAGTCGTATCAGACACTGAAATATTCATTAATATTACCAAAGACTTTGATGCAAAAATTAAAAGTTTGTATTAGAAGTTGATGTACCAAAATTGACAAGTTAGAACAATCATAGGTTTTGTTCCGAGGATCGTTTGATTATTGAAAGCAGATGAACAATCCAATAATGGCTTGCTAGGCCTTACGTAGCTTCACCAGAGCCCCGTTGGGTGCCACTCCATGACGTTGCCCATCTTCCATGACTTTGACAAGGGGTTGGACTTTGGGAGACTTGAAAGACTTCCAAGAATAGCCCTAGATTGGACGGAATCTAGACGAAGACCAGTTGGAAGACCGTGAACAAGATGGAGAGACCAAGTGAAAGATGATGTGAACCAAAGAGGATTGCAGTGGGAGGTGTTAGATGACAGATAGTCAGAGAACAGAGAAGCGTGGAAGAGGCACTGTCAATGACCTGCATAAAAGTGGAAACATTGCTGGAAGAAGAAGAAGAACAATCATAAAAGGTAAAGAAGAAATTCTGAAAACTTTGAAAAATGCTCAGTCTTTGAATTCAAGAATCATTTGTAAACATTATGGTATTATCACTCAGATGGGAACAGTGTTAAAATTATGGCCAGATAATCAAGTAAGAGTGAAAAATTATCCTGTTGAACAGAACACAATGTGTTATCAAACTAATCTTATTTTTGATATACTGAGAGAAGAAGCTGGAGAGCAGCCAAAGATGAAACATTTAAAGCTGGTAGTGATTGGTTTAATTGATTAAAAAGTCATTAGCATAGCATCACAGAAAGTGGAGAAGTGACTAGTGCTGATACAGAAACTGCATTGCTTTATATTGAGACACTCAAGACAATGATAGAGTAAAGTGGCCATACCAGCCAAATCAAATTCATTGTAGATAAACTGGTCTGTTCTTGAAGAAAGTGCCTAAAAGAACCAAAAATTGATTGACAGTGATGGTTGGTGCGAATGCAGCTGGTGACTGTAGTTCAAAACCCCTCTCAGAAAATTGAAGAGCTTAAAAATGTATTAATCTAAAGTTATGTTGCCCATAATTTGGAAGTCTAATGCTAAAGTGTGGATTACAGCTTCTGTTCTTTAGGGCTTGTTTGGTCATCTCTTCATACTTTAAGTTGAACGATATTGAATTATACATATCCCATTTAAAATGATGTTATTACTTGACAATGCATTAGATCATCCTTCTGTTACACTGTTTAATTTCAATCCCCTGCGAAAGTTTTATATTTACCACCAAACACAACCAGCTTACTGCAACCATTGGACAAAGGAGTCATTAAAACATTTGAAGATTAATACAGGAGATAGTCATTTGCACATATAATGGTAAAAGACAAAACAACAATTCCGTTGTTAAAGACTTTCGAAAGCAATTCAATGTTTTAGATGCCATGGAAATTATTTGACAATATTGGAATGAATTTTTACACAAAACTTTAAATGTTGTCTGGAAGAAACAGTGTTCCTTTTTTTCATGACTAAACTGCAGAGGGAATCATCACCTAATCCTGATAAAGTTGATAATGTGGTAGATCTAGCCAGAAAATTAAATTTAACGGTGGATGGTGAGGATATTCAAGAACTGTTGGATTCGCACAATCATGAAGAGCTTATAGAAATGTGTGAGCAACCTGAGTCTTCAGGCCCTGCTCAATCGGAAGATCAAGTGATGGTAGCAAACTTGACAGCAGGTCTCAGTTCAGTTCAATATGATTTACAATGTTACAAAAAATAGCCTCAAATGAGATAAGTGCCTCTGTTACCAAGCAGGAAATAAAAATTTTACTAGTGTGCTATGAGGAAATTTTGCCTGAAAGGAAAAAATTGACTTGTCAGACAACATTGTTAGATTTTATGGAGCCTTCTATGTCACAATATGTCTCATTTAATTGTTTCAATCCATAATACTTTACTGTTATATGATGTTTTGTATTGTTGAATGTTTAATAAAACATTTTCTTCTAAATTGTTTTATTTAGCCTCTTGTCCCATCTGTACTTAATTTGTATCTATTTATATGCAAAATTAGACTCTGACTTATGTGAATTTGACTTACATACTAAAAGCTTCGTCCTATTGTGATGCAACCAGGTTATAGTTTGTTGCCTCTTGACATTCTCGTAGATCGGCGCTCTCGGTCATGACTGGCTGAAATTCCATAGGGCAAAACGAGTCTACTACAAATAATGAAGGCGACATGTAGAATTGCAGTTCATTAACACTTTAATGCATTATTAGTGCCCACTTGTCCTCATTTAGGGCCAGTGTACACGTCTCATTAATAACATTTACACAGTTCGTGTATGGAATACTAAAGTCTGAGGTTTACAACTAGTGTGGAATGAATATGACAAGTTAATTCATAATAACTGTAGATACACTTTCAACATGACTCACACTGAAGAACTTTTACATAATAGTTCAAATTAGAATTCAATGTGACATGGATTGTGCCCTTGAAAAGCATCCTACTTATATCTTCCAAACAATATCACTGGAAATTATGTATTGTTAATTGACTTCATTAACTTAATTATAATGAAAAAGTAATCAATTATATACAACCGACTATAGTAAAATAATACTGAGTAAATTTATATACAAGCCTCCATTATATTAATAGTGTCTCATATCCAGATATAATTAAAAAGGTTTTTAAACAATTACATTGTAATAAATGATAATTATACAGGAACTAATGATGGCAAAACCTTCCTAACATTAATTATGAAACACAATAACACCTACTTTAATATTATTAGAAAAGAATTTATATAGCCTTAACAGAAATACTAATTAGCCTAATATATGACCTACAACAACATACCGCTTGTGTTAACTAATTTAATTAATATTTGATAAATGAACAAATCTCTGTAATGCCAAATAATAGAAAATAACTTCAAGGGAAAGTCCAGGTTGAGATTAACAATATAGTAATAAGGAAAGTTTACAATGCACAACAAAGTTGTGCGATTGCAAAGACGTGACGACGAGCTATGACAGGCACATAAAAAAAGACACACACACACACACACACACACACACACACACACATTTTCGGCTATCAGCCATGGCCTTCTTAAAAAAATAGACCATTCAAGTAATCGCACAGGCACACAATTGGATAATTTTGGGATCGGAGAATGTACTGTAAGAATAACTCCCATTTGCACATTTCAGAAAAGCTGGTGGTGGGCAGGAGGATCCAGATGGCCTGGGTTGTGAAGCTGCCTTTGAAATCAAGCATGTGCTCCACTGCATGTATTGTCACAGGGTGATTGACCTTGTTCTTGGCCACAATTTGGCGATGCCCATACATCCTAGTGACAGCTGGTTAGTGGTCATGCCAATATAGAAAGCTGCACAGTGATTACAGCAGAGTTAGTAAATTAGATGGCTACTTTCACAGGTGGCCCAGCCTCTGATAGGGTAGGTTAAGCCTGTGACAGGACTGGAATAGGAAGTGGTGGGTGGGTGGATTGGACAGATCTTGCAGCAAGGTCTTCCACAGGGATATGATCCCTGTGGCAGTGGGCTGGGTTTTGAGGTGGCATAGGGATGGACCTGTAGAACAAACACAAAATTGTGTATTTTAATTTTCATAATAAATTTGTTCTACCAAGTAGCGACAGAAGAATCAGTTAACATGATGGACTAGGATATTATGAAGGTTAGGAGGGTGATGGAACACCACTTTAGGAGGGGTGGTCAGGATCTTGGGCAGGATGTCTCTAATTTCTGTACATGAGGACAGAAAATAAAAACATTGGTGAAGGATGCAATTTAGTTGTTCAAGTCCAGGGTGTACTGGGTGCCAAGGGGAGTGCTCTTTCGTGGATGGTTACTGGTGGCAGGGAGAGGATTTGGGATATGTGGAGATATGGCGGAGGAGTTCTGTTTATTAACAAAGTCTGTGGAGTAGTTTCTATAACTGAAGGCCTTTGTGAGACTATCAGAATATTTGGAAAGGCAGTTCTTGTCACTGCAGATACACCATCTATGGGTGGCCAGGGTGTAAAGGATAGATTTCTTGGTGTGGAGGGGATGGCAACTGTTGGAGTGTAGATACTATTGATTATTGGTGGGTTTAATATGGACAGAAGTATGGATGGAGCCATGAGTGAGGTGGAGGTTGACATCCAGGAATGTGGCATGGTGCATTGAGGAAAACCAAGTGAAGTGGATGGGGAAGAAGGAGTTTGGGTTTTGAAGGAAGGTGGATAGGATGTCCTGGCCCTGGGTCCAGGTCATGAAAATATCATCAATAAACCTGACCCAGGCCGGAGGTTTAGGGTTTTGGGAAAGATTCCTCCAGATGGCCCATAAACAGGTTGGCATAGGAGAGTGCCATGCAGGTGCCATGGGCCCACCCACTTACAACAGAGGGCTTTATCACCACGTCGATTGTTCATGCAGTTGCTTCATCCCCCTTGCAGTTATCCTACTATACACATTTCCTCCATCTCCTTATTGTGTTGTTATGTGCGTTTTGATCAATAAATTCCATAACTCTTTTATTTAGGACCAAAGGGCCCACCTACACATGTGAAGAAGAAATCATTAGCTCTGTTTCTATAAATCCGTCTTCCCATCTGTAATAATAAAGGAATTACGTAAATTTTTGTGATTGTACCATATGTTTTCGTGTTCTTGCAGCACCAATACGAGACCTTGTTTCACATTTCAACTGTGCAAATTTACCTAATTGTGCGTTGATTTACATATTTGTGTGCAATTTTGCAGCTTGCTGCTTGGACAGGTACGTGATCTCACATTCTTGTGCATTATTTTGTGTTATTTGTTGTTATTTTGCGTACTTGGGCATGTTTCTGCGTGCTTGTGTGGGTGAATTTGCATATTTTGTGGGTGTATTTTACGTTTTGAGGCATCTCTTCTCCTAACACCATATCTCCCATCATTTTCCCTACATCATCCCTGCACCAGTGGACACCTGCTCTATCTCCACCAGTTCAGAAGAGTATTCCTTTCCCTAGCCAAACCAAATTCCACATCCTATTCCTAAAATGCTGCTTAAATCATGGAATCCCTCCCAACAGTAACCATAAAAATTCCATTCTCTGGATCCCACCCCTACTTCCACAGTTATCTGCACCTTTTCAGATTCAACCAGTCCTTATCTCTCATGAACCTAGTTCTATAAAATCATATCTCAGTGGCTCATAAATCCCTCAGCTACCTCCTCTCCCTCCGTAAGATGCTATTATTGTGTAACCCAAACTACCTGCATCCCATCTCTCAGATTGAATCCTTTGCTATCCAGCATCTGGAGGAGAACTCCAAACACCACCTCCACAAGTTGTCCAGTCTGCCGACATCCTATTGCTGCCTTGGAGCACCTATATCTAATCCTTATCCATCCCACAGTGTTTCTCTCCATGAACCCCTAATAGCATCCAGATTTGCTTAGCTATCCCCTTGAACCTACCTAATCCTTCCAAACTCTCTACCAACACTCAACACCAAAACAACCACAGAACACTATGGTTAACCTGTCCACAAAAAAACCTCAACCCTGCTGAAGTTTCCATTTTATCCTTTAGCCCTACACCCAAATTCAATTGTGTCGGTTTGGTCTTGTCAAAGACCTACTCGCCTTTCCCTGATTCCTACGATGAAAACACTACTTTGCCACCAATCCCCCTGCCCATAGCCAATCTAATACCAGCAATGAACCCTGTCTTTCCCGAATCATACCATCATCCAACAGAGATCCCCTGCACTCCCACCTAACCACCCACTGGTTGCCCTCCAAGAATTTCTCACCTACAACTTGGCCTCAACACCTTTCCCCAAGTCCCTTCCTAAGAACTCAAACCTTTCAGCAGAAGAATGGAGAGCCATCCACAACAAATCCCAACATAATTATCCTTCCCACATATAAAGGTTCCACCAATGTAATTATAGACCACAGTGACTACCTGGCAGAAGAGCTCTGCCAACACTCTGGCTCTTCCAGCTACAAGTTGTGCTGGAATGACCCCATCCCCAAAGTCCAACAAAATCTCCAATCCCTGTTAAAATACTATGGCCCCTCTCCCCCAGAATCCATCGCCCTCCTCACTCCAACAGCACTTCACACACACACACACACACACACACACACACACACACACACACACACACACAACCTTCTGCATGCTCCCCAAAATCCACAAACCAAATAATCCTGGACACCCAATTGTGACTGGTTACTGTGCCTCCTATTGAAAGAATTTCAGCCCTTGTTGACCAACACCTTCAACCAATTGTCAAAATCTATCCTCCCATATCAAGGATACCAACCACTTCATTCATCGACTCTCCACCATTCCCACACCTTTACCTCCTGGTTCCTTACTTGTCACAGTAACATACCACATGCTCTTTGACTTGCCACTCTCGAACACTACCTCTCCCAGCTTCCCTCTGAATTCAAGCCCAGTACCTAATTCCTCATAACCGTCACCAACTTTATCCTAACCAATGACAACTTTTCGTTTGAGGGGAAAGTTTACTATCAAATCCGTGGCACAGCCATGGGCACTCATTCATATGGCATCCTCGTATGCCAACCTGTTTATGGGCTGTCTGCAGGTATCCTTTCTAGCATCCCAAAACCTTAAGCCTCTGGCCTGAGTCAGATTTATTGATGATATTTTCATGATCTGGACTCAGGCCAGGACATCCTATCCACCTTCCTTCAAAACCCGAACTTCTTATCCCCCATCCACTTCCCCTGGTTTTCCTCAACACACCATGCCACATTCCTAGATGTCAACCTCCACTTCACTCATGGCTCCATCCACACTTCTGTCCATATTAAACCTACCAACCATCTACAGTACTTACACTTTGACAGTTGCCATCCCTTCCACCGTGGCCACCAATAGATGGTGTATCTGCAGTGACAAGAATTCCCTTTCCCAATATGCTGAGAGTCACACAAAGGCCTTCAGTGAACGAAACTACCCCACAGACTTAGTCCATAAACAGATCTCCCATGCCATATCTCCACGGATCCCAAATCCTCTCCCTACTACCAGTAACCATCCACAAAAGAGCACTCCCCTTGTCACCCAGTACACTCTGGACTCAAACAACTAAATTGCACCCTTCGCCAATGATTTTATTTTCTGTCCTCATGCACAGAAATGAGACACATTCTGTCCAAGATCCTGACCACCTCTCCTAAATGGTGTTCCATCACTCTCCCAACCTCCATAACATTCTAGTCCATCCCTATGCCACCCCAAACCCCAGCCCACTCCCACAGGGATCATATCCCTGTGGAAGACCCCACTGCAAGACCTGTCCAATCCACCCACCACTTCATATTTCAGTCCTGTCACAGGTTTATCCTACCCTATCAGAGGCCAGCCCATCTGTGAAAGCAGTCATGTAATTTACCAACTGTACTGCAATCACTGCACAGCTTTCTATATTAGCATGACTACTAACCAGCTGTTCACTAGGATAAATGGCCACTGCCAAACTGTGGGCAAGAACAAGGTGGACCATCCTGTGGCACAGCATGCAGTGGAGCACATGCTTGAATCCAATGGCAGCTTCACAACCCAGGCCATCTGAATCCTTCCACCCACCACCAGCTTTTCTGAACTGCATAGATGGGAGTTATCCCTACAGTATTTTCTTCAATCCCAAAACTATCTGGGCCTCAACCTATAATAACTTCCCTTTTTTACACAACCGACAGTTTCTAACTCTCTATTCTAAACCTCTCCTATTTTGAGTGGTGTGTGTGAATATGTGTGTGTGTGTGTGTGTGTGTGTGTGTCTTTTATGTGCCCGTCACAGCTCGTCGTCATGTCTTTGCGGGGAGTTGTAAACTGTCCTTATTACTATATTGTTATAGAAAATAACTTCAGGTAGTCACATTATAAACAACAATAATGTAAGTTTTGGAAAAGAAAACAATTATAGACTAATTACTTTTGTACCTATTATTATGCAACACTTGCATCGGGAGGTTCAGTAATGCGAGCAGATGGGAATAAATCCCAACATGCTACGTTACACTATCTATCTCATAAATCCAGGGTATTAATCTATCTCAAATATATAAAATTGTGTGTGTGCAGTACTCAAAAAAGGCTATCCACTGATAACAGTATTTACACCTGACCCGCAAGGGCTGGGATGAAATAAGAACGTCCCATATGTATTTTGGAACATCATTCTGAGAAAAATAGATAACATTTAGATGTCTCATGAGCCGCAGAATGGCACAAATAACAGAATACAGTGTTAGAGCTTTTGGCCATTAAGGCCTTCGTCAGTTAGAGAGAGACAAACATACATACGCTCACACAGACACGACTGCCAACTCCAGTGCCTGCGGATAATCTGCAGTACTCAGCATGGCCCAGGGGAGAGAAACCAGTGGGGAGGGTGAGGAATTGACATGGAGAGGGAAGCAGGGGGAGGGGGTTATGCACAGCATGGGTGGGGGAATACATCACTGCTGTCCAATGGACAGTGTGGAAGGAAGGGAAGAGACTGAAATGTGTGGTAGGATGGGAGAGAATGTAAGGACAGAGTGTGGGTAGGGGAAGAAAGCAAAGGGTGGTAGAGGCAGGAAGTAGTGAAGGTTTAGACCTTGGGAATTGCAGAAGGAATTCACAAAAGCTGGTTTTTATGGAGAGGATCCATATGGCACAGGCTGTGTAGCAGTAATTGAAGTGAATCACGCTATGCAGCACTGCATGTTCTGCAACAGGATGGTCTAGCTGGGTGCTGGTCATGCCCAAGTAGAAAGCTGCACAGTGGTTGCAGGTCAGTTTGTAGATAACATGATTACTTTCACAGGTTTCCCTGCCTTTTGTGGGATAGGAAATGCCTGTGACAGGACTGGAATAGGTGGTGGTGGTGGTGGTGGTGGTGGGATGGTGGATAGGACAGGTTTTGCATCTAGGCCTATTGCAGGAATATGAGCTATGGGGTAAGGGATTGGGAGCAGGGAAGGGACAAGGATATCATGTAGGTTTGTTGGCATGAAATGCTATTCACCACCTCAAAATTGATTCTGACTTATGATCCTACATGCTGCTAAAGGCTCCAACACTGTGGTTTTAGACTGCAAGGACTGTGTCACAGCATGGGTATCTGCTTCATCTTCACAGTGATTCCAACCCAAAAACTCTACAGGATCTCCAATTTCGCCTCAAATCCTAAGGACCATCCCAAGACCTTTCTCCAGAGTCTCTCTCTTTCATCAACCCTCTTACACCACACATCCCCACCTTCTACATGCTTCCTAAAATTTACAAACCCAACCACCCTGGACACCCCATTGTGGCCAGGTATGTGCCCCCACTCAGAGAATCTCTGTTCTTGTGGACTAACACCTTCAGCCTATTACACACAACCCACGCTCCTATATAAAAGATACCAACTATTTCCTCCAGCGACTCCACACTATGGATGTTGTGTCACAGCCTCTAAATGCATGTAAGAATAACAAATGGATGTTGTCCTCTTCCAATTCCTGCTGCGGCTATTGTGAGGGATATAAACACATCTTAACCTTTCCTCTTCCTGGTTCTACAAGCAGAATGTTATGATCAGTTGGAGATTTTGCTATTAAGAGAACAGCTAAGTCGACATCCTGTCCAATAATGACAATCTAGGAATTATGTTATCTGTTGACAGCTGTCTCCACAGTATCAACGGCAGCATCACCTAAATCTAGAAGGCCATTTATCCTATTTTTCTGTAGTTGCACCATCATCAGGTTTATCAGCTCATTGTTATTGTTAAATTTGGAGAGGTAATCATCTTGCTTCACAGTAATTTTAGTTTCTAGACTGACATTCATTTCCCAACACCTCCCGAGCCGATATTGTTGACTTTGTTCAGCTGCTTTTTGCTCTCTGATATGTTAGAGTACCCATTAAAAATCACTGTATAGCCTCTCCCAAGACAATTGGCCTTAAAAAATCTAACATAACCATTGCAATCTGATGTAATTTTTTCGACATTCAGTATGAATCAGAAGGATATCCAATCCTTCTCAAGATGAGCCATTGCTATCTCCCCTTTCTATACTAGCTTTGATGAGTGATAGTATTCCTTTTTTTGTCAATGTGGAAACATCTGGTTCGTCTATTGTTTCATTACATACAAAACACCGACTAGCCATTGTGCACACTTCACAGTCAACATTTTCATAAACGAATAAAAAATATCTGGAAAAGCTGACACAATACCGACACACAAACTTTCTCTATGGTTGGAGAACTTTTGAAATGAACTGAAATAAGAAGTGAATGAGAACACTCCATTCCATCCCCAGCCAGTGACAGACCTTCGATGTTCATTGTGGGGCTTCCCCATCATTAACCCTCTCCCGGGTGTTAGGTACTGATGACCTTGATGACATATCCACTGCAGGCGACAATAAATGAGCCTCAACTACTCTGCCTCAGAAAAACAAAGATGTTGCATTGAATGCATTTTATTATTATTTTCATTCTGAATCACTTTCAGTGCTTGTAAATACTTTAATTGTATGATTCATATTATGAGAAAAGCTACATTTATCAAAAGGTGTCATGTTCTAATTGAAAGTACCTTCTTGTCATTGTTAAACTGTTGTTATTTACCATGCTATCACGTTTCATAAGGTAAAAAAGTCACAGCCCCTCAAAACACTCATTTCTGGAGGGACATCGAAACTGAGCGCACGTCTTATAAATGATGTAACTTCTGATTGAGTGAAGATTAGGTAGCAAACATGCATATCAGATTGAAGGAAATTTAATGCTCTACCACTTTCTTTTTGACAAATTTTCTGTGAAACGAACAAGTTAGTCACTAGAAGTAAAAGTTTAGTAAAATTAGTAAGGTAAAGATGATTTTTTTCCGAAATTGTCGATTTTCAATAATGTATATCTCGAAAACTGTTGGGAATTAAACATATTTGAATTGAAACAATTTTATAGCAAATTCAATTATCTTTCATTTTTATTTGGTTCAATTTTTTCCTAAAGCCAAATTTTTATTTGGAACAACTTTTTCCTAAAGCCAACCGTTTTCAAGATATAAGCGAAAAAAAAAAAATGGTACCTTTCCACCCCTCCCCCCTCCATGCTTTAGCTAACCCCCAGGGGCAGAGACTTTTAGTATGTTCACCTCCTAATTATCCCTAAAAAAGTCCTGAAGTCAAAAATTCTTGCATGTTCCATACACTCTACAATGCATTCATTGACTGGACTATCACCTGCAATTCCTTCTCCTGTAACCCAGATAGCGCTGTCCTTCCAAAGAATGGGAACGGCAGCTTACTTTTTTATTCTTGTCTGTAATAATTCATGTACTGTGTTATATTTTATTTCTTTTAATTCCCTGCAACCATTTCAGATCTATTTTAGCTTGTACAGTATTGACGATTGCAAAGTGGTTGGATACAGCTGTAAAGTTAAGTTTCATATAGAAAATACTGAAGACTTTTTCATAGTTGGGTTTATATTTCTTGAACTTCCTTCAGTTTTAGATATTTATATGTATATGTTTCATCTTAAATATTGTTTTAATACTAATTATTCATCAGATGAAAATAATAAAACATTCATTTTGACTTCGTTCCAGAAAGAAGGGCAGTATTGCAAAACTAATGGTGTGATAGTGAAAATTCACTTATAACAATCTTGTGAAGTCATATGAAGGTAATTTATAGTTTCTGATAAAAAATCAAACCAAAAATAATTCCACTGTTTGGCACGCCAACCTTTTCATGGGCCATCTAGAGGAATCCTTCCTGACTACACACACACCCCAACTCTTCATGTGGTTCAGATTCATTGATGATATCTTCATAATCTGGACTGAAGGTGAGGACACACACTAACCACATACCTTTAAAACCCCAACACCTTCTCCTCCATTCACATCACCTGGTCCTACTCAACCCAACGAGCCACCTTCTTCAACGATGACCTATTCCTCAAGGATTCCTTTATCAGTACTTCCATCCATGTCAAACCTACCAACCATTATCAATATCTCCATTCTGACAGCTGCCACCCATTCCACACCAAAAAGTCCCCTCCATACAGCCAGCTATCTGTGGTCATTGCATTTGCAGTGACAAGCAATCCCTCTCCAAATGTGCCAAATGCCTCAATGAGGCCATGACTGATCGCATTTATACTCCAAACCTTGTCCATAAACAGATACATTATGGACCCTGACTATCCAGTCACCCACCAGCTCCCCCACACCCACTGTCCAGCCAAAAAGGATCAGTCCTCTTGTGACCCAATTCCACCCAGGACTGGAGTGGTTAAACCACATTTTCTATCAGGGTTTTAACTACCTTTCATCCTGGCCTGAAATAAGAAATACCCTACCCAATATCCTGCCCCCCCCACCCCTTCAGTGGTATTTTGCTGGCCACCAAACCTATGTAATATCCTTGCATTATACCAAGATGCAAAACCTGTCCTATCTATCATCCCACCACCACCTACTCCAGTCCTGTCACAGGCATTTCATAGCCCATAAAAAGGCAGTGCAACCACTATGCAGCTTTCTACATGGGTATGATGATGATTGGCGTTTTAGGGTGCTCAACAGCAAGGTCATCAGCACCCGTATGTTAACGTATACAGATGAGAAGAAAAATGGTTCCAGTTGTATGGACATAAAAAATTTAAATGTAGAGACAAAGTTATAGGAATGTTTTAAAAGAAGGTTCAAAGAAAAGGACTGCATACGGGGATAAAATTTTGATAGATGTATGGGGCCCGGTGACTACTTAAAACAAGTGACCGAGCCACTCTGTCACAAATTAAAATCTTACACCCATTGTGTTGGGAAGTAGTCTGGATGTTGTACAAAATTTTAGGACACAATCCACAGACGCCTCATTGTCACCTAAAATAGATTTTAGGTCTTGTGAGTGACCTTAAGTTGTCCTCATACCAGCATAGAAAAGGCATTCTGTTAAAATATGTTGTATGGACAGTTGTGTCCAACATCTGTTACACTCCGACAGTTCCTCACGGCGCAAAAGAAAACTCGTGTTAGCAGGCATGTCCAATTATAAGGTGAGTGAAGGCGACTTCCTCAGCTCGTCGAGGGCGGAAGGAAGTACGCCATGGACGTACTGAAGATTTTGGTCCACATAACTTGTTATCCGTCACATCCAGCCACTGATCCTCCAACAAAATCATGGCTTTCCTTGTCACATACGAGGTAACAGCCTACAGAGGGACAGAACAGTGTATGGCAGGTGGGAGTGAGCAAGCCTCCTTAGTCACCACACTGGCAAGCTCATTTCCCCGGAACCCTATGTGCCCAGGAACCCAACAGAAGATGATCTCCTTGTGGCATTGTTGCAGCACAAGGAGAGCATCCTGTATATCCTGCACCATCTGATCTGATGGATACATTTGGTCGATAGCCAGGAGGGCACTTTGGGCGTCTAAACAGATCATGAACTTCACACCATGATGTCTTCTTATCTGTTCTAGTGCCCTCAGGATGGCAAACAGTTCCAAGTAATAAATGGTGAACTGTTCTGGGAGCCCTATCCGAAGGACAACACCAGGAAACATGTCAGAGCAACCAATATGATCACCCTACTTGGACCCATCTGTGTATACAGTGACAAAATCAGAATGGTGACTTAAAATTTCGAGAAATTTATGCTTATAAAAGGTATCTGAAGTAAAAGCTTTCCTGTAGAGAGTCAACTCTAAAATCCCCTGGGGCATGGAGATCCCCTACTCCACCCTTGGCATTGGACCTGAATGCCTTGCGCCTATAGCAAATTGAGGCTTTCCTTTGTGCGGAACCAAAAGGGCCTGGTCGCCTACGGATGGTTACGGAACAAGCGTACCAATGATTGCTGATCAGCATTGAAAGTCGCTAGGGAGTTTGGAACAAACATAGATCAGTACAGTTAGTAGAAGGCGGTGAATAAAAAGTGGAGGCTCACCAGCCTCTGCACAGAGGCTAACAAGTGGGCTCATGCGGTATGCACTTGTGGACAACCTGATACCTTCATGGTGTATGGAGTCCAGCATTTTCAAATAAGTGGGCCTTGCAGATCCATAAACCTGGCATCTATAGTCGAGGCGGGGTCGCACAAATGACCTGTAAAATTGGAGGAGACGTGACCTGTCAGCTCCCCAGGCCTGATGGCTATCACACTTAAGGAGATTTAAAGCTGTGATGCATCGTAATTTTAATTCCTTAAAGTTCGGCAACCAAGTTAACTTTTCATAAAATGTAATCGAAGTATTTCACCTTCTACTCAAAAGTGAGAGCAGTTCCCCCAAGTTTAAAAAGAGAACGGGAGCGATTAAAATCAACACAAATGGTCTTCTAAAACGAAAATTTAAAACCTATTCTGTTGGAACATTCCTCCAACCGCCTGATCGTCAGATGCAATTGACGAGCAGCAGTTGCTATGGAGGAGGACACACAGAAAATGGAGAAATCATCTACAAAGAGGAGCACTGTACTGGACTTCGTACAGTGGACGTAATACTATTGATAGCAATGGCGAAGGCCATCACACTTAAAACACTCCCTTGGGGGATACCATTCTCTTGATTAAAACAGTTAGACAATACACTCCTGACCTGTCGAAGAGTATAAATGCCATATAACCTTAAAATCATGATGCATTTGCAAAAATGACCAAAGTATTTGCGGCAACAATACAAAAGCCAATGTTGTTCCCGTATCTGATAAAAATGAGTTTGGCTTAAAAAATTGCTTTCAGTTGGTCTTGAACTCACTATCTTCGACAGCGCAGAGCTATTCTTCCTAGCTGAAGAGTAGTGACTTCATTATCATTCCTGATCGGTTCTTCTGAAGGCTTGGGGGATACCATTCTCTTGATTAAAACAGTTAGACAATACACTCCTGACCTGTCCGAAAGACAGAATAAAAATGGGTAGATGACCACGAAAACCCCGCTCATGTAGCTGCTGTAAAACATTATGCCTCCAGGTAGTATTGTAGGGTTTTTCCAGATCAAAGAACACACCGATCAGGTGTTGCTTACGTAGGAAAGCTTGTTGGACTTCTTGGTCAAGCAAGATCAGGTTATCTAACGTTGAACGGTACCTTCTGAATCTGCATTGGGAGCAGATGAGTAGGGACCTGCTTTCCAGGATCCATACTAGGCGTTGGTTAACCATACGCTCCAATGTCTTTCCTACACAGTTGGTGAGGCTGATGCTACGATACCTACCAGCGTCATTCCGATCTTTCCCTGGTTTTAAAATAGACTTTTTCCATGAGCGGGGAAAGTTTCCCATGAGCCAGAAGGGGAGGACCTGCTTCGATAGTGGTTCCATCTGTTGGAGCATGCTGTATGTTATGTCATCGATGCCGGGGCCAGTATCACGAGGTACTGCTAATGCAGTCTCCAGCTCCCATAGTGAGAACAGTTGGTTATATTCCTCAGCATTGGTGGACCAGAAATCAAAACCAACCCTCTCCTGTATAGCCCAATGCTGCCAAAAGGTTTCATTCTGGCTAGAATCCGACATAATGGTGTAAAACGATTCTGCCAATACCTGAGCAATGTACCATGGCGAAGTCAGGAGACATCCTTGCCCTTGTACAGCTGCTATTGGTGGTTGGGAGTTCTGCCTCGAGATCCTCCTAAAGGCTTCCCATACTCTGCTTACTGATGTGAACCTATTGATAGAATTCAGGAACTCTTGCCAACACCTCTCCTTGCTCTCTCAAATAATGTGTCTTGCCCGTGCCCTCACCATGCGAAAAGTTGCAGGATTGTCATCAGTAGGGCACCTATGGAATCGTCGGAGAGCTGCCCTTCTGTTTTGAATTGCAGAACGACACTCCTCGTTCCACCAAGGAGCAGGCTGCCTATTAAAGTTGCCCTTCGATTTGGGGATCGACGCATTGGTGGCGGCACAAATCACAGCTGTAGTGTGATCCACCCAGTTCTGAATGCCTTCATGCCACTCTAAAACAGCCAACTGTTTAAAAAGCTGCCAATCAGCTTTTTTGATAAGCCACCTAAGCGGCTGTCTAGTATGATCCATTCCATCTGGCAGAGTTAGCCAGATAGGGTAGTGATCACTGCCATGTAGGTCGTCATCAACATCCCACTGGGCAATTTCTGTAAGAGCTGGCGAACAGAAGGAGAGGTCAATGGCGGAAGACGTACCTGTAGCAATGCTGAAGTGTGTGGCCTTACCCATGTTCAGTAAAATTACTGCTGTCGACTGTATCATGCACTCAATCAATCAACCCCTGGGGCAAGTGGTGTTAGATACCCATAAAGCATCATGGGCAATGAAGTCTCCTAAAAGGAGAAAGGGGGCAAGGAAGGTCATTGAGAAGCTCTGTCAAGAGTATAACATCAAGAGGCTCTCCAGGGGGCAAATACAGAGAACACACTGTAAGCTCAATATGTGCCAACACATGGACTGCAATTGCCTGTAGCATTGTAGTTAGGGGCACAGACATGGAATGAAATTTGTCCTTGATGAACACTGCCACACCGCCTTGCACCCTATCGCCAGTCAAGTCGTCCTTTCTGTAGAGGTGGTAGCCTCTAAGTAAAGGTGTGTCACACTGCTTGAAATGTGACTCTTGATGGGAGACACAGAATGGCCTGTACTTCATAAGAAGGTGTAATTCTTCCAAATGAGCCATGAATTCTTTCATTTCCATTGAAGTATGGTTGCCATTTTAGCGGTGCGGTTCTAGTTTCCCCCTATCCTTATGCCAAGACGGTGAGGCACTGTGTGAGTGGGCAGTTGAAGAAGGGCTGACTGATTCCAGTGATGAGGTATCCAGGTCCATTATGATATCCTCAACATTGGTTAAGGCTGCCAGAACGACATTCGATGGTGCCTGGGGGAGGTTTTCGATTGAATGCCGAGACGCCTTCTTTGGTTTATTCTTGTCGGAAGAAGATGAAGGAAGGGCGTGTTGCAGAGCTTTTGGGGAGCACTCTGCTTCTGGGGGGGGGGGGGGGCACCTGCTTCTGGGTAGCTCCCTGTTGTTAAGGAGCGCGCTCTGTTGGAACAGCACAGCAGGTGAGCAAGCAACCTATCCTTTTCAAAAATATTGTTAATCCTTCCTGGAATTTCCATTGTTTAACATTTGTGTGTAACACTTTTAAATACTTTTGTCATTGTGTCATGGGTGACACTATAATTGACAAATAATGTTCAAGGAGTCCGGTATCAAAATCCACACAAATTACCTTTTTAAATTATGATATGGGTATATAATTGCCATAATTTGCCTTTCATGAAGCATATTTCATCATAGACTTATACTTTGGCGCAGAAAATCAGTTCTATAGCAAAATGTGAAGTTTGGTGATGAAATAACTTCCGTATATCTTTTCTTGTGGTTTGGCACATTGGCTTCTTCTTCTTCTTCTTCTTCTTGTGTTATGGTTTCTGTAGGACCAAAGGTACCCCTTTCATGGATTGAATTTTTCTCTTCTTCTCCCAGAACATCTTCATTCTTTCTCTTTTTCTATTCCATTCTTCTTCCAAACTCTTCAGTATTCTCTTCTCTGGTCTGCTCGACAAGTGATTTTCAATCCTTTTCCTGTATTCTTCCCTATCTTCAATCTTCATCATATTTGTTGGTTATACTTGCTTCTCCAATTTTCCTTTCCTTCCACCTTGGTTCCTAATTCCAACCATTCCTTCTGGAGTTCAATAATTCACTTGCTTCCTGCCTTTTCTCTCATTCTTCCTGTTGTTTTCCATACTCATTGCATCATTCTTTCCATATTCATTGTAATTTCATGTCCTGTAAACCTTGCAATCCTGAGTCAGATTACTCAGGATGTTGTTGTCTTACCTCAGTAGAGTTCTTCTGTAGGTCATTGCATCCATCTGTATCCACCTCTTTTATGGCCTACTAGTCTTACAAATTGCTAATCATTCTTCTCTTTCATTTTTTCTTTGCCCTTGTCCAATATTGACGGGTCGGCTTGGTAATTTCAGATATGGCATGTTAATTAACTAGTAGCTGGATGCCCTTCCTGCTGCCATAAAAATCAGAAATGCTTCATACATAGAGCTTGTATTGCTGAAAGAAGTAAACATCAAGGGGTTGTCATATTTTGTTCTTTTCAGTGGCAATATCTTTAACATGAAGTGAATACACAAGATGGTGCAGACAAATATCTCAACATTTGGAATTGCAATAATGTAGCAACCTCTGGATCTCATTTAATAAATACACTATTGCTTTGAAGTTACATAGAATAACACCAGTGAAGTTTGAATAAGTAGTTTAATATAACACTTTAAATAAAGTGGCAATATAACATTTGTATAATAATAACATTCAACAATTAAAAGTCAATGTGCTGACTCGCATAGTGACTGCCTCAAAATCTGATTAAAAACTGTCCTATGACCTCTGCAGGCTGCCTTATGTACAGTTTTCAACAGTACCTTGCATAGAGTTGTGAAAACTATGAGATTATTAATTTACAAGCTCTTTTATCAATATTAACGATGCCTGATATTCTGTAAAACAGCTGAAATATGTCTTCATCTTTTAATAACATTTAAACCATTGTCAATGTTTCTGCTTACCGAAAGTGTACTTACATATCAGAAGTAACAATGAATATTACTTTTATCATGATAACTTGAAAAATATTAGTGGGAAACTGTTCCTAACATTTATGTAGTTGTGATTCACGAATATTTTCAATTCTGTACCACGCTTGATTAGAAAGAATAATTCATGTTCTGAGTTTATCTATACAGTTGGATCAGACATTAATGACTTAATTTGTTATTCTTTCAAAATTCAGTCTAAAAATTGAGTGTTACTAAAAGATTACACGCTTATGTATGACCTCCTTTATATTATTTTATACTGGTATTAGAGCTGAAATTCATGGCACCTATTTGGTCACCCATATACTGAAGATATGTTTCGTTATGTTAATGTTTTCACTGGTTTACAAAAACATTACAGTTTCAGTTTAGTATGTTTAGCTCAGAAGATGGAGTGGTAACTGTTTTAAATATTTCTGTATGTCGTGTCTGTTACTTATCAGCTGGGTGAAATGATACTGAAAGCACATGGAACAACATTATTGAAAACATTGATTCTATTCTATCAATTGTACTCCAGCTCAGTAAAAAGACAAAGATAACTTTAAAACCAGTTTCTAAAAGATCTGACAAATCGTATATGAGCAAATAGGCCTAATCAACATGGTAATCAATATTTAGTGTGAATTGTTCCCAATCCTGTAACAAAAGTCAGTGAATCATCAGTGCCTCAAATGAAACAAATATTACTTGAGAAATGAGTTACCAAGAGAAGTACCACAGTACAAGAAATGTGGGATTCAGAAAATGGCCAAGCAAGTAATATCAGTGTACACCACACTTCAAACTTTAAATTGCTTCACCGTAATGTGCCATCACTGACCAACATACTGATTGAAACAGAAATATCTTACTGAATGATTTCAGTTATATTTCTGCTGTATGTTTTACGGAACACTGGTTAAACAAAACTATGTTAGATACGACACATTTCGTCCATTCAAATTAAGTGGCTTACTTTCACAAGAATTACTTGATCATGGTGGTAGCTGTATATATGTATGATAAAATATAAAATGCAGAAGTATAACCAAAATTGACAGCTTATCCAGACAAAAAGACATAGAAGTCTCAATAAGAGAACTCCAGAATCAAAATACTGTGATAGTTTGTGTGTGGGAAACCATAATAATAATTTCAACATCCGCAAGAAAATACTCTCATATGTGGAGGTCTCGGTGTTGATATTTCCAAACCCATGAAATTTAAAGATGAAGTCAGAGATTTATTGTGCTCCTTTAACACTTTCGCTGCGTCTGATGCTTATAAGCGTCCGCGCTCAATGTAGGATAGTGTCAGTCGCAGCGAATGTGTTAGGTTAAAACTAACTGTAACCAAGCCAATTCGCATAACTAGTACTTGTGCAACAACCATGAACCCCATTGTTTATATGGGAATGCAACAGGAAAGCCAACAACTCGTGTTTATGTTGGAAAACAGTCTCGATCACAGAAGGTTATTTTATTTAACTGCTTTTGACCTAATCTTATATCATATTCAGGACACATATACGTGAGGCAGGCACTGACATCTCCAGGGCTGCCATGACTGCACGTTACCAGCCATTTGTCAGTACCAGCCACATGGGCTGTATATGTGTTCTGAAAATGACCTACAATAAGGTCAAAACTTGTTAAATAAAATAATCTTCTGTGATCAAGACAGTTTTTCAACATATGTAAATACTGAAGTGTAATGAGTTATCCTCACCACTTAGAACTAATTGTTCACATAGGCAGTGGTGGCTTTATAAATGACAAAGTGATGACTGTGTTTACAGTAATTATAATTTATTTTCACCCGTTACAACATGCAGCAGGACAATTCGATATACACTGATTCCTGGGTGGCGCCTTCGGTCACTGGTCCTGGAGGGTACATACTCCCCAGTTGCTGAATCGTCTCATCGCGTGTCGCTGCTAAAACTCATCGGCAAAATGAGTCGTGTGGTAAAATGTGAACGATGTAGTATTAAATTCGCGTGCGCGCTTGGGGAGCCCGCGGATAGCTTGACTCACGTGGTGGCATGGCAGATTTACACAAGAAGGTCCACACAGCTCAATCACCTGACTTGCACTAACTTCCCGCTTTGTCTCCAATGGGCACACATGTTTCTTAGCACCGTTGCCACCCTGCCGTGTAACGGGACAATGCAGGGGTGCCGAAGATTCGCGGGAATGTCAGGTAGCTACGCTGCTACTCTGCCTGGCACCGCTGATCTGCCTGGCGCCGCTCGTGCGTTTCTCGACGCGACTGCCACACAGGAGAGCGGAGCTCCAAAGCTGAGAGAAAACGCTGGCACTGTTCTGGCAGCTGGCTGTAGTTTGGATCTGCCACACTGCTCCAGTGACGTCAGAGCGGGTGCGATGGCCCCAGGCCGGAGCGCGGTGGTTGGACGGCAAGAGTGATGTCTCCGCAAGCAGTGGGCGGCAAGCATGTGGCTGTGCTGGTACGTGGCTGACTGTTGACAGTGGTGGCAGGGTGATGTCACTGGAGTCAACTGGTGGCATGCCTGGTGGGGCTCCGGCAGACGTGGCAGCACATGGGCGACTGTTTGACAGTGGTGGCAGGTTTTGCTGCCTGTGCACTGTGTGTAGCACTTTGTTCACAAACTGGAGCACTAGCAACACACTGTGAGGATGGAAACTGTACGTTATTGTCAGAAAGCAAGTCTCTATTGTGGTGTTTGGCACACAGGGCCCAGAACGGCAACAGACAAGGGTGACGGCGCAATGCCCAATGTCCGGAGTTGGATGGGGCACACACACAGGTACTGGCACGGGAGTTGTTGTGGCCTCGACGCCCGACGTTGTGGGGGCACAGATGTGGTACACAGGTGTTCATAAGGGGAACACTTCCACACGGAAAACAATGTTAATTTGCACACCAAGTGTGTGTTCTTATGTAGAGGCAGCACAATACGAAAATGTTCGAGTACACATGTAGATACATTCAGTCACAATATAAAATATTAGAAAAAAATTATACAAATAAAAGTCAGTGGTTACACATTGTTTATTGTTCAGTCTTCACTGACGCCCGACGCGGAAGTGCAACTCGGTCCACGATCCGGGCTCGACGCTAGCAGTAGCAGAGCTCCAGAGAGTGAAACGGGCGTTCACACAGTGTCATCAGGGCTCTAACATAGCTCCCGGAGCTGCAACAGACAAGTGGTGGCTGGAGCTCGCCGGGAAAGCGGTGACAGCCAATGGGGCTGTCCATTGGAAGTGGGCAGCATCTCATCGGCGTGCGGTGACGTATACGAACGACGTCATGTCACAATGGTGCAACACGGGTGACAGGGTGGCCGGCACACGTGACATAGTCGGCCGGCGGCGGGCAAGGTGGTGGCTGTCCATGCACCTGAGGTGGGCGCGCTGTGGGCAGCTGCGGTGGTGAGGCGGGGGCAAGCGGCCCACTGATAGCTGGCCAGGGGCACAGGCGGCTGCAGCAGAGAGGGGGGGAGGCGCTGACGTGGTAACAGCCATGGCGTGGGGACAGCCTGCGGCGCATGTGGCGGCCCACTGACAGCTGGCAGTGCAGGCGCATCATCCACAGCTGTCTCTGCCTGGCTGGCTGCATGCGGAATGTCATCCGTCGAATCATTCTCTGTCAGGTCATAGAAGCGAATGGCGTCTGGTGTGGACAAGATGTAAGCCAACTTCAGTCAGTCGATCGAAATGGTTGATGACTTGCCTTTGAGTTCAATTGTGAATGTTTTGTCGCCATGAGTGAGCACGAGGTGTGGCCCAGAATTTGGGGGTCGCAGTGGCAGCTGTACGTGTCGGTGCGCAGCATGGCATGGGTACCGCCAGGAATGTTTAGAGACTGGCTGTATATGAGGTAGGTGGGCGAGGCTCCGATGTCTTCCTTCGGTGTTACTCGTAGGCCGAGGAGCACGAGAGGAAGTGCTTCCATCCAGGCGGTGTTATGTCATGTTATGGCAGCTTTCAGTGTCCTGTGCAGGTGCTCAACCATGCTGTTTGCAGCCGGGTGGTAGCTCGTAGATCTATGCAGGTGAGCACCACACAGTTGGGCGACATGCCTAAACAGCGCACAGTCGAATTGCCGGCCTCGGTCCATTGTGGCGTAGCTGGGACAACCGAAGCGTGCCACCCACGTGTCTATAAAAGCGGAGGCGACAGTTTCAGCAGTGATGTCAGCTTTGGGCATTGCTTCCAGCCATCGGGTGAAACGGTCCACCATGGTCAAAAGGTACCACTTGCCTTGTGACAGAGGCAGGGTTTCTACAATGTCCATGTGTATGTGGGCAAAACGTCCTGTGGTGGCGGGAAATGCGCTGACAGGTGTGTGAGTGTGCCTGCCAACTTTAGCACGCTGAAAAGTAGTGCATGCACATGCCCACTGATGGCAGTCCTTCCGTAGTCCTGGCCAGACGAAGTGCGTGGCTACAAGTGAGACACTGGTGTTAATACTGGGATGTGACAGCTCGTGTATCTTATCGAACACATTGTGGCGGAATTTCTCTGGAAGAAAAGAGCGTTGTGTGTCCGTGGAGACGTTGCACCAAATCTTGCAGTTAGATCCGGAAACAGGAACAAATTGTAACTGGAGGCCACTAGCAGCTTCATTGCGGAGATTCTGCAACTCTTCGTCTCTCTCCTGTTCCTTGGCGATGTCCTCAAAGTCCACAGGAGGAGATACAACCACACACAAACAGGACAGCTGGCGGGATTGACGCGGCGAGTAGTTATTGTTGTTCGTCCTGAAGGTGTGGGTGATAGGCTTGTGGTCGGTGTAGATGACGAAGGGTGTGCTTCTACGGATGACTGGAAGTACCTCACCACCTTGTACACCGCAAGCAACTCACGGTCGTAGGCACTCCATGCCCGTTGTGACTGTGACAGTTTTCTCAAAATTAACGCAAGTGGCTGCCAGGAACCATCAACTCATTGTTGTAGGACTACACCTATTGCGGTCTGACTCGCGTCTACCACATCGGCCAGCTTGGTGTCGTGCACCGGGTGCGCGAGCAGCGTCGTTTCTGCTAGGCATCATATTGGCTCCCTGAAACTGCCCTCCATTGCGGCAGTCCATATCACCGGAGTAAGTCCTTTAGAATTTTCGCAGCAAAGCGCTGCGGTGAGCAGTTCTAGCATGGCGGCGGCCTGTGGCAGATGGCGCCGGTAAAAGTTGAGAGGCGTAATTCCTTGTGCGTTAGGGGGCATGTCACGTAGAGAATCACCTGAATCTTCTCCGGTAGAGGTGTGGATTCAGTCGAAGTGATTAAGTGGCCGAGAAACTAGATCTCCGTGATCCCAAACACACATTTTAAAGGGTTAATGACAATGCCGGCACTGAAAGATGGCAGTCAGGTATTGCCGGTGTAGCTCGGGTGACTTAGGAAACACTAGGATGTCGTCGAGGTATGTGAAACAACACGGCAAACCTCGCAAGACGCCATCCAAGAAATGCTGCCAAGTCTGGGCCGCGTTTTGAAGTCCAAAAGTCATAAACATACTCTGGAAGAGACCGACAGTGTTATAATCGCTGTTTTTTCGACATCTGGTATCTGCGTGAACGCTTTTGCACAGTCTATTTTACTACAGATAGTTGAACCCACCAAGGTGTGGCGAAAATCTTGAATGTGTGGTACTTGGTACCGGTCTAGCACTGTGCGTGAGTTCAGAACACTGTAGTCTACACAGGGCTGCCACGAATTCTCTTTTTTGGGAACCAAGTGCAGGGGGAAAGACCAAGAGCTGTGCGATGGGCGGATGATGCCTTGTCGCACCGTGGCCTCGAACTCTGCCTTAGCTGCAGCCAGATTCTTGGGAGCAAGTCGGCACGGGCGACATGAAGTGGGCAGACCGGGCATTGTTAGGATGTGATGCATTGTACAATGCTTTACTTCTTTAGGAACACCAGCTGGGCAAGAGAGTTCCTGAAATTGCTGCAGGATGTCTTTGTACGGTCTGCGGCACATCAATGCTCGCACACTGTAAAAGGCGGCCTGCTGCCACTGACCATGTGTTTTTAATTTGGTTGTACCGTCTGTTAACCGTGAGTTTGTGATATCGGCGAACAGCTTGTAGTGGTCGAGGAAATCGGCGCCCAGGATCAGTACGTTTAAAGCAGCCACTGTGAATCTCCACGAGAACATATGGCGGAGGCCGAGATCTACATTCCGGTGGTGTGTGCCGTATGTTTGGATTGGTGTATTGTTGGTCACCATGAGATACAGGGCTTCTGCATCCCAACATAGAGCAAGGGGAACATACACAAGTTAGATCCTGTGTCTACCAGGTATCTGAAGTTGCCTGTACGTTCCGCTATGAAGAGACGATTTGAAACAGTGCTGCATCTGGGTGCATCTAGGCCCGGTTGCAGTTGGCGTTTGGGTGTGTGCAGGGGGTGCGGCACTTTCTCGCGTTGTTGCCGAATCAGTCGTGGTAGTAGCAGAATCCTGCCTGCTGCTGCTCGGAGTCCTGATGTTTGGAATGGCTGCTGCTGCGTTGCTGGCTGGGCGAATTGTGGTGGTAGGGTGAGCTGCTGCGGCACCTGTTGCCCTCTTGTTGCAAACTCGTCAACCGGCCCACCTGCGGGGATAGCGCTGCCACCTGTGTGGCGAAACTCTGCACTAGGAGGTGCAGGCTGCCGTCAGTAGTGGGGGCAGCGGGCGGCGTGTGTAGCCGTGGGGTTGACGCTGGTGGTGGGGGTACGGCGTCATATGCTGCAGTGGCTGAGGTATTTGGCGCTGTTACTAGCGCATCGTGTACCCTGTCGGCCAAGTCCGCAACTGCGTCCAGCTGCATGCCCGTTTGCAAGGCAATCACAGCTTGTACCTGAGCAGGGAGGCTGCGAACCCAGATTGTGCCCAGAAATGTGTCCGGGACCATCTCGGGCTGAGCAAGACTACGCAGATGATGTAGAAACTGAGATGGTCTCCGTTCGCCGCATTATTCCTGCCGTAGCAACTGCAGTACATGTTGCTCCTGTGATGACAACACCTGTCGAATTAGCTTCTCTTTCAAACATCGGTACAAAGTCTGCATTGTCGGAGCGGTTATAATATCTCTCACTACGGCGGCGTAGGTTTGGTCCAACTGACTGGCCATGTGACCAAACTTGGCTATCTCACAGGTCACATTGCTGCTTAAGAAAACTGCTTCCACCTGGCTAAACCACAGGAACGGATCACGGGGCCAAAACAAAGGCAGCCTGACTAAAACACGCCCTGTGCCTGCTGCTTATCTGGTAGCGAGAGTATGGCTCAGAGTGGAGGCAGTTTGAGCATCCGCATTGTCCTGAGGAAGTTCCGGTTGCACAAGAGTAGAGTCTGAGCACACGGTTCGCACCTATAGCTCGCTCTCTAGCCTCCGATTGTGCGCCAGCAGCTCCTCTATTGAATTCTGCAGCTCCTCTAGAGTTGCCATCGCGTAATACAGTTCCTAACGCTACACACAAACAAAACACTGAAAAAACACTCTATAATAAATAAATAAAATAAATGTACAGAGTTTGCTTAATCCATGCGGTAAATGTAAAGTATTTCCTGCACTCAGGGGTCCACGTTACACATACAAATAAAATTCACACACATATAGTTCGCACAAATACTGTTCGTACCACGTGTCTTTGCCTACTCAGATCACATCGGGGTCACCAGTGAAGCGTAACGAGTTATCCTCGCCACTTACAACTAATTGTTCACGTGGGCAGTGGTGGCTTTATAAATGACAACAATGACTGTGTTTGCAGTAATTATAATTTATTTTCACCTGTTACAACATGCAGCAGGACAAATCGACATACTCTGATTCCTGGGTGGTGCCTATAGTCGCTGGTCGTGGAGGGTACACACTCCCCAGTTGCCGAATCGTCTCGTCACGTGAGAAACGCTGGACGCGTGTCTGCTGAAACTCATCAGCGAAATGAGTTGTGTGGTAAAATGCGAACGGCGTAGTTTTAACTTGGCATGCGCGCATGGGGAGCTCACAGTTCGCTCGACCCACATGGTGGCACAGCAGATTTACACAAGAAGGTCCACATAGCTCGATCACCTGACTTGCACTCACTTCCCGCTTTTGTCTCCAATGGGCATGCACGTTTTTTAGTGCCGTTGCCACCCTGCCATGTAACGGGACATTGCGGGGGTGCCAGAGATACACGGGAAAGTCAGGTGGCTGTGCCGCTCCTCTGCCTGGCACCACTCTTGCGTTTCTCAACGCAGCTGCCACAATACCACTAAAGAAGGTCGCTGTTCATCCTCTGTTAATGTTGTCCAAATTAATCAGTCTCTAGTAGTGGTGCTAGGTATCCTCTGCCACACACCTTTGGATGGCTTGCAGAGTATGTATGTAGCTGTAGATATAGCAGATACAAAAATTCACGCAAGAATGTTATTCGCGTATCCTACAACACCTGATAAATTAACTATGAACATAAAAAGATTACCCAATAAATATTCAGTAATACCAATGATATACAAGGTATTATTATTAAAGCAAGTGAAGAATTCATTGTAGGGTCATTAACAGATATATATCATTCATGATTCATAAGTGGTATATTAAAAAAAATGTACATTGAAAACCTAACAGCACTGTACAAGAAAGTAGACAAATGTGATTTTACAAACTAATAGATCTGTTTCACTTTTGTCAGGCTTGGGAAAAAATCTCTGAGAAATTGTTTCTAAAACGTCTATCAGCCTTCCACAAAAATGAGAAGGTAGTGTAGTAAGTAACTCTCAACATAGAATCACAACTGGCATGTCAAACACAATCAGGTATTTTTGCATTCCTAAATGAAGTATTAACAGTAGTTGATGATAAGCAAACTGTTGCTGGAATATTCCTTGACTGTGGTAAAGTTTTTTATTGCATGAACTAAACAATTACGTGATATGAGTCCTACAAAACAGGTGGAGTCATTCTTACCTCCATGATTTCCAACATATCATAAAAATATTCAAAAATCATTAAGTTTATAATTTTTATAGAAATTCACAAAACATCAGTTATGGAGTGTCTCAAATGTTAGTACTTTGGTCCATTCTTTATGTTAATGATCTAGCACAAACAATGACCAATGGGCCACATTACGTTTTGCTGATGACACAAATATACTTCAATTATATCATGTGATGAAGATAGCTTACAAGAAACAGTTGTAGATTTAACACAAAATTTAGAACTTTGGTTCAGAACTGACAGGCTTATAATTGGGGAGAGGGGGGGGGGAGAATATAACATTTTGCTGGCCATGAATCCTCTTCCTCTTACTTCACAAAATAACATCTTTTATCCTGAATTACATGTCCATTCTCACAGTTTCATTAAATAATTATCTGAAGGCTTTCAGAGCTGATGCATCTTTAGTTGACATTTAGTTACAAGAAAGTTTTCCAAATATGATTTTCTATAAATCTTAAATGCATCAAAAACAAACAAATGTTACCCTCTGGAAGGCTTTGTGTGAGCACAAGGAGAGGTGCAGAAATGAGCAACAGAGAGTTGAATTTGGGCCAGTTTGTGCATTTCCTTCAGAATCTGAGTAGTGTAGGAGCTGGTGCCTTCACCAGCACAAACACACATGTTACTAGTGACATGTCTCCTCACCCCACACTGCCAAAGGAGCACCCATAGGCTGATTCAGGAGGTTCCTAATTTTGCATTGGTCTATCCTTATACATGTACTGCTTATATTAATTTAACAGGAAAATCAGTAACCCCCTTGTATTGACCCTTTCAACCACATTGAAAAAGTGCTGAGCAAGTATGAGGGGGAAAATATTTTCAGACTAACCAGCAAGGTAAAATAATATTTAAGATCTGCAAACGATGTATGACACCCTTTGGGTACACCAGGTGTGTATAAAATTTCCTGTAAGTATACCTTGGATCTACAAAAGAAAAGTCTCAACACTCATCTAGGAAAACATAAAAGGAATTGCTACCTTGGACTTACATTGAAATCGGCCTTAGTGGAACATGTTTACCAAGAGGACGACCATGAAATTTACTTTTATTAGACTAGTGTCATCTCTAAAACTTCACAATACTATACATGCACACATAGAGGAGTCAAGATCTACAAACACCACAATATTTTTAAGAGGAAAGAGGAATATGTTAAATTAGATAGAATTTGGACTTAAACATTGCACCAGTGGAATGACAATCAATTCTTCTCTGTCAATGATATTGTCAGTACCAGAGATAGTCTGAGCCAACATCACATGATGGCTTATAGCACCCTCTACATTGTCAATATGTACAGCATTCCATCAAGTTCAGACTGCAGTTTGCCACTTCTCCTCTGAGGACATCTACTACAGCCACAGATGAAACATTAGCGGAAAGTTTTACAAATCAACCACAGCCTATGAGCCAAGAAATGAATCACATGTAGTCAGACTAAAAAAACTTTCATAAGTTTAATCTCAGACTAAAATAATACTTGTCTGACCACTACTTCTTTCTGTTTCAGAGTTTTTAGATGTTCACATAGTTAATGTTAGTAACCAAATATTCTTAATCATACCGTTCTTTAAATTACCTCACTGCCCCAGGTCCAAATCCTGGTTCCGGCACACAGTTTTCGTCTGCTATGAAAGTTTCACATCAAGGCACATGCCACCACAGACTGTGAAGCGTACAGGATAACTCAGTCAGTAAAGTGCTTGCCTGCAAAAGGCAAAGGTCCTAAGTTGCAATACCAGTTCTGGCAAACAGTTTTATAAGCAAGCAAGTTTTCATATCAGCAGACACTCAGCTGCAGAGTGAAATTATCATTCTGGAAAGATCCTCTTGGTTGTGGCTGTGCCATGTCTCCAGCATATCCTTTCTTCCAGAGTGCTAGTCCTGTAGGTTTTGCAGGAGAACTTCTGTGAAATTTGGAAAGTAAGAGGCAATTTACGGATGGTAATAAAGTTGTGAGGACAGACTGCCAAGTGTACCAGGATAGCTCAGTTGGTAGATTGTTTGTGCATGAAGGACAAAGAAGTTTCACATCAGTGCACACTCTGCTGCAGTGTGAAAATAATATTCTGGAAACCTCCTCTAGGCTGATGCTAAGCCATGTCTCCACCATACCCTTTCTTCCAGGAGTGCTAGTCCTTTAAGTTTTACATGATAACTTCTGTGAAGTTTGGAAAGTAGGAGGTGAAATAATGGCAGAAGTAAAGCTGTGTGATCGACTGGGAAGCATACCAGGATTGTTCAGTCAGTAGAGCACTTGCCTGTGAGAGGCAAGGTTCCACGTTCAAATCTTGGTTCTGGCACACAGTTTTAATCGCCCAGAAAAGATACATATCACACTCAACTGCAGAGTGAAAATATTATTATGGAAACATTCCATAGGTTGTGTGTAAGACATGTCTCCACTATATCCTTTCTCCCTTGAGTGCTATTACTGCAAATTTCATAGGAGAACATCTGTAAAGTTTGTAAAGTGGAAGGTGAGGTACTTGTGGAAGTAAAGCTGTGTGTAGGGACCGTCAATCGTGCTGGGATATATCAGTCAGTAGACCGCTTGACTGCAACAGGAAAAGGTCCCAGGTTCTAATACCAGTTACGGCAAACAGTTGTAATAAACAAGCAAAGTTTCATATCAGCATACACTTGACTGCACAGTGAAAATATAATTCTGCAAACATCCCCAGCCCATGTCTCAACCATTTCCTTTCTTCAAGGACTGTCAGTATTGCAAGTTTAGCAGGATAATGTCTGTGAAGTGTGGAACATAGGAGGCGAAGTACAGGTGGAAGTAAAGCTGTGAGGACAGACCATGAGGCTTGCGGGGATAACTCAGTATGTAGAGCACTGCTCCACAAAAGGCAAAGGTCACAGGTTTGAATCTTGGTTCTGGCACACAGTTTTAATCTGCCAGGAATGTTTCATATCAGTGCACACTCCATTGCAGAATGAAAATATCATTCTGGAACAATCCCCTAGGCTGTGGCTAAGCCATGTCTCCAGCATATACTTTCTTCTAGGAGTGCCAGTCCTGCAAGTTTCGTAGGAGAACTTCCATTAAGTTTGGAAACTAGGGGGCAAGGTATTGGCAGAAGTAAAGCTGAGAAGATGGGCCATGTAGTGTTCCAGGATAGCTCATTCAGTAGAGCATTTGCCAATGAGAGGCAAGATCCTAGGTTCCAATCCCAAATCCAGTATACAATGGGATATCCTGGGTGGTTGGGTTTGTGGAATTTAGGGAGAATGTAGAAGGTGGGTGTGGGGACTGGAGATAATGTTGGACTTTTGGAATGGGATTACTGTGGCAGTGTATGTAAGTGGGAAATCTGACAGTTGGCACAACACTCTGCCATGTATTCCTTGCAGTCTAAAACCACAGTTGTGGAGCTTTTGCCAGCAGGGAGGATCACAAGTTTTTATGTGGTGGATTACATGTGTTTATGAGAGTGTGAGATTTGTTTCCATATTGAGGTATTTGGGAAATGATGGTAAGGCCAGATTGGAAGTTAGGAAATTCTTAAAAGTTAAAAGGGGGTGATTTGGGGGAGTGGGGTGGATCTTGACTGGATGGAGGAGTGAACTGTGTTAGACAGGATTCGATTATGGGATTTAGAGGGGTTGTAGCACCAGATAAGCCACCAGATACGATAACAGCATTGACCATTGACTATCACATACATACTGAATACAGATTTTGGATATGGCGGCCGAAAAGTGGCTCATTCAAAGAACATAGTTACAGATGAAACACATTTCACCAAGGTAGTCGATAGAGATTTGGCGACTATCACTGCCAAACAGCCCCCCCCCCTCTCCCTCGCAGTATGGAGTTCTCGTTCTGCAACAGGGGAGTGGGAGGGGGAAGACAGGCAATGGCTGCAGGTATCATAGATCGTATGATGGTGAGCTCCACCATGTCATCTGGATGGTTCGATGAAGTGTGAAGGCGATGATGTACAGTGGGGCCGAAGACGGAGACATCTGCTAGGTGTCGTGGGGGACAGACTCATCAGTCTAGAAGTCATGTGGGAGGTTGTGCCAAGGGTTGGAGTGGAATGACAATGAACACTAAACAAGAGAGTAAGAGGAAAGCACGAGAGGTGTCCACACCTGCTGCAGATGGGGGGAAGGGGGGCGAAACACTTGAGGAGTTCACACTTTGTTTGATTGGGCAGTGGAGAACTACTTGTGCCTATGTAGACAATGTACAGCATGTCCTCCAGCAACATGAGTGATAAGTCTGGTGGAGTCTGTGGTGTCGCACAAGTACAAAGTGCGCGCCACCTACTTTCGCCGCGCGCCGCCATGCACGCACGGCGCGGCGTTCTTACGACGACAGCCACAAGCGCCCTCTGCAGCAACTCCGCTCATGGCCACTACTGAACGACATAGTTCACTTGGGACTGAGATAGGAACCAGTTAACACTTAGAATCAGATAGGCACCAGTGAAGACTTGGCTATCAGATAGGCACTAGGCAGACCTCTAGCTCAACTATGTATCAGCATTCTGCAGTACCGAGCTATGTAAAAGTTAAGTATTGTATAAATTCTGTGCAATATATATCTCGTCCTAATTTACTCTAGTGTTTCTAGTTTCTCCTGTCCCACTGGCTGCTCACCTCCGTACCTGCACAAGCGTGCTACCTTTATTCCTGTGTCGGACTTCCTACTCGGCCACCGACACCTACGACGGAAACGAGACACCAAAGCGGCGATGAGGCTGGGCCACAAAAGAGTCCACTACCGTGATGGAGAGGGAGGGGGAGGGGGAGGAGGTGCTGGATGCCCCAAAAGGGGTAGGATGGGGACAGTGAAGAACCTTCTGGTGGAGGAGAAGAGTGGGAAGGCAAATTGCTTGAGTTGTGAGCTGAGGCAGTGTCAGGAGGAGGGGGGCAAAACCTCGTGCAGGGTTAGCAGAGCAGCTGTGACCTCGTCTTGGGGAGGTTCGATGTAACCGGTTGATAGAAACTGTTGATGGCTTGCTGTTGGCCAGAAGGATGAATGTATTGGGCGACTTTTAGAGGTCTCGATGTGGGCCAGAGTATGGAGGGCTGAGAGGAGGGTGCACTATGTTGTCCAGCTCCCACAGAGTGCGGATGGAAGGGGGAGTGTGACTGGCTGAGAAGGGGGGGGGGAGGATTTATCTTAGTGCAACGAAGGCAGACCCTGTGAATGAGAATGCACAGTTCACTCGGAATCTGGAGGGGGAAAGGATTAATTAGCTCCCCCGGCCGTAGACAAACTCGTCAACCAAGCTGCATAGGTCCTCCGTATCAGTGGCTCGATGGTCGAGTATTACCAGGGAAAGGGCATCCATCCATAGGGAGTTGTGGCATTGGAGGGCAATTTTGTAGTGTCCTGTGCCACCTCTGTACCAAACCACTACTTTACGTATGGCAGGCAATGGTGTGGATGCGTTTGATGCCACAGAGGTGGCAGAGGTCAAAGAATAGATTTGAACTGCCTGCATTGGTCCATGGTTAAGACCAAGGGGCAGCCAAAGAAGGCACTCCATGATTGTAACAACTGGCTACTGTTTCTGCCATGATGTTGGGGAGAGAGGTGGCCTCCACCTAACGAGTGGTGCGGTTGATGGCAGACAGGATGTAATTGTAATGAAACCCGTCGGCAGGAGGCAGTGGGCTGACTAGGTTGATGTGGATGTGCTGGAATCTGTCTGCTGCATCAGGAAAGGAGCCCAAAAAAGGGGAAGTGTGTGGAGACATTCTATTGCATTGTCAGGGTAGGCAGGTGCATGCCTAAGGTTCGCAGTCCCACTTCATAAACCACTGGACAAATCGTTTGGACACTAGTATGGTGGAGGTTCAAATACTGGGATAGCCAGGCCATGTAGTTTCTGGAAGATTTCGTATTGCAGGAGCTGAGGAATCAGGGGGCAAAGTCTGTCTGCCAAGTCATCACACCAGGTATCACCTGCGACATCAAGAAATGAGTTGCGGTTGAGGCGGAGAGAGGAATTAGGATTGAAAACTAGTTGCATTAGGTCATCATCTGCATCTTGCAAGGTATCAAGGTTGGAGAGGTTGATTAGAGAGGACACAGCATCAACCAATGACGTAAAGTCAGTCACAATTTCGTCTGCACCCTTGATATACCTGACATCTGTAGTGAATGAGAGATAGTCAAGATAGCGGAGGTGGCGAGGAGGGTGGTTGGCCGGGGCTTTCTGAATCGCACAAGTGAGAGGTTTGTGGGCTGTCAGCATGTGAAAATGGCAGCCTTCAACTATGGAACAAAAGTGTTTGATTGCTTCGTAAATAGCCAGGAGTCACGGTCATAGGACAAATACTTTTTTAGAGTGTTGTTAAGTTTTTGGACAAAAATTGTAGGGGCAAAGTTATGACAGTGAGGGACTGGCTGAACACAGCACCGAATGCAGTGTAACTGGCATCAGTTGTGATAAAAATGTCCGCATCCAGGTGAAGGTGAGCAATGGTTACAGCATGGGCCAAGAGACGTTTCAGCAAAGAATGCATTAGTCATTTCTGGAGTCCAGGGCACAGGGCAAGTGAAAGAGGTATGTTTGCCTGCTAACGCATACGTAAGTGGAGCTTGAATGTCCACTGCACCCAGCAAATGATGTTGGTGATAATTTATTATGTCCAGGAAAAGTCTGAATTCTTTGAAGTCTGAAGGACGAGGAAGGACCTTAACAGTGCTTACTTTCTCATCCAGAGGAGAGATGATACCCACAGAGACAGTGTAGCCTAGGAAACACAGAGGTTTGTTGCAGTTGTTCCTCGTTGCGATTTAACTTAATGCCCACACTAGTTAGACTGTCACATAGAATCTGCAGGAACTGTTTGTTTTCTTCAACAGAAGCACTAAAAATCAGTATCTCATCTATGTAAACAAAACAGAATTTAAGCATAAAGAGAACCTCAGTTATGAAGCATAGCCACATCTGTGTGGCATTATTTAGTCCAAAGGGCATGAAGCTGTAATGATATAAACATCTCGGAGTTGTGATGACAGTTTTTTCTATGTCCTCCGAAGCCACCAGAAATTGATGGTACGCCTGTTTACAGTCCACGACAGAAATAACTTTCATGCCTGCAAGTGTGTGGGAGAAATCTGTGACATTCGGAATTGGGTATCCGTCTGATAGTCCCCACATGTATGCCAAGAGCCTTTGCCTTCTTTAGCTAAGTGAATGTTAGGGTCAATAATGACAGTATCGAGTAGCTCGGATATCTGTACTTCTACTGCTGTGAACTTTTCAGGACACAGACTCCGTAGTTTGCTAACAACAGGAGTGTCATCTGTTAGTCGTACTCTGTGTATAGCCCCTTTGGTAACAACCGAAACACACTGCTGGGAAATTGTATCAGTGGAGAGAGTGTCAGAGTTCAAAGCGAGCTCATGCGAGTCTGCAGGGGAAATGGCGAGAGAAATGTTTACGTGCACTGTTGTGATGGGATGTGCCACCCGTGGCAGTGACAGCTCAGGCACCACATGTTTAACCACTCTGGCTGTTGTTGTTTTGGCTGGCAGCAGGAGGCAAAGTTGTGACGTGGTTGTGACAGCTGCTGCAGGAGCTGTCAGAGGCACCTTTGGTCCTAATGATAAAGATGGCTGCCGAGCCATGGAAGGTGACAGGTCGTCCGGCCGGGTAGTAGCAGGTGTAGCCAACAGTGCAGTTGGCAGTGCCTCCTTTGCGTGTTGGCAAGATGGCAACCAGGCAACAGCAGGCACAACAGAAAAGGATGTAGTTCCACAAGTGGCCGCTGACACGAGTGGGGGAGCCACTGTCGCAAAAACAGCAGATCGGGGACATGAGACAGGTGTAACAACAGAGGATTGCACATTTGAAACACTACGAAAATCAGTCAAAATGCTGCAAGTAGGTTTGAAAGCTCGAGTGGGTGCATGTTTACCATAACATGCAATAATTTTCTGAGTATAGTTCACCATGGACATGCGACGTGTAGGATGGCTTGAGGCTGGGGAAGTTAAAAGTTTCAGTTCTGAAGTTGACTGTGGGGCACGAGGTTTTTGGAGTAGGTGCAAGAGGAGAGGGTGTGTGCGACGTATTGACCACATAGGGCATAGTCATGGCAACCAGGTTTTCTTTACAAACCGTGATGTTTGAATGGGGTGGGGAGGATTCTATCGAACTGTCAGAAACACTGTTAACCTTGTGCGTGGGTGTAACATCACTGTTTGCACTGAGAGAGGTACTAATCTTGAAATTATTGTCTTTTGGGGTAACTCAAAACAATGTCTTCTCTCTCATGCACCAGAGGCACACCACTTGTTCATGCTCAGTAGCCCACCTTGACATAAGTAAATATGATTGTTAATACTGTCAGAGCACTCACGGACAATGTTTTCTCTATCAAAACACAGTTTGAGCACTTCATCATGTTCACTAGTCCACTTTGACAAAAGTTAGAGATACTGTCTTCCACAATCCTCAAACACCATCCTCATGACCTAGGTCATGAATTACCTTCCCCTTCCTTTTTTCTTTTCTTCTCTCTTGCCTGAAGAAGGAACAAAGTTCCAAAAGCTTGTTTTATAAATATATTGATGGGGTGGCTATGGGCAGTCCTTTTAGTCCAGTGGTAGCCAGTTTATTTGTGGAGTCTTTTGAACAACAGGCATTGCAGACCACTACAAACCAGCAAAGTGGTATTGTTATGTTGATGATATTTTCGTAGTATGGATACACAGTGAAGAGGAATTAGATGCTTTCTTGGTACATTTTGACAGTAAAATCTTAACAGTATCAAGGATCTAGTTTACAATGGAAAGAGAGCTTAATGGCAAGCTTAATTTTCAAGATGTGTATGTTATAAAGCAAGAAGATGGAACATTGGATCACAAGGTATACAGGAAGGTTACACATACACATTGTTACCTTCATAAAGATTCCAATTACCACCCTAGACAAAAAAAGAGTCAGGATTAAAACCTTGGTTGACAGGGTCCACAAAATTTGAGAACCATTTTATTTACAAGATGAGGTCAAAATGTATGAAAGACCTTCAAGAAGAATGGTTGTTCCAACCAGAGACTGAGTTGTTCCGACGGCGTCTACTGTTTAAGTATCTCAACCAACCATGCGTGTTGGGAACAATCTCATTACCACTTCT
Source organism: Locusta migratoria (assembly GCA_026315105.1). Lineage (NCBI taxonomy): Eukaryota > Metazoa > Arthropoda > Insecta > Orthoptera > Acrididae > Locusta > Locusta migratoria. The sequence continues at coordinate 727,563,091 of CM048744.1, read as the reverse complement.
TTATGATAAGATCTCTTCATTCGTTAAATGTGTGTAATAAGAATGTTGTTGCCAAATATAAGAGGGCCGGCTAGTCTGTGCCTCCTAACATAGCAACATTTCTTGGTAGGTCTTCTTGGATGTTTGGATGATTTCCAATCATCACAAGAGAACCAAAAATAGCAAGCACTTCTCATTTAAACCAGTATTAATTCAAGCAAGCAGTGTGTTACTTATTAGAACAAGTACAGTGTTTATTTTATCACTTTACATATATACAAAGGCTTATTATCTGATTTGTTTCTCCAACATATCCAGACAAAGAATAATTATAACATAGTAAAAGCTACGGAATATACATACAGTCCATAGGTTTGTGGATTCTTCTTCTTCTGCACAAAACCTGTACAGAGAAAAACTGGAGCCAGAAAATATTCTCCTACCACTTTGCTAAATTAAATATGACTCATTAAATAATTATACTCAACTTTCTTGAACCTCTAGCAGGAAACATGTAGTGTAAGCTGTTACACTATAAGACATACACAGAGTTCTTCGGGTTAGGGGGAAAACTAAAAACAACGAGCAACTGCAACTATCCAACAGGAAAGTGTTTCTTCCATTTATTAGTCAGATTACAGATCACATTGGTAAAGTTCTGAAGGAATATGGCGTGGAAACAGGCCAACAACATCCTTTGGATACAGTGAATAAAATTAATTGCAGCTGTGGCCAGGTGTACATCGGGACTACGAAAAGAAGTGTCAACACTCGTCTGAGTGAACATAAGAGAAACTGCTGCGTGGGACATACACAGAAATCAGCTGTAGCTGAACATATACAAGTTCTGTATTTTAGTGCAAATATATTCAACTATATACTGTCAGATATAATGTTAAATTGGAGGTACCTACAAAATCAAAGGTATAGTGACAAGTCATCATCATCATCTTCTACTGTTTGGTATGACTGCATTTATCAACTGAAACTGCGCTCCCTCCACAGATGTCATCTTCGCAGCCATCAACAAGATTCACGCCAACCAGAAATGTTGTCTATATCTACATAACTACTCTACAAAACATTTTTACAATGTAAAATCTGATTGGAATGTCAATAATGGAGTATAGATAACAACTCACCATAAAGAGGCTCGCTCAGCTGCTAACAGGCACAAAAAATAGACAATCACAATCACACAACTTAAATTTTCGGGCATGGCCTTCATCAGAATGTGATTCACACAATCACACAGACAACTATACATACACAACGTCCACCTCTGGCCGCTCCAGTGGCCCAAGCATCTTGACCGCAAGCAAGAAGGGGAGCGGAGGGGGAATGATGTCAATTAAGGGTGGGGATGAAAAGTTTCACATTGCATGATGGATTGTAAAGGCTCTGATAGGTGGGTTTGTGAGATGTGGCATTGATTACAGTGAAGGGAAGGTGCGAGAGACAATAAAATGGAGCCATAAAGGAGTGGGGGGGGGGATAGAGAGGGGATTTGAATTGATAAAAACAATAAGGGAAAATTTAAAAAAGTGATTAATTATAGGATATTGTAAGGAGCAACACAGAGTTGAAGACATAAATGAGTGGGAAAGGGGGAGAGGGGGAAGAACGTTAGACATCAGGTGTAGAGATGAAAAGTTATCTTACATTGAGGCCAGGATGGTTGCAGAACTGTAGAATATGTTGCAGGGACAATTCTTGACTGTGCAGTTCAGAAGAGCTGGTGGTGGAGGGGAGGATCCAGATGGCTTGGGTAGTAAAGCAGCCGTTAAAATCAAGAGTGTTGTGTTCAGCCACATGCTTTGCCATAAGGTGATCCATCTTGCTTTTTTCCACAGTCTGACAGTGACCTTTCATTCTGATGGAAAGCTAGTTCGTCGTCATACCAATAACCAGGGCTATTCAGAAAGTAGGAAACATTTCCATATAACGCCACTAGGCTTGCACCAATCATATATATTTTGGTATGTGTGCACTTGGCAGGTCAGTTAGCATCCCTCCACAACAACAGGAACATCTCTGCACTTCTGGTTTTTTCGATATTTGAATTTGAAATGTGCACTCCAATTGAAAGTCCCACCAGTTGTGAGGTGTGGTCTGTGAAATGGTTTTTGTTGACAAAAAACCTGAAACCTATAGCAATTTATGGTGAACTATCCGAACTGTTCAGAAACAATGTAATGAACAAATGTTGCATCCATAAATTGTACATTTGGTTTAAAAGTGACTGAACCAACATTCGTGATGAAAAGAAGACTAATGTCTGTCTGTGAAGACCTTTGTGTGGCCTTCGGCATAAGGGGTAAGGGACTTCTCATCACTGCAAATTAGACTTCCACAGTTAGCAAGACTGTATGGAAGGGATTTTTTTTAGTGGAATGGTGGCAGCTGTCAAAGTGCAGGTGCTGTTGGTTATTAGTAGATTGAATGTCGCAGGAGATGTGGATGGAGCCATAAATGGGGTGGAGGTTAACATCCAGGAAGGTGACTTGCTGGGTTGAGAATGGCCAAGTGAAACTGATGGGGGAGAAGGAATTGAAGTTGGGAAGGAATGAGGATAGGGTGTCCTGGCCCTGAGTTAAAAGTATGGAATTTAATGTATTGACCATGTGGTCCAACATCCAGAATTTTATAGACAATGACAGTGGCCACAGAAACCTTCGTTTAATGAACCTGTATTGGCAGGAAGTTTATGAAAACATCAGAAATGTCAAGTTGTTATAACTAAGAAGAGGAAGTCTGTTGAATAATCTTGGGTTCTTGTAGAGATGCAGGGACCACAATACCATGCCAACATTTCTGCAGCTGGCATGCTGCATACAATAAAGCAAGGCAAAGAATATTTGTATACAAGGCAGCAAAGCTTTGTTGCAGGGAATGACTCACCACATATGCACCAGCCATGATTCCAGCAACAGGAAGCTCATTGAAACTCATCTTGCTCTTTAGAGTGCACTGACTGAAGAGGACTGGGAGAAAATGGATAGGTTAACCTACCAGCAAGTGGAAAGGACAAACGATAGCTTCAGCACCCGTCAGATGAATAAATTTGATAAACTGTGGCAGAAAATAACGGACAATGGACAAAGAAAAGACATGCAGTGAACGGTGGTCAATCGTTTTAGTCATGCCTTAAGTGATGTGGCCATACAAATCCTGTCCAAGGGGATGAACCTCGACCAGTCTCAAAAGAAGACATCACAGTATTCGTTGAGGCGTTGCTACGTCACCTCCTGCAAACAGAAGCAGAGACGATCTGACAAGAAATGGTACGAGACTTGGTACATGCAAAGCCATGAAAGCAGAACATCAGCAGTGAGGATCATCATGCCATTATAGAGTTAAGAGGACAACCCACTGTTAGTAGTGGTACAATTGGACAAGGGCAATGCCACAATGCAGATGAATATTGAAGACTATGACAAACAGACGGAAGATCTATTAAGTGAAATCATCAATAAGAAGCTTAAGGTGCATTTGAAAGCCAAGATATTATAACACACACAAGCATTGCTTATGCAAACCACAATGAACTACGACACAGCCAGAAGACTCGACCCACAAGTTCCACAGGCACCAAGGATATATGGCGTTCTGAACGTCCACCAGTAGTCTCCCTTTAAGGCCTATTGTCAGCACCAGCTTGCAAGAGAATTAGTACCAAGACTCTGACATCTTGTGGGCCACATTGACGCTTACGTCAAAGACTCAACCCATTTTGTGGCACTTTTAGAAGAAAAGCGAATCTCAGTCACAGATTTGATGGTCAGCTTCAACTTTTAACTCCTTATTTACAAATGTACCAATGTCAGATACAATGAACGTTCTACATCTACATAGGATACTCTGCAAATCACATTTAAGTGTCTGGCAGAGGGTTCATCGTACCACCGTTATATTATTTATCTCCCATTCCATTCTCGAATAGCGCGCGGGAAGAAAGAACACCCGAATCTCTCCATTTGAGCTCTGATTTCTCGTATTTTATTCTAATGATCATTTCTACCTATGTAAGTGGGAGTCAACAATATATTTTCGCATTCAGAGGAGACTGTTGGCGATTGTAGTTTCGTAAGTAGCCCACGCTGCAGCAATAAGCGCCATTGTTCTAATGATTCCCATCCCAGATCATGTATCATTTCCGTAACGCTGCCTCCCCTGTATCATCATAATACGAAAAGAGCTGCTCTTCTTTGGACTCTTTCAATGTCAAACCCACCTGATAAGGATTCCACACTGCGCAGCATTACTCCAAAAAAGGACAGAAAAGCATAATGTATGCACCCTATTTAGTAGTTCTGTTGCATCTTTTAAGTGTTCTTCCAATAAAACACAGTATTTGTTTGCCTTTCCCACAACATTATCTACATATTCTTTCCAGTTTAAATCTGAAGTAATAGTAATTCTTTGGAATTTTGTGGAGAGGAATGCATGCCACCCAGTGCTTGCGATCTGGTGCACCACCGTTTAACTACCACTGATTTCAAGTGGAAAAGAGAATTTTATGAACAGACAGACAGAGTTGTAATGGAATCACCTCTCTCACCCATTGAAGCCAACATTTTCATGTAGGCACTAGAGAAAACAGTTATCCAGCCTGCAACATTACATCCAGACTGCTGGCTGTGATATCTTAGATGATATGACCACATGGAGAAGAGAAGCTGCCTTCCATCAGCACCTCAGTCAACAGTGCAACAAGCTCCATTTCACAATCAAGATAGAAGAGAATTATTATTATTGTATGATTCTTGTCAGCCACCATATTAAACTATTGTTACATAGTACTGGCATTCAGGCAATTAAAAATTGTGTGAGAATAGGATCTCTTGTCACAGAGCCAGGTCCAGTGATTTAAGCCATTTCAGTCCTGCTTCATTTACGCTGTGAAGACCAGCCAACCCCTTAGTGAAAGAACGCAGGAGGCAGTCGATTGCTATGTGATCCATAGTTTGGGTGTCTGCTCCGCAATAAAATGACTGATCTAGTGTCTTTCCCCATCTATACTCCAGTAATTGCATCTACCCATTCCTGTGCGAAAACAATTCAGTAAAGTCCATTCACTGTGAGGGAGGTTTATGCCGCTGACTTTAGTGGAAGGGCTGGGGATGAGGTGTTTGTTTCACCCTTCAAACAGTCCCATGAGGCTGCCCAGGTGGTGTTGGGCAAGAAATCCTGGGGTGCTCCCTTTCCACAATGTAGAACATTACCAGAAGCCAGAAGGCAAACTAGGCCATAGGGTATACAAAAAAAAAAAAAAAAAAAAAAAAAAAAAAAAAAAAAAAAAAAAAAAAAAAAAAAAAAAAACTAACCGATATTGGCAGGTACCTTCATGCAACTTCCCACCATCATCCTATGCAAAAGAATTCCACCTGGTTGTCAAGATTTGGCTGCCCACTACAAATAACAACAAATAGAGTCACGCCGTTTGAGTATGTGTTATTTACCAAACTTGCAAGTTTCCCTGTATGTGTTCACCACAGAATGACAAGTTGCAATCCTGCAAGTAATGGCTTGTTAGAACACTGGTATCACTCACTCAATGCTGCTCTTGCATCATGAAAAACACTGAAAACTGCATTACTGATGGTACTACTTGGAATAAGAAATACCTACAATCCTGATATAGATGCCTCCTCTGTGGTAATGGTTTTCTGTGAAGTGTTAAGTCATGTGGGCAAACTAGACATCAATTCTCTGCAGTTTGTGGCACAGTATCAGCAAGATTTTCTATGTTACTTGTGTGATCATATTTTCTGCTTGCACCCACATCATGGTTCCAGGCATGGCACACCATATTGTTGTGTGTATTAGTATTTGGACAAATTTTCACATGTAATGCTAAGCACAGACAATGTGAAACCTACCCTAGAAGCTCAGGCTCACTCTTTATGTTACAAATAGGTGCCCAGAAATTAGACATTTCTGTACTCAGTAAGACAATGACTAACCGGTGTACATCTTTCATGACATATCACCAGCCAAGAATTCAAAAGGACAACTTTATCTCTCCATGTCAGCAATGCAACCCTGAACATCTGATTCAGTTCCATAACCAGTGCACACGACTTGCTCCGGATGGCTCTTACATTTCCCTTCACATTTCAGAGCTAACGCTATGATTCCACCAAAATCTGCCATTGTTTGCTGTTTGTTGTCATCACATTTATCCAATTAAACTGTACACTGCCACAGTTGCCATCATCAACAAGATTCCCACCAGCTAGAGTTATTTTGTTTTGCGGCAGTGTCTCGTACTCATGACAAGTGAAACATGGCTGTCAAACAACTTCCATGTCAGCCACCTGGGGTGCTATGTTTTTTTATGATTTCTATCTATTGTTTATTATTTGCTTTATTATGCTCCATGAGAAACTATATTTATAGTTGGCATCATGTGAGAAGGCACTTCTGTGCATAGAGGAGCGGAGTGATGGAGGAAACATGAAGGGGAGGAGCTACAGCAAAGCCCCAACAGTTGAACTTGTGGGAGAAACATTGCATAACTCACAGCCAGCCATGTGCCTAGAGAATGAATGTTATTGGCTGCCAGTGGGTAATGAAGGGGGGTGCGAACAACAACTGAAAACTGGGCCACCCCTCTACAAGATGCAGACTGTAGTTACAATAAACAGAAACACATGGTTACTAATGATTACGACGACGACACGATTCTACATCTGTAAAACATATCTCAATATTGTTCCAAGTATTGTAGAATCATTCACCATCCTGTCAAATAAAGTTACTGTTATTACTGACCTAATTCCAGCATGAATAATTATGCAGGCTTGAAAATCATACAGCTTCAAAAGACAGGCCAGTCATAAATGCAGCTGCAATGACAAAGAAAAACTGAAAACTTAACAAGAGGAAACTTTAAATAAGAGAACATTATCCAACATAGCAGTTTTCCTGCTAGTTTCAGTAGTTGATAGTATCAATGGAACTCAATAAAGAAACTGAATAAGTGGAAGTGTAAACTCCATAATTATTTTTCTGCATAAAACAGCTTTGAGAACCTTGAAGTTGAGCTCACATGAGCACATTATTATATTTTTACTGCAGGTTACTTTGAAACACACATTATGGGGTCCATGTGCCAAAATTACACAAGAGTAATGATTTTTAATAATAATCAATTTGAGAATAAAAATGACTTTCATGAGTTATCATTTGTTGGAAAGAATGTAACCTTATATAAGCATCACAGTACTTTTCAGTTGTGAGACTAGCACTATAAAATGGTCGTGTGTGCATGGAATCAAAATGAAACATGTCTTTAATGTAAAATAACATGCTTACAAAAATTTTCAAATAAATCATAGGTATAATTAGAACATATTAATATTTGACATTTGCACTACTACTTATTGACAGAACAATCTGGCAAAAATTCACAGTTCATCTTGTGGCTGTTTGATTTTAAGCTTTATTTGTGGTTCCTGGATACCAAGGGAGTCCCAAAACTCACAATTTCCAAGATCAGCACTTGAATCTGAACTAATATTCTCACTGCTTGATATCCTGATAAAATCGATGTTTTTGGAGTTGTATTTGACAGTTGGCCATTTCAGTTTCATCAGTGGGGCTGGATTTCTGTTCAGGGATATTAAAAATGTAAATATGAGTCATCAAACATACATCATAAAACTTATGCTGTTTCTATAAATTACACACTCCTTTTCATCTAAATTACACACTAGTTTGGAAAACAAAATTACAAAGCTGCCAGGTTTCTATATCATCTAAAGATATCAGTAAGCATTTATACAACAAGATATACATGAAGCCTGATGGTAATGCAGTGACAAGCTTGTACATGAAATCTATTTTATTATTATTTTCAGTCATTGGTCATTTACTAGATTATTTTCACTGAAAAGTCATAGACAGTGGCAACATGAGTTGAGCTTTTGTGAGTGTATGAGTGTTCCGTATTATAAACAAGAAAGGTCAACACCTCTGCTATGTGGTCAGTAGCAACCTACTTGGCTAATATGTAATCTACATACTTCATCTGTCATATTCTACACTGCCAGAATTTTCTCCTTCTAGAAAAACCTGTTGTTATTTGCCCCCTCATGTTTCCATAAACGGTATCACACAACATACCAACTTGAAAGTAAAACAGCATGCCAATCTTCACCTCATCCTGCCTATTTCTAAGCTACTTCAACAGTAGCGTTTCCATTCACCATTTCATCTCTAACCATCATTTCTCTACAAATCAAGCTTCACCAACCTTTTTAACATCCTGCACCCTTTAACACTGCCTCCCAGAGCAACAGCAAATGATGATCACAAAACCAGCTACAATTGCACAGTGTTCACAACCTCACATCTAAAGTACTCTTGTCTAATAACCTATCTGCTTTATTGAAGAGTCTCATTTTGAGCCATAAACCAGCATGTAATCATGATACTTTCCATAAAATTGTTATTTCCACTTCTTATACAGCTTCACACACTTTAATGTGTTACATACCAGGTGTGTCTGAAAGGTTCACTGAATGTTCCCATATTTTAAAAAACACACCAGCGAGGATGAGGAGCTTGCACTTACACATGGAAGAAACATGTTGACAATGTTGTGACAGTGTGTCATAAATTTAAAACTACTGCCGTGCAAAGTAATATAGGGGCGCTACAGCAATAAGACAGCGCCGCCTAAGTGAACCAGGGCTCGCCTGGACTCAGCGAAACACGCCAGTCTACATTCAACCATGATTCAAGACACTTCTTGTGTAGAGTTGACATTCTATTGTTAATAAAGTTATTACACTTTTAGTGGCGGCGAGTTGTGTATTATTCCACGCGTTTTCATCGGCAGTGTTTCGATAAACATGGAAACTTTAGACCAACTACTGCGCACGCTCATTGAGCAGCAGACTGCCCTCGTAGCATCATTACGTGAATTACCACAAACGCTCACGTCAGTTGTGTCAACGTCGTTGTCAAGTCGCCATGTTCTCTGCCTCCACTCCCTCCAAACGGGGAAGCTGCGGAAGAATGGGAGGACTATGAAAAGTGGTTGTGGTAACATTTTGTGGCTTTCGGCATTGGCGACGATCAGTTGTGCAAATCACTATTTCTTTCGTGGATTTCTCCAAAAGTGTATAAATTATTATCTCAGCTCCCCCCCCCCCCCCCCCTATGGGATCAGACGTCGTTATCTTTTGCTAAAATGTGTGACATTCTCTCCAAATATTATCGCAAAAACACCCATGTTGTTGCTTCCCGGGTAGCTTTTAACAAGTGCTGCAAGCAGCCGCATCAATCATACTGTGCGTGGAATTACAAGGCCTTAGTAGAAAATGTCAATTTGTTACGAATGTGCATCATGAGTCTTATGCCGATTCCATGGTTAGAGATGCTATTCTTAGGTTGGCTCCAGATAAGGAAGTCCGACAATGGCTCCTCCAGCTTCCAAATCCCTCTTTATCTTAAGTATTGAGTATTGCCCAGTCATACAAGATTTCTCGTGCAGCCGACGCCCAAATTGACGAATACATGGACGTCAGTGCTGTGCAGTCTGATGCCGCGTAGGATGACGTGTCTGTTTTGTATGATGATGAGGAAGTTGCCGCAGTACATGCGCGTCAACGACGAGGCACAGTACATCTGCACACTAAAAACAGGCAGCAGCGGCAGATGCAGCAGCCACAGCAGCAAAATCAGGTACATTCGGCACTTCCATCCTGTCAACATTGCTTTATCAAGCACAAGAGGGTAGCTTGTCCTCAACGCTGGGCTACAGGTCACACCTGTCATAAGAAAAGGTCACATTGCTTCCCCCTGCCAGTCTAACGAGACTCCTGCTGTTGTTGAAGATGACGATTCTGTTATGACTGTCAATTGTGTACTTTCCGATGCTAGTAAGTTATATATAGATGTTTAGGTACTTGACAAAAATATTCGCATGCAGGTAGGCACAGGTTCTGCTGTCACTCTCATAAATTCCCACACATACGTGGAATTGGTTTCTCTACCGTTGTCTCCTGTAATGCGCAATTTGCGGACTTAAAACAAACAGAAATTTCGGTTCAATTTGAGGCGTCCACTTCTTACAAGTCTGTCGTTCGTTCTCTCACTTTTATTGTTGTTGATCATGCAGGAACGGAAAACTTGTTTCGGTATGATGATTTTCGACTTTTTGGATTCTCCATTACAGACGATGTACATCTGATATCTGATGATATTCCTTACACTTGGTTACATGCATTGTACTGAATTTTCCTTGATTTTCTCTCCTGGCCTGGGCCACGCTGTCAACTTTGAGGCACATATAACGCGCAAACCGGCGGCCCGCCCGAAATTTTTCCGTGCCCGCCCTCTTACAGCCTTGACTCAGTCAAGGCTGAATTAGATAGGTTTGTGTCTTCGGGGGCTCTCCTAAAAGTTACTTCTAGTGAATGGGCATCCCACCTCGTTGTGGTTTGTAAACCTAATGGCAAATTGCGGTTGTGTGGCGATTTCAGAAAGACCGTCAATGCCCTATGTCTCATTGATACTTACCCGCTTCCTCGTCCTGATGACTTGTTTGCCAAACTTGCGGGCGGTCAATTCTTCCTCAAAATTGATTTATCGGAGGCATATCACCAACTGCCTTTGGACACAGATTCCAGGAAATTTCTCGTCTTAAACACACTGTTTGGCCTGTATCAATACCAATGGTTGCCGTTCACCATTGCCAGTGTGCCAGCTATCTTTCAGCGTTTTTTTTTTTTTTTAGAACAACTGACGGCTTCCATGCCTGGTTGCATCAATTATCAAGATGATATTGTAGTTACAGGGGCTTCAATGGATGAACACCTTGCCAATCTATGTGCACTTTTCCAAGTTCACCTGTCTGCGGGGCTGAAGTGTAATCTCACTAAATCTCTATTTTTTCAGTCTTCTGTTGTGTATCTGTGGTTTCAACAGTCCCGTGACGGGATCCGCCCCTTAAGTCAGCAAGTTGATGCTATTGCAGCCCTCCCACGGCCGTCCAATGTTAAAGACCTTCAGGTATTTCTTGGCAAAATTGTCTACTATCACAAATTACTTCCTTCTGCAGCAGACGTGGCCCATCCATTGAATCAGCTGCTCCATACAGGGTGGCCACCAAATCTTCATTTTCAAATGCAAGGTTTTTTCCAGTTTAAAATTAATTATTTTCCAGTAGCATTCTACCTCAAACTGATCTAACAAGAACCAGCTCATATTATGAGGTTTTCCTTATGGTTTTGAGGGATCTGCAGCCCCATGACCCCCTCCCCCACCCAGATTCGACACTGACGCAATATATAGTACATGGTGTACATTTCAAGTTGACAAATCAGAATAACTAGGGAAAAAAACAGTATATATTCAACAATGGTTTTCACCATTATGAACGGACGGAGAGGCTTAGATAACAATACTAAACTTGGACAGTCTACCATTTGGGAGCGGTGTGGGTGTGTAGTGTAAAAAATTTTTAATGGAAACTCCCATTTTTTATTTCAGATTCAGATTCTATGGACCAAATCATGTATAGTTTGGTTGTTTTTATTTTATTTTATTTTTCTCAATTGGCAACATATGGCACAGTAATGTTAAGAATTATTTATCATACTGCTGAAGAAATGTACCACCTAGGAAATAAAATAAAGGTTAATCATATTGATGATGTTTCAGAACCCAACCAAATGAAACCAGATGTGCATTTAATCCCAGCTAGTTCAATTAAGTGTTTTTTCGGCAATTCATAACTGGTTTTCAGAGAAGGGCAATCTGGACTAAGGTATCACTTTGGAAGACTGCCCTGACCGCTGCGGAGAGAGGGAGAGATCACTTCTGGTATCATTTGGTAGTGTTCTGAAGCATCATGAATATGTTTTTCATTTATTTTATTTCCTGTTTCGTACATTTCTTCATAGTATGGCATGTATTTCTTACTATTACAGCACCATCTGTCATAAAAAAAATAAATAAATATAAAGCAAAGCTAAAACTTATACAACACATACACGCTATAGATTCAATATCACCATCACGATTATAAGTCCTTTTGTATTCACTATATACTTATCCATTTTCACGAATTTCACATGCAAGGCATTAACCCTTTTAACTCCAAATTTTATTGATTTATGAACAAAAATATTTCTTTACATATATCTATAAATAATGATTGGATTAATGTATACTGACATAATTTTTGTTTATTTTTAGTTTTTGGACGGTAATTTGGGATGACTACAGATGGCATCAGTGTGCAGGATATGTTTCCTTTATCGTAACTAATAACATTTTCAAACTGTTGACTACTAATTTAGACATTGGACAATTATTTAGTAATAAAGTTTTTAAATTATTTTGTTTCCTTTACCTTGATACAGTTATTTGAAAGTATTGTTTCATTTACTCCAACTTACAAGGGAATGGTCACACTTGTCATGTCAAAACCTGTGTTGCTATTTTTACCACTGCGAGTTAACATTGAAGGAAGTCTGTATGCAGACTGTTAGCTGCTGTCATAACCTGGAAGTCAGTAAAAACTTTTATGAAATATGACATTATTGTCGCGTGGTTTCCGCGCGTATAACTGCCTGTTGTACAACCCTGACCTCTCTCGCTACATTATACCAATGCCATCTAGGGACAAGGTAGCATTAGCTATGCGCCGCTCTCATGTCACAGCAGTGAGAGATGATTCGCCCAGTGAAAGTGATCGTACGATAATTAATAAATATGATAGTAATAATAAATTCGTTGACAAATGTAGCTGATATGTTATGAAAGACACAAATACATATATGGTTTAGAACACGCCAAACTTTTATTTCTTGTAATTACTGCAAAAATGTGAAATATTGATACAATGTTCAAAACATAGGTTTTTTGTGCACCAAGAACATACAAGCAAAGACGACATATGACAGCCCTGTGAATCACAGACGTTGTTAGACGTCCGTAGACAAAACTCAGCCGGTGTTAGGAAGGAATCAGGCCTAATATATTTCCAGGCGTGCCACACATGTTTAATCACATTTTGAAACCGTGGGGAGGAAAACTGATAATGTAAGAGTGATTGCAACTTGAGAATATTGTCACGGTGATAGGAAACTGCAGTGATTTGCACACAATAATTTTCTGTTAGTTTTCTGTAAAATGCCTTCCACTGGCGGAAAAATTCTCTAACAGTTGAATTACGTTTGCCGTGCCGGGTGGAATCTGAAATATCTCTACTTCTTTGTCAGGGTGAGCTCAAAATACAGCTTTTAATGAATCAGAACTTTTATGACCTGACCACGAATCTAGAAGGAGATTTATTCTCGCAGAACCGAAGAAAAGCATGACGCATGAGAAGTGTAACGTTATCATTTCCAATTTTTCCAGACTTTGATGCGTCTACCAGAAGGTTGTCTGTGTAGAACATTGTTTGTTTGACACGTGGTCCAAAACGTCCAGTTGGTTCTTGAAGACACACATATAGTTTAAGCAGCAATGAACCAACCAGACTAATTATAGGCATTATTATGTATGAATGGGTGAGTGCAGTCGTGGACTGAACCATCCAGACTAATTATAGGCATTATTATGTATGAATGGATGAGTGCAGTCGTGGACTGAACCATCCATACTAATTATAGGCATTATTATGTACGAATGGGTGAGTGCAGTCGTGGACTGCGCAATTGCCTCAATATGTTTTACCCTTTGAATGACAGTGTTCTTTTCGCACGCATTTCTTTTTGAAAACCTGACTGATCTGCTTTGTAAATGTAAGATTCACTAAAACTGGAGATCTTATTTTTTGCTGTCCTAAGAAAAGTTTCTATCTTTTCCATTTGAGTCACTTCATTTTCCCACCTGTTTCTCGATACAAATTTTGTTATTTTTTGTGCCTCAGTTTTCTGTGATCTTTTGAAGTGACTAATCCAACTTTGAGATGCTGTAAATTCTTTAGCGCCTATCACGTTGGCAATCTCTAACGCCCAATCACGCAAAGTTGTGTCGCTAACACTCAATGACTGTTGTTTGGCATCGGTCAATTGCTCAAAAAGTCGCGCATTTATCTCCGTCACAATTTCCAATCAACTCGTATGTCATCCAGCAACTTCTTTCTTCCGTCTATGCAATTCATGTTCAGAACGGACAAAGTGATACCTATTTTGAACAGTACTGACACGTAGGCGTTTCTTACCACTTTTGTTCAACCAATACTTCACCGCTTTTTCTTTGGCTGATAATGTAACTGTAGTTGCTGGTGTTGCTTTCGGAGATTAATTGATGATGGTACATGGCACTATCACTCGAAGAGTCTTCATGTGTGGAAATTTCTGCCGTTTCTTCACCGTCTGTAGATTCACAGTCTGCAATATTGAGTGTTTCAGTCAATTATAGCCACATGTCTGTGTGCTATTTACATGCTCGTCTAGAAGTTTAACTAACATGTCACACATCACATAGTCTTCACGCGAGTTTTCTGTTGATTGCTTCATTTGGAGTCTGTGGTATATCTCCATGACAAGTAGCAAAACCATTACAGGGTTTGCCATCACCTTTGAGGGGAGATTTTATGTTCACCATAAAGTGGCTTGCGGAGTGTAGATGTGGATGTACAGAATATTGTTCACATCTCTAACCAGTTTCAGGACGGTATGTTTCGAAATATGTACCAGAAATGGAAAGGAAGTGCATGCCACAGAAACAAATATACGTTTCTCCCTCCACCAAAACCGTGCAACAATATTCCTCTTTAGTGAATGCCGCGATAAGACGGCCGCGCCTCCCGATCATGTGCACAATGTTCACCATAACAACAGCTCGCGACTCGCAATTTCCAGGGGTGGCCAACCGTCACCGCAAGCGCCAACCAGGAACAACAGCCATTTTCGTGATTTTTTTTTAGGTGACTTCCAGAGCATGTCAGCAGCTAACGTTATGCATACAGACTTCCTTCAGTGTTAACTAACGGTGCTAAGAAAATCAATACATGTTTCGGCATGACAAGTCTGACCATTCCTTTGTTAGACATCAAGCAACGATATATATATTTTGACAATGCATTGTAGCCTAATGCTCTTTGTTTCCTCGAGGTAATGGTAGACAATATAGTCATAATGAATTATTGGAAGCCCTGCAATGTTATTTATAATCTTTGAACAAATGGTTGTGGCTAGGGGGACTGATAAAGATGAGGGGGAGGGAAAAGGTTAAGACATAATTCCATGCACAGGTGACACAGGTCAAAAAGAGCAGAAACTAAGGTCCGACTACTACGTTCAATTGTTGAAGCCTGAAATTTCAAATTCAGAAAAAAAATCTATCACTAGCTGCTGCGTTTCGAGATTTTGTAGAGCTGGCAATTAAAACACAAAAACCTTTGCAAGTTATTATGACGACTGTCTGTTTACAGAATATTTTAGCGAGAAGTGATAGGGCAGTCTTCGCAGCAAGTATGTCGGCTCACTGCAAATGTATGTGGTTGTCAAAAGGTTATCTCAAAAGATACCGGAAATTAAATGCGTAGTGTAAACATTTTCAATGTATCGTACCAAACCCACTTCATTTCTAGTTATTTAATTCAATTAAAGGTTACCGCCTTCAGTTTACAATATTGACTTAACAAGCGGAATTCCATTAACATTCGGACTATTTCAAAAACAGTCACTTCACTCACATGTGAACGTGGATTTTAATGCCTGCGAATTTAATTACCTGTTTAAAATAATTTTTTTAAAGCGGTGTCTTACAGAATCCAGAGGGCCATCAATGGGAAGAGAGAATCGATTTTAATTACTGTCAAGAAATATAACGTAAAGAAAAAATGATACCTAGCATACCCACTCAAATTTTGGGGTATGCTTGAACGACCGAGAATACCGTAGTCGGCACCTATGCTAATGAAGCATCACAATACCAACTTTCACGGAGTTTATAGTTCAAATCAACAAAATGCTTCCATGAAGAGATTTTTCAACACAGAATCAGACAAATGAGATCTGTGTTGATCAGGTATCGCTGGGAGGGGGAGGGGGGGGGGGTCAATTACAAAAATTGCTAAAATTTAGTACAAATAAATATCGCCTTTCATTCTATCTGCGATTTCGTAGTCCCGCTTTACGATAACATCGCGAGGAATTGAGTCGCGTGGTTGATCAACACTTCAAGACAAATACAGAAATAGGTAACGGAATACATTACCTATAATTATAAAACCATTTAAATCGCCCAGAAATATATCTGAAAATGTTTTTGTACGCAAAAAGTGAAGCGATGAATATTATTTAACCCGCGGGCACTAGCGATATGAGCATTCTGCTAACCACAATTTTAAAACGACTGGCATTTTGTTACTTTTAAATATTAAACTTTGAGGTTTTTTCTTACTAAAACTACAGGGATTACTTATTTACACTTATTAAGTACATTTTGAACTGCTCCTGTAATCTGAGCAATAGGTTATAAACGATCGTTTAACGCTTAAAGCTGCGAGATCTCATGGGTTAAAAATCCCGGTTTCTGGCTGAAATTCAAGGTTTTTTCCCGGTTTTCCCCGGTTTTTTTTTTTTTTTTTTTTTTTTTTTTTTTTTTTTTTTTTTTTTAATTCAAGTTTTTCCCCGGTTTTTCCGGTTTCAAGGTTCGGTGGCCACCCTGTCCATAAGAACATTCCTTTCCAATGGACTGACAAATGTGAACGTGCCTTTGTCCACCTCAAAGATAAACTTCAGTTGGCACCGTGTCTAGTCACGTTTTGCCCGGGACGGCAACTGGTGTTGGCTACGGGTGCGTCCCAGCATGGTCTTGGGGCCGTCCTTGCACACTGATATGATGATGGATCAGAGCGGCCTATTGCTTATGCTTCGAAGACGCTCAATGATGCTCAAAGACGTTATTCTCAGATTGAGAAAGAGGCACTTGCCACAGTGTATGCCTTAAAAAAAAATTTCACGTTTTCTTGTATGGTTCCAAGTTTCATCTCATTACCGACCATAAGCCCCTTGTGTCCCTGTTTCATTCTTCAGCATCGCTTCCGGATAAAGCTGCACACAGGTTGCAACGTTGGGCTTTATACTTGTCTCGATTTCACTATGAAATCCATTACTGCCCCAAGGCCCAGCATGCACATGCTGATGCCTTATCGCTGCTGCCTAAGGGTCCTGACCCCGTTTTCGATCACGATGAGTTACTCTGTTTCCACGTGGATGAGGACAAACGCATGCAGTTGATGGTTTTCCAATTACGGTGGACCTTGTTGCTTCAGCCACAGCTGAAGACCTAGCTCTCTGCAAGGTGATTAGGTTCATTTAACAAGGGTGGCCTGACAGACCCTCTGGCAAGGCCTCTGACCCGCTTCATAATTATTATAATTATTACACCTTGCAGCTGAGACTGTCTGTTCGTGATGGGGTGGTTCTCCTCTCTACAGAAGGAGAATTTCTAAGAGTGGTGGTTTACACCCATGGGTGATCACAGCTCGGCCGAGCTCTTACAGGGTCATCAGCTGCGTACATTGTTACATCTTCTTTGCTTCCAACAGATGTCTCTGCACTGTACAACACCTCTGCAATGTGAAGTGAATTTCCCAAGGGGGGAAAAGTGTTGTGACTGCGTCATTAATTTAAAAGTACCGTGTGTAGTGCGTGCAAAGTAATACAGAGGTGCTACAGCAATAAGACAGCGCCGCCTAAGTGAACCGGGGCTCACCTGGACTCAGCGGAGCATGCCAGTCTACATTCAACCATGATTCAAGACACTTGTTGTGTAGAATTGAAATTCTATTGTTAATAAAGTTATTACAGACAAGTGCCCCATATCATGCAAAGCATTGCAGTCTAATTCTTGTTTCCTAAAATTCCTGAGACCATTCACCAAACTTTTCAGACACATCTTGACAAAGTACAGCTGAACAGGGTTCGAAAGATCCTCATAATGTAAACATATCTGTACTCTGATTGTTGGAACTGAAGAATATAATTAACTATTTAACAGGATAAGTTGTAAGATCAGTATTGTTTCACAGTTATTATATTTCTCTGGAACTCAACCTGATATTCCCAAAGATTGGCTTCTAACAGTTATACTTTTCTTCATTAAATAATTCAAGTTACTAACTTCCAACCAAGGCTTATCAACCTAGTGGTTTGGATAAGCTCACACCTTTCAGGAACTGTTACTTTTGGAATTGAAAGTACTAGATTCTTTGCGGCAATTCAGGGTGTTTTGTTTTCCTCACATACCTAGCAACCAGTTGCATTATTTCTGTCAAGATTGTCTCTCTCAATCATCTGAATAATTACCTCAAGGAACATTGTCTCCTGCAGGGTACTTGTTTTAAACTATCTGGTCTTTTAGTGCTCTATCCCACCCTCATGAAGCACAAAAATTGCAGAGGTGGGCAGGCTTGCTTGCCTCAATGATACAGATACCCATACCATAGGTACAACCACAGTGAAGGGGTATCTGTGGTGAGGCCAGACAAAGTTGTGGCCCCTGAAGAAAGGAAGCAGCCTTTTTGGTAGATACAGGTCCAACAGTCTTCATGACTGACTGAGCTGGCCTTGTAACATCAGCAAACATAGCTTTGTCATGCTGTTACTGCAAACAGCTGGAAACAAGTGGAAACTACAGTTGTTAATTTTCATGAGCACATGCAGCTTTACTATATAAATATATGATGATGGCATCTTCTTAGGTAAAATATTCTGAGCTAAAATATTTACCCATTCGGTTCTCCAGGTGGGGACTACTCAGGAGGCTGTCATCATCACAAAAAACAAAATGGGCATTCTGTGGATCGGAGCCTGGAATGTTCTATTCCTAAATTGGGTAGGCAAGTTAGAAAATTTGAAAACAGAAATGGATAGGTTAAAGTTAGATGTGGTGTGGATTAGTGAAGTTCGGTGGCAGCTGAGAAAGATAATGTGGGGAAAACAACAGAGTAAATAAAAAGTGGCACTTTAAAGCATAGGGTAGATTTAATAAATGAGAATTTATATAAAATCATGCTGAAAGTAGTTGCTGGATAATTTTATGTCTTAAAATGACCAACAATTTTTGAACACTAAAATTAATGCAAAAAGTGAAAATTGTTGAACTTTGTAATGACTGTCTGATCACATGAATGTGGTAGTAAATAGTAAAGAAAAGCCGAGGCTGTAAAAAAATAAAATACATGAGTATGAAACAGACCATGACATGTCAGTAAGTACTAATGGAGTGGGCTGTAGTTGGTGACTAAATCTATTAAGTTTGTATGTATTGCAAATGGACGATTATTAGGATTTGATCTTCCTGAAAATGTTTATCCAAAATAATTTTGAGAATGCTATTCCCACTTTGTGGACCTGCTTTATTACATCAAAATGTTTGGGTAAATATAGAACATGGAGTGTTGTTTTTTGCAACTACACATTGTAAATGGCGGGTACCTGTCCTTATTTGCGTGTTATTTTACAATGTGTGTGCACTTCCTGTCGTCCTCAGTAGGAGATTAACAGATTAGGGGCTTAGGATCACCAATTAATAGAGAGAGGGAGTAAAGACACCATCTAAATGAACACAGGCAGGAAAATTGATTGAAATGGTGGTACCTGTGACTACTGAAAATTTGGCCATTTCTTGATTTGAAGAGAAATTCTGAAGTGAAGTATTATGAAATTAATGTGAAATTGATAAAAGAAACTGAATTCTTGAAAATAAAAGGGAAAATATTCAAAAAGTAAGGTTTTTCTTACTGAACAATATACTTACACTATGAACTTTTTGGGCACTAAAAACATCTAACTGATGAATGAAAATAATTATCATCACTGGTCACAAAGAATTAAGGGTATTCTTATAATTAAATAAGGAAGGTGTGCTATCAATCCTGGCATGGGAAATACACTGACAGTAACCGAAAGAAAAGCAAATGGAAGAGCAATTGGAATTATAATAACAACTGTGGAAAATAATCCACTTGATGATACACAAGACTGCAAATCAGTAAAAGAGATGTGGGATGTGCCTAAGTGGGATACTACATTTGTATTAAAGGAGTATGTGATCATCGGGGGGAAAAGGAGGGAAGAAAAAGAAAAGAGGACAAAATGACATTAGATTACCTTGTGAGAGTCAACATTGTTCAAATTTTACTGTTCTGACACTGAATTATCAGACAAACCACCAATTATGCATACTTTGATGGGTTTATATTCAGAATACTAGACTTCAGTATTATGCAGTGGATTTCTACTCAAGAAATTCAAAACCCCTCTTTTAGAAGGAGAAAGGTGGCTTCAAAACATGAAACGCAAAAATGCAACAAGAATTTTAAATGTTTCCACATTCAGAAAAGGGCAACCACAGTAAACAATGTATGGAGGAAATATTCAAGGGGGATCAGGCCATGAAAACAACCAGCAATGATAACAGTCACAGAAGTTATAAGAAAATGTATGATTAAAGCCCATGATGTTTTCATTGTAGGACACACACTTTGAAAAATATTGTTCTCAATTTTGCAACACCACTTCAAACAATGAGCAAATGAACCACAGAAAGGAAGCAGAGAAAACATCTTCAAATTCTGTTACATTAACTGCTAGCAAAAGTGTGTTGCTTACAGCAAAATTAAATATCTTTAAATGCCAGTCGACTTGTGAATTAAATGTAACCATGCTTGACACTAATGTGTATCAAATGATATATACCCCACTTTTCATAATGAAACTGTTTGCGGATTCAGGACAGTGAACAACAGACCACCTAACATCCCAAGATGACAAATTCTGAATGTTGACTGAATGTAAGGAGTCAGAAAACGTTTTAAGCGGTGGATATTTGTTGAGTCGTGATTATGGCACAGTGATCATATATACTTGTCACAAGAATGTGCAGGACAATTTGTTGACTTGCATAATACTTTGTACATTATAGACTTTATGTGTACTTTGATATTAGTCTCTCAATGATTAATAAAGGAGTGCAGGTGTCTGTAACAAAAAACCGAAGCTAGAATAATAAAACAAATCAGAGAAATGTTTGTGAAAGTTCCAACAAATAATTTTTTTATTATTTATGTGAAAGTAACTCCAATAATTCAACAAGTGGACATGGTTATGGTGCAACTTTTAACATTAAACATGAACTGTATTTGTGGCATTGAAGACTAGTCCATATTCATGTTGATAAAGCAAAGAAACAGATGAAGTGTTGAGGATTAACTCTAGAAGCATCTGATTAACAGATTAAGCAAATGTGCAGTATGTGCATTGAAGGCAAGATGAAAGCAAAGACTTTCCAAAAAACAGAACAAATCAAGCATTATGTTTAACAATGGAAACTCCAGGTTGGAATTCCACAATGTAATGAGGATAGTTTACAACTCACTGCATAGTCTTACAAAGAGCTGTGGCAGGAACATAAAAAAAGATATACCTGAAAGACTTAAGCCATTAGCCTTCATAAGAAAAAGGAACATTCACAAAGTCATACTTAACAGACACACAACCTTCATCTTTTTCATAACCAAATCACACTCTGGTGAGTGGATGGGAGTGGAGGGGAGGGGAAAGAGAACAGGAAAGTTGCAAGGTGATAGTGGTGATGGATACAGCATGGCTTTGCAGAGCATGTAAGTGGGTGAAAGAGATGCAGCTTAGGAATGATGTGGGGAGGCAGGAGAGAGGAGGAAACTCAAAAGAATAAAATAAAACACACACACACACACACACACACACACACACACACAAAACATACAGAATAGTGAAGGTGTAGAATAGAGGGGGAGGAACTGTTGGGTATGGAAAAAAGAGGTTATCGTAGGAAGGACGCTTAAAGTTTAAAGTCCCGTTGACAGCTTGGTCATTAGATACGGAGCTAATGCTCAGAGTTTTGGGTAAGGATGAGTAAGGATTCGGCCGTGCCCTTTGAAAGGAACCATCCTGGCATTTGCCTGGAGTGATTTAGGGAAATCACATAAAACCTAAATCTGGATGGCCAGACGTGGATTTGAACCAACATCCTCCCAAATGCGAGTCCAGTGTGTTACCTCTGCGCAGGTCATCATAGGCTGAGACTTGGATAATTTCAGGATCAGAGGATGTACTGTAAGGATACCTCCTATCTGTGTAGTTCAGAAAATCTGGGGGAGGCAGGTAGAGTCAGATGGCCCATGTTGTGAAGCAGCCATTGTAACCAAGCAAATGCTCAGCTGCAAGTTGTGCACCAGGGTGATCTATCCTGTTTTTGATTACAATTTGGCAGTGGTCATTCATCCTAATGGACAGTTGGTTATTGCTCATGCCAATATATAAAGCTATGCAGTGATTGTGGCACAGTTAGTAAAGTACATGCCTCCATTATGTTTAATACTCAGTGATGTATATGTGTCTCTGGGTGGTAACAGTCACTTGGTGGAGTGAACTATGTTGCCATATTCATTGTTAATTTATTCAAGATATGCTCTGATATATTTAACTAAAAGCCAAAAGCTAAATGTTTCAGCTCTTATGAAGAAAACTGACAACAGAAAAGAGTAGGGACACTAAGTTCAGTCAATGGCTATGAATATATACAATCAAAGAATTCAAAACATATCTGGTAAAAGAAGCAATTCAGAGAGAGTTGACCATCCCTGGCACAACTCAATAAAACTGCTGTACCAAACTCTTTCAACTATTGTGTGATGACACTGCTGGAGAGAGGGATGCTACAAAATTTCTGGAGCAATCAATAGCTAAGACAACTTAATTGCAAAATTCATGTCTGACAACATCAAATGATGAAGTAAGTCCCTACAAATGACAGTATGGATGAAAACCAAAATATGACCATCCGTAAATATTTGAATGTTTTGCAAGGGCAAAGATGATAAACAGGCATGGCAAATTTGAAACCACAGGACAAAACGATGTAATAGTTGCATATTTTGAAACCATGAAGACCTAAAGACTGTGGCACCCACCAACAGAAAATATAGTTATTGCCAGAGATTTTGAATAGGATGAAAGAATCTTTCCTACAATTCTGAACATAGTTGTTGCAAAAATGACTGGTCTAAACACTACTGATTTGAAGACCACACATAAAAGATGAAGCAGTGTTGCAGACTGTGAATATTATGGAAACAAGATAAGTCCTAAAACTGAACAAAGTGAAGCTATAAAAACATGTATACCTACCAAAAATAATGGCATAGGCAAGGAGATTGAAAGGTGAAATAAAATTGCTGACAAATACTATTTCACAACAGAAGATAACAACTGTTAACTACAACAATATCAAATAAATGAAAACTACAGAACACAATTTGGGCGACAACTCAATACACTTAAATGGCTGACAGACTAGGAGACAAAAGAAAGGGGAAAGTGTATGTATTGAAAATGAGAGTAAACCAAGAGAAAAGGATGAACAAGAAGCCCTGTCAGCTGAAGATAAGGGTAAATGGCAAAAAGTGATGTCAGAAGAACTGGAGAACTTAATGCAAAACTAAACCTAGACATTTGTACCACAAATCAACAACACAAAAACAATATGAATGAAATGGATCTGTATGTGGAAAATTATGAGAATGTAAAAATTACTACACTGAGAGTAAGAGTGGTGGCCTGAGAAAATGAGCAGGCACAGATTTTGTCAAATATTACAGTCAAATGTTAAAAATGAAAAGTATGTGACTGTGGCGGTGATAGTATCGACCAGCCATGGACAACGAAATATATCTATGGAAGATCTTTGGGCGAACCGTTGATCGACCGCCACGTTTCAAAAAAAGCTTTGTAAACCATTGTGTTCCAGTCGTGTATTTGCATTTCCGCCACAGGCCTCTCCTTAACCCTCAAACACTCTCAACCCTTAGAGTGCTTTCCATTCTTCGAGGATGCATTCGGCACAGAATGCTGTGAGAGACTTGTTTCCATCTCCTCGAAACACCAGTGTTGTGCAACATCTCAGTGACTCGGGTTTTGTTACACCGAGTGTTATTTCGAGTGTGCGACCACACTCTAGCCCACAAAATGGTCATCATGTGCTCCCACAATCCACAATCAGTGTGAATGCTTATTCTAACAGTGCTGTGAACTCAAATTTCCGCCCTGCAGCGGTTCCGTTTTCGACATCGAGGTATCCCTCTGCAGACCACGTGCCTAGACAACAGTGCTGTAGTGTGCCTCCGCCACGAGCTTTCGCAGACTCTAATGTGTTTAATAGACCACCTCCAAGCCTATTACAGGACTCAACTTCTGGCTCTAATTTTAGTTCGCACTGCTATTTGCGTTTCTCGAATGAACCTTTTTGCATGTCGCTCACTCTGTTACGATTGCGCTGCCAACCTCACAGAACATGCCCCGTGCCTCAAAAACATCGCACTCTAAAGGCAAAATTCCGCCCAGCCCTGTCGGCTCTGCAATGTCTCGCCGCATTTTCAATAACAATTTTGTCAATAACAAATTCGAGCCCTCTTGTGACAAACACTCTCAGCCAACTTCTAGGGTTAATTTTGCAAAGTCCACAAGTGTTGTCCAGTGCTCCGATGTCGTGCGCATCAATGATGCCACACCTGTTAGTTCACAAACAATGGCACCCTCAACAACAAATGCGGCCTCTGTGCGCACTAGTTCCTGCTCGGTGACTGCGCCGGTGGCTCTGCCGGCCACGCACGCGGCAACCACGGAAGCTCAGCCTGGTGCCGCAGCCCTGCCACCATCTTGACCCCGGAGCTGGTGGCTCCCTCAGCCACACGTGCGGCACCCACGGAAGCTTGGCCTTGTGCCTCAGCCTCGCCACTATCTTGCCCCTCTGCAACTGCGCCGGCAGCCACCATATCAACAACGGCGCCACCCGCACCTGTTCGCGCGCCGGTGGCTCCGTCAGTCACTCTACTGGCCGGCATCCCAACCTCGACAGCCACTGACCTCGCATTGGCCAGATGTGCTTTCACCGGCACACCGCCGCCTGGCAAGGCTAACTCGCTCGCGCCTAAGGGTGCCATGCCCCCTTCCCCATCCCAGCCCTCTGTTGCAATTGTCACAAACGGAACAGTGCATAGGCTTCGTCTCTTCGACACCACTCCCATTTATTCCAAAACTCGTCACCTGTGTCCCAAGAAATTTGTCGCGGTTGATGCACAAATTAAAGACCTCTTCTCCGCCAGTATCATCGAACCTTCCGCCAGTTGTTGGGCATCACCTATACACTTAGTCAAAAAACACGAAGGCTCTTGGCGTATATGCGGGGATTACCACAAACTCAATGCTAAAACCGAAATGGACCGCTATCCAATTCCCAACTTCTGACACACACTCACTGGCGCCCAAATTTTCTCGGTAATAGACTGCAAATGGGCGTATTACCAAATTCCCATGGCGCTCGAGGACATAGAGAAGACGGCTATTAACACACCAATTGGCCTCTTTCAGTATCGCTACATACCATTTGGTCTAAAAAAACGCCACTCAAACCTGGCAGCGTTTCATTAATGAAGTCTTGCATGATTTGAATTTCTGTTTCACCTATTTAGATGACATCATAATTTTCAGCAAATCAGTTGAGGAGAACAAACATCACGTCAATATACTTTTAGAAACCCTTATCAAAGCAGGCATTGAACTAAACAATAAAAACGGTAGCTGCATCTTCCATCCATTCAGTTCTTAGGTTACACCGTGTCTGCGGATGGCATTTCACCCCCCGCTGACAAGATTAATTCTATCCAAAACCTCCCACAACGCACCACTTTCAAAGAACTCAGACGCTTTCTCAGTACCATTAATTATTACCGACGACACCTGCCTAATGCGGCTGAGATCCAAGCCCCACTTACCGACACTCTGGAGGGTAAACAGACATTGGTCGAGCATCCTGTCCCTTGGAAACCGGACATGTCAAAAGCTTTCACAGCTCTTAAGGACCTCCTCTCTCAGGCTGTCACTATTTCTCATCTGCGCCCTGACGCTGACATTTTTCTCACCACTGATGCGAGTGACGATGTGATCGGTGCTGTGCTCAGTCAGTCCCATCAAAGGCACAGTCTCCCCCTTGAGATTTTATTCGAAAAAGCTCAACAGCGCTCAGCGAAAGTATTCGGCTTTTGACTGTGAACTCCTTGCCATCTACCAGACTATCAAACATTTCCACTTTGATCTCGAGGGACGTACGTTCTATATTCTTATGGACCACAAACCCTTGGTTGCAGCCTGTTGATCCGCCCCCATGTCGTTTCAGATATCTCAACTATATTGCACAGTTCACCACTGATATTAGGCATATCAAAGGTGCGGATAATGTGGTGGCGGATTTCCTCTCCCGTGTCAATGCCATCAACACTGTTATCGACCTCTCCAACCTGGCCACCCTACAGTCAGATGTCGATGGTCTACTCTCTCTCATCTCAGATAGCTCCTCTTCACTCCATCTCATTCAGTCCTCATTTCTGGGGGTCACAGGACCCGTCTGGTGCGATGACTCCACCGGCAGACTCCACCCCCTCATTCCGCATTCGCTCCATCCTGTTGTCTTCGAAAAATTGCACGAACTCGCGCACCTTGGTGTTGCCGAATGAATGCCAGTCCTGGGCCTGTTCATGTGTCGCCTGCCAACGTAACAAGATTTTGACCCACACTTCTCCCCCTCTCGGCTCCTTTCCTGCCCCCTCGGGCAGATTTCAACACGTTCATATCGAATTCGTTGGGCCCCTTCTGCCCATTGAGGGTTTCCGATATATTCTGTTGATCACTGACCACACGACCCGATAGGTGGAAGCCACCCCCCTACTCAATATCACTGCCAAGTCAGTAGCTCGAGCTTTCATCTCATCCTGGATTTCTCACTTCGGCTGCCCCCTGGTCATCACAACAGACCAGGGCCACCAATTCGAAAGTGCGCTATTCAATGAACTTTGCATCCTCTGTTGTATCAAGACAATCCACCCTACTTCCTACCACCCATAAAACAACGGGTTGGTAGAGCGGAAGCAAATAACTCTTAAAATCGCCCTACGGTGCCATGACACTCTTTGGCTAAAATCCCTTCCGTTTGTCCTTCTTGGCCTTCACGGCACTGATAGCGGAGTTTGTCTATGGCCAACAACTTACCCTGCCTGGCGAGTTGGTCATTCCTTCTCCACCTCCTCCAGCCACCGAACTTCCGTCATTGGTCGACCGCGTCCGCTTGATCTGCTCACAGATCAACCCACCTCCCCCAACTAGCCATACCCCACCTGTCGTGCGCATTTCTCCTGACCTGGCGGCCTGCAAATTTGTATTCTTGAGAGACGACACTGTTCGACCCCCCTTTCAGCCCCCCTACACAGGCCTACACGAGATCCTTTGACACTCAGAGAACACGTACTGCATTCGTGTGCACAACCGAACAGTCACAGTCTCGGTTAATCGACTGAAGCCGGCTCACGTCAAGTCTTCGCTCCCCCCTTTCTGGTGAGGTTCCTCCTCCTCCTGTTTTAGTGTCCCAAGATGTCCCATCAACTGCCCCTCCTCTGTCTCCCTCCTCCCCTACATCTTCGCTCCCCCCACTGACCTCGCCCCCTCCCCCCTCCTCTCCTCTCTCTCTCCACTATCTCCTGCCACCCCCTTGCTAGGTTTTGCTCGCCCCCATTTGCCCTCTTTCCCAGTTTTCCAATTTATCGTTCCAGTTCCTCCTCCCTTGGCAACAGACCTTTCAATACTAACGCGGGACCATTCCATTTTTCTAATGTGTTCATCCTCCCTCGGTTCCCCTTCCTTGGTCCAAACAAAGTGCGAGCTATTGCGTTGCATCACACTGCCATCTGACGCTGCTACGGTTGGCATCAGGGCTTTCCTCCTTCCATCCTCTGATGTGCTCATCATCGCCCTGCCCATCCCTACTGCTGTCCATCCACCTGCCAGGCGGTTTGACAGGAGGGTCCGTCTACCTCCACGTCTCCAAGACTACAACCTACCAGGCCCGGTGGCATATTGTCTGCAACCCTCCGCCACCAGTACCTGACGATGCCCAGGAGCTGTCGGTGGCCTACATGACATCACTGGCCCCTGCATCTGATCCTGCTGTGGTCGTCACACCCCCTGCCCCCCCCTCCCATGCTCAGCAGGAGTACTCCGTACTGTGGGCAGGGGGGGGGGGGCGTGTGGCGGCGATAGTATTGACCTGCCATGGACAACGAAATATCTTCATCGAAGATCTTTGGGTGGACCGTTGATCGATCACCATGTTTCAAAAAAAGCTTTGTAAACCATTTTGTTCCAGTCGTGTATCATGAGCAGTCATGTTTCATGAGCAGTCAAAATAAATAGTCTATCGTTAATGGTGTATTTCTGGGGCTACAACCCCACTAAATCCCATATGACTATTTATGGAAATAGCAGTTCAATGAGACTGGGAAGTTGATCATTCTGATGTAATTGTAGCATACTTGATGGCTTATGTAAGAGATGATGTCTATTTAGAACTGCCCATGTGTTTCAGCTATTGACTAACTAAAAAGAAAATTCAATGGCATGCCAGATCAGGAAGAAGTGCACAACAATGTAAGAGTCTACAAACTTGAAAAGTGCACCTATGGCATCCATCACAGAAGGAGATGGAATGAAACACTTGATGAGCTTCCATGCAAGAAAGAGATGCTGCAATCAGTAGTTAACCTATGTGTTCACTGTGATCTACTTATAATAACTGCATATGCAGATCATATAATGTAGTGCTGAGACGAAATTGAAATAAGCAAAATGAAAAGTTATGAATTTGAAGAAAGGGGACTTGGAGTAACATGACATCTACAGTCACTTCAAGATATGGAAGAAGATGAAACACCAAACCACATATACAAAAGCGTTTTTAAGGAATTCCAAATGGAAAATCAAGCCTGTGCCCTCGCCCATACAAACATAATGACTACAAAATTACAATATTAGCAGATGAAGACAAGCTCACTGAACACAATGCATCAAGATAGAGAATTGCAGTCGAGAGTCTTCTTTACTTGGTAATGGGTACAAGGACCGATTTAGCATATACACTGATGTGTTTAAGCCAATTAAACAGTGATCAGAGTGAGGAACACAGGCATACTGTCAAACACTTACAGTGAATTATATACTCATGTACCAAAAGATTGGAAAGAAAATTGAAATGTATACTCATGCAGACTGGGGAGCTAATCAAAATCACCATAATCCTTTAGTGGATATTTGAGTTTTTGGGGTGCAGTTTGAGTCACAGGAAACAGCTAACTGTGTCACTATGCACTTCTGGAAGAGGTTGCAGTGAGTGAAAGTGTATAAGAAGCAATGTAGATGAGCAGCTTTCCTAATTGGATTGCTCAACATTGTTTACTGTACCATCCTATGGAGATTTAGTCAATAATCTAGGTGTGAAGGAACTTGTTGAAAATAATGCGGCTTCAGGAAGATGAGCTGTTAGCCAATGAAATAAATTTGGAATACGTAGGAAGTGAGAAGTATGTCACTAACAGATTGAAAAAGGCAAACAACAATATGAAATTGAAAAACAATATGATGTTAAAGTAATCATGGACCAGAGGATATTGGTGATGTGGATTATCTTTCTCATGCAAAATTTGCTATGTAGCTCAGACTCCAAGCTCAATACCTCATTCCTCATAACCCTTACCAATTACATCCTAACAAACATTTACTTTTCCTTTGAAGAAAAGGTATACAATCAAATCCATGGCACAACCACATGTATGCGTATGGCTCCATCCTATTTGCCAAACAAGTTTTGGGCCATCAAGAGGAAACCTCCCTAGCCTCCCAAACTTCCAAACCCTTGGACTTTGATGATATTTTCATGATCTGGAACACCCTACTCCTCTGCTATCAGTTTCACTCTGTCTTTCTCAACCCACCTGGCCATCTTCCTGAATGTTAACCTCCACCTCACTGAAGCTCCACCAACATATCTGTGCACATTAAACTCGTCACCTATGTCCCAAGAAATTTGTCGCGGTTGATGCACAAATTAAAGACCTCTTCTTCGCCAGTATCATCGAACCTTCCGCCAGTTGTTGGGCATCACCTATACACTTAGTCAAAAAACACGATGGCTCTTGGCGTATATGCACGAATTACCACAAACTCAACGCTAAAACCGAAATGGACCGCTATCCCATTCCCAATGTAACAGACTTCTTACACACGCTCAATGGCGCCAAAATTTTCTCGGTAATAGACTGCAAACGGGCGTATCACCAAATTCCCATGGCGCCAAAATTCTAACTACCAACACTACCTACACTTTGACAGCTGCCATCCATTCTACATAAAAAAATCCTTCCATAAGCCTTGCTACCTGTGATCAGCAAATTGCAGTAATGAGAAGTCCCTTATCCAATAGACCTTCTGGTAGTACAAGGTGCAAGTTTAACTGGTAGTGGCAGTGATCTGAGTGCTATTGGTCAGAGATAGTTTGATGCTAGGCCTGGTGAGGAAGCATTACTGATTATGTCTGTTATGGTAACTCAGACATTTGCATCCACAGAAAAAGTAAAGAAAGTTATGAAAGTGATATTGCCTGTTAATACTTGTGGTATCCTGTTGTATTACAACTTCATAATAAAAAAGGGCCTAAGCATTAATATTAAATATAAAGGGACGTTTAGTCTGAAGGAGGATACAGTGATTATTGGAATAAATAGGAAAAATTTACTGTGCCATTTTTTTTTAAGGTAAAGGAACCTTACTGCTGAGGAAAGAGAGTTTACCCCTACAAGATAAGGAGAGAAAATTCTGGCAGCACACAGTACAATAAAGCAAAAAAATGGAAGAGTCCCATGTACCGGAGAGGTACTGTGTGTAATGGCATTATGGGGCTTTACACTCTTAGCAGTGCTGAGTGACTGATGATCACTAAGAACTTTAGTTATTGAAAAATACTTCTTCAAATTTTATCTGTAGTATCATCATTCCTCCTCTGTCATTCTGAACATCTAGGAACATATTAATAGTGATATCGCAAAGTTTGAGTGAAAGCATGAGAATGAGCACAAATTTCTAAAGAATTCTATGAATAATTTCGTAATTTTGAAATTAATGTATCTTATTATGAGCTACAAATCTTCTGACAAAGAATTTGAGAGATATTATGGTCTATCTTCAAGGTATGTGACTTGTAAATATTATACAAAGTGACTTGTGCTATATTTACATTCTGAAAAATTCAGTATGACGTAAATATTTAACATTAGTTAAGTAACTACTTTTCTTGCTTTAGGAAAAACTTAATTTTCAATTAGTTTCAATTTTGTGCCAGTTGAGAGCACTACTTTGAGTATACTTTGTTAAGTTACTTTCATTGAGAACAATATGTAAAATACTTTATTATACAACATTATTAATGTACTGATATAGCATAGAGAATGGGTGGAAGATCAGTATAATATTTTTCTAACTGAGAAATATTATTTGTTTTCTAAAAGGACAGGTATTGACTAGACTGCAGAAGATGATAATCACTACAAAGTGAAACACTTACGCAGGATGACTCGATATGCCAAGTTACAAGGTGATAAGCTACTAATTTGTGATATAACTACTTATTTAGTAATAATATAGTATGGACAACCTGGACTTTCCATTATTATACTTATTTAGTAACATCTTGAGAAGGATAGGGTTGCTACTCACAATGGATATCCTGATATCCCGATGAGCCACAGAAAGACATACAGAACAGATACAACTTACTCCAAAGCTTTTGGCAGTTACAGTGTTTGTCAGATGTAGAAACCACATACTCACTCTCACCCAGCCTCTGTAGAAAGACTTCTTGAGTCTGGCTACAGTGGCTGAAGACCATGGTTGTGTTTGTGTGAGTGTGTGTGTGTGTGTGTGTGGGAGAGAGAGAGAGAGAGAGAGAGAGAGAGAGAGAGAGAGAGAGAGAGAGAGAGAGAGAGAGAGAGTTTCTCTGTCTAACAAAGGCTGTAACAGCTGAAAGCTGTTGAATACATTGTACCTGTTATGTGTGCCTATATGTGGTTCATTGGGACATCTCTGCAGTGAGTAGCAACCTATCCTTCTCAAAAATATTATGGAATCCTTTGTGGAACTTCCATTGTTTGATAACTACTTATTTAAGATGTTAAATAAAGTGCTTTACATCAAAATCACATTTTAATGACATTTAGCAACAAAACATTCTAAAAATTATGTATTTTGTAAGTATATTGAATGCTATTTGTCACTTAACTTACATATTTTCATAATGCACAAGTATAAATTCCAAAACCAACAAATGTGGTCTGCTAGCTACAAAAGCACATCAGTATGACAGTTACCCAATTTGCCAACTGCAGAACAATGTTTAAATCGCTCAAACTCATAAATGCCACTTTTTGAACACAGACAACAAATATTAAAAGCCTCAAGTATATTACAAAGTAAACATACAGCATTTTAATGAACTCTTTTTACCATGATTTGTTTTGTAAAGTATTAGTAAATGTGATAAAAACAGATAAATATTATAAGTATAGAGTTTATCATGAAGTTAGTGTTTGGTGTTACTTCGTGGTGGAAAAGAGATTTAATGTGGAAACTTTTGTGTAGAGTGAAATATTGTTGTCCTACCCTACCCTTCTACCCCACTACTTCTTTGTTGTGGGAACAGATTGATGTGCCATGTAACTCAATATTAATTCAGGTTAATAAGTGTTAGAGGTTTCCCTGGTATGGAAACCACAACTTCCTTTCCACCTTCCCTACTTTTCTATGCCATCTGAGCTCTCAACTTCTTAAAATGCTCCTCGTGTTTCTAAAGACTTCTTTGATTTTCCTACAGATGACATGCATCTTAAGACATAAGAGTTCGGAACCAGGTTTTAAACTATGACATAGGGGCAGATATATACCCTGACCATGTTGTATTGGCCATTAACTGTGGGCTGAAACTGGGGGGGAAAAAAAAGAAAAAAGAAAAAAAGAAAAAAAACTGCAGAAATGTAGGAAATAAGGAGGGGGGGCCTGGATAAATTGAAGGAACCTGAGATTCTTGAGAATTTCAGAGGGCACTTTAGACAAAAATTGACAGAAATGGTGGGAAATAAAACAGCAGATGAGGAATGGGTATCATTGAGAGATTACATAGCGACAGTAGGACAAAATAGATAGGAAGGCAGGACCTACAAAATTCCTTGGATATCACAGAAATACTAAATTTAATTGATGAAAGGAGAAAATATAAAAATGCAGTAAATGAAACAGGCAAAATATAGTACAGATGATTAAGAAAGGAGATTGACACAATGTGAAAAATAGCTAAGCCAGTCTGTAGAAGGATGTATAAATAGGGGGAAAATAGATACCATCTACAGGAAAATAAAAGACAAGAAAAGCAACTGTGTGAATATAAAGAACTCAGATGGAAAACCAGTTCTCAGCGGAAAGGTGGAAAAATTATAGAGATGGGCTCTACAAGGGAAATGAACTTAGAGACAATACTGTATAAAGCGAAGAAGAAGTACATAAGGATGAAATAGGAGATATGCTGAG
Source organism: Locusta migratoria (assembly GCA_026315105.1). NCBI lineage: Eukaryota > Metazoa > Arthropoda > Insecta > Orthoptera > Acrididae > Locusta > Locusta migratoria. The sequence continues at coordinate 727,529,636 of CM048744.1, read as the reverse complement.
AGCAGAATTTAACAGAGCAGTAAAAGATGTAAGTCGAAACAAGGCCCTGGAATGGATGAGCTACTGAACTCTCTGGGAGATCCAACCGTGACAAAACTATTAAGGCCAAGGTCCACAAAATTTTGCAAACTTATAACCCAGAAGATCTACCAGCGGCTAATAAGTCATGGTTACAAAATTTTAAATGAACTATTTAAAGAAGGATGGAAAAGCTGATAGATGCTGACCTTGGGGAATATAAGTTTGATTTCAGGAGAAATGTAGGAACACAATACTTACTTTTTGTCTTATATTAGAAGACCGATTATGTTATGGCCTAGCGGGCCATTCATATCGTGTGCGCCTGTATTGGGTTCTGTGGCAGGAGTGGGCCCGGCTGTGATAGTTCCTGGCCTAGCTACAGGAGGGCACGGTCGTCTAAACAGCTGACGCGAGCTGCGCGCCATCTGCTGGCGGCGCACTGTCAAATGGCCGGAGTGACAGCCGAGGCATTCGGCGAGTGATTACGGAACACGCAACATTGTGTTTATGACAAACTGTGTTTTCATCAGTGGCGATGAGGTTTATGGTAGCGTGGTCTTTCTGCCGCAGTCATGGCAGAGCAACTTAGCGCATTGCTGACGAATCTTCAGTCGTTACCAGAAGTTTTGGCTCAACAGAATGCTTCCCTCATGGCATCTATTGACACCTTGACTAGGGCTGTGACACAACAGGTCTTCTGTGCCTGTTCCTCCGTTTCCTCCCTTTGACGACAATGCCGAGCATTGGTCTGACTACGAACAGCGTTTGTGCCAACAGTTCGTAGCCTTCCAGGTGTGCGATGATGGTAAGCAAAAAGCTTTCTTCCTTTCGTGGCTCTCACCTTGTCTTTTTCATTTGCTGGGCGATTTGGCGCTGCTTCAGATGCAGGCATCCCTGTCCTTTTCGGATATCTGTTCTCCCTTTGCGGCTTATTTTCGCCGCCACTCGCACATGGTGTCAGCCCGCATATCTTTCTACCGTTCACCGAAACAGCTGGGTCAGTCGTACCGCGCGTGGGCCACGGAACTGCAGGGGTTGGTCCGTCGTTGTCTGTTTCGGTCCGAGCCACACGGTGATTCGTATGAGGACTCTATGGTCCGCAATGTTTCGATTTGTTTTGCTCCCGACCTGGATGTTCACAAGCAGGCTCTTCAATTGGACGATCCGTCGTTGGCGGAGATTTTGCGTATTGCATGCGCATTTGAAGTTTCTGAGGCTGTGGGGAGTCAACTTTCCACTTGGGGGGAGGTATCCTCTGTTGCCGATTCGGCCCAGTCATCCGCGGCGCCAGTTTCTTCAGTGGCGGTTGTTGCGTTGCCCACCCCTCCCTCCCTTCCGACGCTGCGGTGCTTGCCTGTGTCGTGTAGGCGGCGCCCACTTCAGAGAGCAAGTCGATTTCTTGTCTTGCGTGCGGGGCGTCCCATTCTCGGGAATCGTGCCCACACAGACGGGCCACGTGTAATCGTTGTGGGAAATTCGGACACATCCCCTGAGTGTGCCGCTCCTCTGCTAGGGGCCGTAAAAGGACCTCTCACCCTTACGATTTCAGCGTGTCACCCATGGATATTAATAAAATTGTTCCCATTGGCGTACAGCTGCCGAAATTGTTTATAGACCTCCGCATTCTGTGGAAAACTGTTACGCTTCAAGTGGACACTGGCGCGATGACATCGCTTCTAAGTTCGGCTACTCATCAAGCATTAGGCTCCCCCACTTTAAGTCTGGCGCCTTGCGCATTAGTTAGCTACGGCGGCCACCCTATTCCTCTATTGAGGTCGTTTGTCGCTGAAGCTACATATCCGAACATTAGCCGCGCGGTACCGTTTGTGGTAGTAAACAGTGCGACGGCTACGAATATCTTCGGCCTCGACGCTTTTCATCCGTTTGGCTTTACTATTACCGAGTCTGTCTGCTTGGTTTCCGATCAAATTCCGTATGAGAGTCTCATGCAGCTTCGTGCGGAGTTCTCGTCCTTGTTTGCGCCGGGTCTTGGGTGCGCTAAGAATTTTCGGGCCACTATTACACTTAAAAATACAGCTTTCCTGGTGTTCTGTATGGCTCTGCCTCTCCCGATCGCCCTGTTAAATCTGAATTAGATCGCCTGATGGCGGAGGGTATTTTGCGTCCTATCACAGCAAGCGAGTGGGCCTCCCCTCTAGTTGTCATACACAAGCCCTCTGGGGCCTTGCGTTTATGTGGCGAGGTTAAGAAAACTGTAAATTCTCAATCCATCATTGATTCTTTTCCCATGCCTCACCCCACGGAACTGATAGATCAGTTGTCCGGGGGCCAGTATTTTTCGAAGATAGATCTGGCAGAGGCTTATCTCCAGTTGCCTTTAGATGATGCCTCCAAGCAGCCGCTGGTAATTTCTACGCCTTTTGGCCTATATCAATATCAGAGATTGCCATTTGGGGTGGCCAGTGCCCCCGCAATCTTTCAGCGTTTTTTGGAGCAGTTGCTAGCACCAGTTCCCTGTTGTGTGAACTACATGGATGATATTGTGGTGACAGGATCCTCAGCTGCTGACCACATTGCCAACCTTCGTTCCTTGTTTTCCGTTCTGGAGGAGGCTGGCCTCCGCTGTAATTTCCAGAAATCTTCTTTTTTCCAACCAAGGTGTCCCGTTCCACTGGTCTCCTGATGCCCGACCAGGAGGACGCTCCGACCAGCCTTGCCGCACCCGTTGAAGGACGACCCGGAGGACAGGGTCAGCAGCCGTAGCCTCCATGATCCAAGAGCTATTGATAGGAAAACCGGAGACTACATCTACAGCCGACTCGTCAACTGCAAAACACAAAAGCTCTTCGGCATCAAAGACTGGGGCGGGGCCTACCGGGAGGCGTGACAGGGCGTCAGCATTGGCGTGATGAGACGTCGAGCGGTACTGTATCTCGTAATGGAAACGAGAGAGGTACAAGGCCCAGCGTTGAAGACGATGGGCTGCCTTGTCTGGAAGAGCCGCTGACAGGTGGAATAAAGACACTAATGGGTGGTGGTCCGTGTATAGCGTGAACTTTGACCCATAGAGATAAACTTAAATTTTTTTTAGAACAAAACCATGGCTAGGGCCTCCTTGTCCACCTGGGAATACCGGCGATGCGCATCCGTAAGAGTTTTAGATGCAAACGCCAACGGGCGCTCTGACCCATCGGGGAACCCATGTGTCAGCACCGCCCCCACACCATGCCTGGAGGCATCCGCTGCCCCCACAAACGGGGCCTCCGGGTGTATGCAGTGAGGCATGGAGCCTCAAGGAGGGCCATTTTCAGTGACTGAAAAGCCCGCTCGCATGCTGGAGACCAGTGGAACGGGACGTCTTTACGCAGCAGTTAATGCAGGGGGTGAGCCACTGTGGCTTCAACGCTGGGCCTTGTACCTCTCTCGTTTCCATTATGAGATACAGTACCGCTCGACATCTCATCACGCCAATGCTGACGCCCTATCATGTCTTCCGATAGGCCTCGACCCAGTCTTTGATGCCGAAGAGATTTTGTGTTTTGCAGTTCACGAGTCGGCTGTAGATGTAGTCTCCAGTTTTCCTATCGATAGCTCTTGGATCGTGGAGGCTACTGCTGCTGACCCTGTCCTCCAGGTCGTCCTTCAACTGGTGCGGCAAGGCTGGTCGGAGCAACCTCCTGGTCGGGCATCAGACCCTCTCCACAATTATTATGCCATTCGTCACCGCCTTAGCACCTACGAGGGTATTTTACTTCTGTCCACGGAAGACGGCTCCCATCGAGTGGTGGTTCCAGCGTCATTGCACCGCCGTATTCTCGATCTTCTACATCAGGACCACTGGGGCTTCTCTCGCATGAAGATGCTTGCCTGCCGACATGTATATTGGCCAGGCATAGATGGGGACATAACTCACCTCATTGCAGGATGCTCTTCTTGTGCATCTCAACAAGCAGCTCCTCACTCATCTCTCTCTCCTTGGCCCACTCCGTCTGCATCTTGGGAATGCCTCCATGACGATTTTGCGGGGCCCTTCTTAGATAGCTACTGGCTTTGCGTCATTGACGCATACTCCAACTTCCCGTTTGTTGTTCGCCTGGCCTCCACGTCCGCGGAAGTTACCACACGTTCCCTGTTAAAGATATTTTCTATTGAGGGTCTCCCGGCTGCACTGGTGACAGATAATGGGCCACAGTTTATTTCACAACACTTTCACGATTTTTGTTCTACCCATGGGATCCACCATGTCCTGCCCCCCCTTTCCACCCACAGTCAAATGGGGCAGCGGAGAGGTTCGTCCACACTTTCAAGACGCAAATGCGCAAGTATGTGGCGCATCTTTCAGTGGAGGAAGCCCTCCTTCGATTCCTGTCATCTTATCGCTCCACTCCGGCGGGTCAGCAGAGCCCCTCAGAGCTCCTTCATGGCTGCCCTCATAGGACACTGTTGTCCCTCTTGCATCCGGGCCCTCCCACACCCATTCTTCATCCTCGGTCACGTTTTCCTCCAGGCTCGGCTGGCTGGGCTCGAGGCTATGGCCGCCATCCTCGTTGGGTCCCGGCCGTGGTCGTTCGGGAGTGTGGCCGTCGTCTCTGTGAGGTCCGTTCTCCTACTGGGATCCTCACCCACCATCACCATCAGCTCCGGGTCCTCCACCCTCCTCCCACACCTACGGTCCCTTCCTCCTCTTCCGGATCCAGCCCCCCTATGTCGAGAGCACCATCAGGGAACAGTTCTCTACCGACTACAGTTCCGCAAGCTTTGGGTGGGGGGCGAGGGGATTTCCCGCCACCGTCGGGGTCCGAGGCCCACTTCCCCGCTGCAGTTCCAGTGGCCAGCTCCAAGGAGTGGACAGCTCCGGTCACCGGCAGTGGGGGCACCTTGCAGCCAGCCAACGGAGGCCCCAAGTTGCCAATGGAGGTGACACAGGAGGGGGGAATGGAGGACCCGCCGCCATCGCCAGTGCTGGGAGCAGAAGACATCGCTCGTGAGGGAAACCCCTCGTCGCTCAAAGGGGTTCCGTCCGTATGAGGTGGTTCCGGCTAGGGAGTGGATGGAGCCGCCAGACGATCGGATGGAGGTGGAAGAGTCCCAGCAGCCAGACTTATGCACCGCCATTCAGGACTCCAGCTCCTCACCCCAAGGGGGGAGGGATATTATGTTATCCCACGTGCCTGTATTGGGTTCCGTGGCAGGCGCGGGCCTGGCTGTGATAGTTCCCGGCCTAGCCACAGGAAGGCACAGTCATCTAAACAGCTGACGCAAGCTGCGCACCATCTGCTGGTGGCACACTGTCAAGCAGCCGGAGAGACAACCGATGCATTTGATGAGTGATTACGGTACACGCAACATTGTGTTTATGACAAACTGTGTTTTCATCAGATTACGAAAAGGCAAACCTACATTTCTAACTTTCATAGATTTGGAGAAAGTTTTTGACAATGTTGGTTTGAACACACTCTTTCAAATCCTGAAATCAGCAGGAGTAAAAAAAAGGGAACAGAAGGCTGTTTACAACTTGTACATCAACCAAACAACTGTTATTATAGTTGAAGAGCATGAAAGGGACGCAGAGGTTGAGAAGGGAGTAAGACAGAGTTGTAGTCTTTCTCCGATGCTATTCAATTTGTACACTGAGCAAGGTATAAAAGAAAGCAAGAAGAAATTTGGCGAAGGTATTAAAGTTCAGGGTGAAAGAATAAAAACATTGTGTTTTGCTGATGACATTGTAATTCTGTTAGAGACAGCATAGGACCTGAAAGAGCAGTTGAATAGAATAGACATTTTGTTGAAAGGTGTGCATATGATGAACATTAACAAGAGCAAAGCAAGGGTAATGGAGTGCAGTCTAAGAATCAGGTGATACTGAAGGAATTAGATTAGGTAATGAAACAATGAAGGCGGTAGATGGGTTTTGTTCCTTGGGCAGTAAAATAACATATGATGGTCACAATACAGAGAATATAAAATTCAGAATGACAATCGGAAGAAAAGCATTGTTTGAAAAAGAGAAATTTGTGAACATCAGATATTAATTTAAGCATAAGGAAGTTATTTCTGAAGATGTTTGTGTGGAGTGTTGTCTTATATGGATGATAAACAGTGCACACAGGAAGAAGGTAGAGGCTTTTGAAATGTGGTGCTACAAAAGAATGCTGAAGATTAGGTGGGTGGGTCGTGTAATTAATGAGGAGATACTGAACAGAACTGGGAAGAAAAAGAATTTCTGTCATACTTTGATTAAAAGAAGGGACTGATTGATAAGACACATTCTTAGACATCAAGGAATCATGAATTTAGCGTTGGAGGGAAGTGTGTGAGGTAAAAAGTGCAGAGGGAAATCAAGAGATGAATACAGCAAGCAGATTGAAATGGCTGTAGGTTAACATTCATATGAGGAAGAGGCTGGCCCAGGATATAGGAGGTTGGAGAGCTGCATCAAACCAGTCTCTGGACTGAAGACAACAACAACAACAAATTGTATGGATTGTACAAAGTTTAAAATCATATACAATCATTAGATAGCAAAACATTTGTGCAATTCAAAAGTCATAATTGTTCCTATTGTATTTTAAATGATGACTAGTTGTATTAAGTGTATAGCTCGTATAAAGTTTGAATTATACAGACTCTTCAAACTGGACCAATTTTATTTTTCTTATTTGGGCTGATCAGTACACAACATTTCAGGAATTGGCTGGCCAAATCGAAAAGTCACGAAAAGGTTGGACATCATTGACCATTAAATTCCATTCTTTCTGCAGTGGCATATATATTTTTTATGGAGATGCCTTCAATAATAAATGTATGTGTCCGGACACATAACCCTTATTTGAGTACAGAGTTATTTTTCATACAACCTAAAAAAAATTTCAATATGATACTCACCCAGTTTTGCTAAAATTGATGCACATATCCAGCATAATATTCATCATTTTTCTATCTCCTTCAGTTTCAAGTGGAGTTATGCCAAACTGGTCATTAACATTCATAATGTAAGTTATGTCATCTGCATGACTTACTCCTAATAATAAAAATATAATATTGTGAATTACAAATATTTCAAATATTGAGAATACATTTTTGTAACACATTGTCATGTATTACTTTGTATAGTATCACTTATGGAAAAGTATATATTCCTGCTGTTAACATGATAAGAATGCAATAAAAATAGTTTAATAGACATGTATAAAGTCACTTACCAAGGTCAATGTCAGTTTCTGACATAGTTTGTGAGAAACTATATTTGCCACGATATCCAAATACGTAAAAATAAACAGGAGACTTATTGACACCAGCCTGCAGTCTTGCTGCACGTTCAACATCTACTACAAAAATTCGATCACCAAATAACTGTAAATTCAAGAAAAAGGAGATACACATTACAAAAACCTTGCATCGTCTGCTCATCATGTAAGCACAGTCTGAGATAGAGAAAATTATCCATAATTAAAAATAATTGTTTCTCTTATTGCTAACATAATTCTGTATATGTGGGATACTGAATGATGCGAAAGAAAATTCCAATAGTGTATTATTGTGAGATCATTATTTTAAAAACACAAATACCTTCCTTCAGAATCATGCTCCAGTTCAAGAACAAGTGATAGTCAATAGGAGCAATATTGTTATGTTGAAAACTACAGGTGGGTCAGAATTTCAAGGCTGGTCATTAATAGAGCACAACACTTTACACTTAGAACATGTTTATTGCTAACATGCTCCTCTTTCTGAAAGAACAGTGACCCGTTGTTAGGTTCCCTTTAGAGCCAGCTGCAGTGTTCTGGATCTTGTCATGGGTCCTCTGTATGGCAGTTCAGGAGAATCCTTCCATTCTGCCTGCACGCCTTCCTTATGGTGACGATGACTGGTGCAAGACTCTCCTTTCACAGCTTCTTCATTATCATAAGGTCTGCAGAGTCCTTGAACAAGAGGCCATTTTCATCTGTTCTTTGGGATCATGGTAAGGCTTCATATGGAGGATGTGCACAATATCTCTTCATTTCTGTCATTTCAAAGACAGCTCATAATCCTCGACTTCGTATGTGACGTCTGACAGGTGGCATATGACACGATATGGACCAAAGTATCACTTCAGTAACTTTTCCAATAGCCCAACTTTCCATACAGGGGTAAAAATCCATACCAGATCTCCTGGAATATATACAACAGGTTGTTCCTTGTTACACTGCTCACAGTCCTCCTCCTGGGTGACCACTGTTCGTATATGAGCAGCTGTCTTGCTTCTTCGATGCTGGTGATGAGCTGTTTCACATAATTGTCCTCAGTGTCATCAGGTTGGGATGGAAACAGCATATCCATTGTCATCTCAGCTTCGCAACCATGGAGCAGGAAATATGGTATGGTGTCTTGCGTTGCTGTATTATAAACAAATGTCATGACTGGCTGTATTGTATCCCAATCCTCTCACTCAAGTCAGCATACATCGACAGCATATCTGCTAACATCTTGTTAAAACGTTCTGTAAGACCATTTGTCTGAGGATGCTAAGCAGCTTTGATTCTGTGGACAATGTCGCAATGTAACATAACTTCTAATACTAGTTTTGACATGAATACTTTTCCTTGATCAGATATCATCACACATAGTGTACCATGCTTCTAAATAATGTCTTCTCTTAGGAATTTTGCGATCTCTGGAGCTTCTGCAGTCGGCATGGGTTTGATGACAGCATAGTGGGTGAGGTAATCAGTGCAGACTATTAACCATCGACTACCAGTTGTCGACTTCGGGAACCTACCTAATAGGTCAATTTCAGTCTGGTGTAATGGAGCCACTGCAGGTGGAATTGGTACCAGATGATCTGGAGGTAACTGTGGCACGTGCTTCCATCTCTGGCGCTCCTTACAGTGACTCATAGTGCTTGACAGAGCAGTAGAGACCTTGCCAGTAATAACTGTGTGATTCTGCCTAGGGTCTTCACAAATCCCAGATGACCAGATACTGATGGAAATACTTGAGAATAGCTGGCTGGAGATGAGCTGGAACAACCAGTAGCCATTTGGGGCCCAGTGGATCATAGTTGCTCTTATACAATGTCCCATTTATTAGTTGAAACTCTTCTTTGGTCTATTTTCCTTTCTCCATGACCTCTATGGTTTATAATAATGCTGGATCTTCCCTCTGTTCAGCTGTAATGTCAAATAACTCAGTGAGGGCTGAAATTTCATCCATGCTGTAAAGATTGGCTAATGGATTTCTCAAAAGGCAGTTGACCTCCTTGTGTTTGTGCCCATTTTTTAATACCACTGTGTCATACTCTTGGAGTCTTAGTGCCCATCTTGCTAGTCAATCTGATGAATCCTTCAAATTGGTCAGCCAACATAAAGAATGATGGTCTGTCACAATGGTGAAAGATTTACCAAACAAATACAGCTGGAACTTGTTGACAGCCCAGATAATAGTGAGACATTCCTTCTCAGTTGCAGAGTAATTTATCCTGGACTTGGAGAGAACTCTTTATGCATACGCTATCAGCTTTTCAGCACCTTCCTGAATTTATACAAGAACTGCACCAATCCCATAAACACTACCGTCTGTGTGAAGTTCAGTCTCAGCATTTTTGTTGTATAAGGCTAGAACTGGAGCAGAAATTAGAGCCTCCTTAAGTGCCTGGAAAGCTCTTGTCTCATCCCAGTAAAACTTGGCGTCTACCTGTAGACGTTCTTGCAATGGATGTGCCTTGTTACAAAAATGTTTTATGAAATGACAGTAGTATGAACACAGTCCGAGGAAACTTCTCACATCATGGATGTGCTCCACTTCATACTGAAGTATTTGTCTTTCAGCTGATGACACTCTGTACGAATGCTGGCAAATTGGTGGATGATCCCCAGTATTAATTCGGTGTTTTATTGTTGGCCGTTACATCTGGCTCTTCTGCCTGGCCTGGCCAGGTACTTAAATGTGATTTGCAGAGTATCACTGTTGATGTAGATGTAGCAACACCTGCTGATATTGTTCCTGCATCATACCGGGCCCTTTATGCAATGCCGTAGTAGTTTACTCTAGTGCATTGTTGGTGGTAACAGCAGAGCATGAGATTTTGTAGATGACATTGACCTCACCATCCTGGACTGGTTCAGCTGTTCCAACAGACATTCCTTTAGGAACAAGTTGTGACTGCTCATGAAAATTATTGATCGAAAGTTCTCCTTGACCATCTGTAATGCTTATGATAACTGCTGGTATGTAGATTTCCTTTGTTATACTGACTAGCTTTTTGCGATCGACAGGCACTTCATCATCCAACTGGTCATCTCAGCTGCTGACTGGAACTCTTCTCATTGTTAATGGTGGGATCTCAACATTCTTGACAGCAAAAAATCTCCCAGGGTAGTACATGTTACATGTACTCAACAGAACGGCTTCCTCAATTTGTAGCTCAGATCTTTCACAGTCTGGGATGACTGAAGAAAGTCCCATCCAAGGATGGTGTTATGGCTACATTCTGTTAAAATGACACATTCAAAAGGCTGTGTCCTGTTGTTGATAGTTATTCTTGCAACACATGTTCCTGCCGGCCGGACATATTTTCCGTTTGAAACCTTCAGCACAATCGCTCTTGTATCACAGAACATTATCTTCTTTAGTTTGCGGTGGTAGTCATTTGACAATACAGAGAAGGAAGCTCCTATCAACTTGTGCCCGGACAAGTTGGGTGTCGATGATGACATCAATGAGATTTCCCAACATCTTTGAGGATTTTCATCTGCGGCAGCCTCACCTCCGTAGATGATTGCCTCACCTACTTTTCCTGAACACGTCACCTGGTATCTCTCTAAGGCAACGGTATGTTGGAGAGCGACCATATCCAGGATATGGCAATGGGCTTCATCCCATAGGTTAACAGTAATCATCTGCAGTTGACTGCCATTGAAAGGACTGCACCGATGGTTGGCATCTGGCAGTGTGATAATTCTCAAATACTCGTCTTCTCTCCCTGCAGTATCATACATGTCTGGGAAGGCCATAGTGAAAACACAATGGCGTATTGTCTTCTGTCCTACAAATATTTGTCCTCCTGTGAGGCTTCACAGTGGCTGGAGGAATTTGTTGTGGTTTTGTCGGTTGGTTCCTAAGCTGTCATTTGGCATCTGGCATAAGTCATGTCGGGTGTGACAGGCAGGACTGACAGGCACTAATGTTTGCAATACCTCTTCCACAGCAGTATCAGTTCCCTTATGACATATAGGACTGACATCCATGGCCATAATGTGGTGCTTGCTTGCTCCAACACTGCCACAAACTGTTGTAATTCTTCTCTCACAATTTGTTGAATGAGACAAGCAAAGTCATGCTGGTCTTCCACAAAGGCCAGAGACACTACATTTGGAAGTCTGTCATACTTCTATTGTCCAAACCTCATCTGTTGCATCTGTTCAATTTTCTGGAACCATTGGATAAACTCTTGTTTCATCGAAATCTCTTTTATCAGAACATGTCTTCCGCAACACCCTTCATAAGGTGTGAACCTTTATCTGCCTTCATCATATTGGTGTTAACTGCGTGACATAGGACCAAAACACTCTGTATATATGACTGCGTTGAGTCACCATGCCACTGATCCCTATTCTTCAATTGCTCTTCCAATAAATGGACTTGTTGCTGGTGGTCTTCAAAGTCTTCTTAAGTTCTGTCTGGAATTTTTCGTAACTATCGAACTTGTCCTCAGTATTTTCAAAGCACTGCTGGGCCATCCTATCCAGGTAGAAATATACGTTTGCCAAGCACATAATGCAATCCCACCTATTATACTTGGCGACTCGGTCGAATCCCTTCAGCCATTTATTTGGGTCCTGTCCAGCATCTCCCGAGAACACTGATGGGTGTCTGATGTACAGCTGGCTTACTGTTGTTTTGGCATTCACGGGTCCTTTGATGACCTGGACTTTCAGACTGAGGTAGTCAGTATACCATTTGTATTCCGGTTCTTGTCGTGTAAGCGACAGCTCTTACACTGCCTAATCTGAGCCACGATGATGCAGATATATTGCACAATACCCAGAGCCTCCACCAGAAAGTGTCACGTTGAAAACTGCAGGTGGTCCAGAATTTGAAGGCTGGTCGTTAATAGTGCACAACACTTTACATTCAGTAGATGTTTATTGCTAACACAAGCATACGCTCAGTACAGACTGACTCCTGCTTGGAGTGCTCCACTACTTATACATAGAAAGAATTTTCTGTAACTTACAAGTGCATCAAACATAAAAAAACATGTTGAACATTATAGAAATAGGAAATACAAAGAAATAAATTTTTCTGCCTGTGACGGGATTTGAACTGGGGATTGCAAGCAAGCAATCCGTGATGCTAACCACTGCACCATGCGTTCTGTCGGAAGACCCGAGGCAATGTCAAGACTGTATGGTGGGTGATTGACCTGCTCCAGCCAAGTTGTTGGTTAAGGTTTTCAGTGACACTATCAGAATGGGGACATGTGTTGTCACAAAGCAATAAAATATGTTGACTGTGCAGTCTGTGCCAAAATTTTTTCAATGCTTCACAGTATGATACTGCATTGGTCGTTTCATCTCTCAGAAGGAACTGGACAAGAAGATTGTCACGTCCGTTCCAGAACATAGTGGACCCAATATTTTTGTGAGACAACACTGTTTTAAATGTATTTCGGTGAATCATGCCTATGCGCCACTGACTGTACTTTTGATTGTGTAGTGACAAGTGGAACTTAGCTGTCATAGTCAGTCACAATTTTATTAAAGAATTCAATTCTCTCATCACTGTATTATGTCAGTAATGTCAAAGAATGGCCAATTTTCTATGTTTTCTCTACATCCATAAGAATTCTGGAACCCATCAAGAACACAATGTGAGAAAATTCAAGTGATTTCTGACACTCTATTGCAAAACAGTTTTTGAAATGTGTAGAAACTTATCACTAAGCATTATCATTGTGAATTGTGTTTTCATATATTCATCCATTTGAAAATTCTCTCATTCAGTTTACCAAGTAAACCATCATTGACAACAGAAAGGTCATACACAGAGGTTAATCAAGAACAGAGGTTAATCCATCATTGTTATTACTTTATTATTATTACTTTATTACTATTTCTGTGTCGTTTACCAGTCATGACTGGACAGACTGCGTCAAGATTATATACATACATACATATATATAAAAGAAGAAGAACAAGAGAAAAAAGGTTTACAATTTGGACATATACAACAGAAATATTATCATTTTGTCCAGTCACTTTCATCACTGTTGAAAAATTCACCAATTGAGTACAGTGGGTGCTCTTTCAGGTCCTGTGCAATTTTCTTTTTGAATGGTTCTGGTGGCAGGGATTGCACTTCTTTTGGCAGCGAGTTAAACATTTTCAGTGCAACCATTGGAAAACTGTCTTGTGTTCCACTCAGACGACAGCTTGGTATTTCAATGCTCCTCTTGTTACGGGTGTCATGGTTATGTATATCTTGCCTCATGCTGAACTCGCCTTGGTTTTCTTTAATGCTCATGAGGCATAAAAACACAAACTGGCTGAAGATCGTCATAATACCTAACCGTTTGAATATTGGCTTGCAGTGGTCCAATCTTTTGCTTGATGTAATTATTCTGACAGCCTTTTTTTGTAGCATTAACACATCTTTACAACCTGCAGCATGTCCCCATAGCAGTAGGCCATAATTAATATGGCTATGAAATAGCGCATAATACACTGTTACAAGGTATTGGTCAGTTAATGTACCTTTAAGCCTTCTCAGAAGGAATATTACACGGGAAAGCTTGGAGCATACATACACTGTGTGTTCATTCATTGTAAGTTTGCTGTCAATCATGAAGCCTAGAAGTCTAACAGCTTCCATATTCTCGTGACAGCCAATTTTGCTAAGGCTGCATATAAGATGTTGTGTTTTTCCTTCATTCAGTTTCATTTTATTTTTGATGAACCATTCTTTTGTGTATTCGAAGAGGTCGTCTGTTGCTTGAAGAGCTTGTGCTGCAGTTTTTCCTTTGGCAAAAAGAGTGGTGTCATCAGCAAACTGTAACATGTTGTTGTTACAGCCCATATCATTAACATATATTAGGAACAGGAGAGGACCTATGACGGACCCTTGGGGTACGCCATGTTCCAACTTTTGTTCTTGTGATAAGCCTCCATGTACTGACACCACCTGCTTTCGGTTTTCCAGATAAGATTGGAGAGTTGCCAGAACAGCACCTCCAACACCATAACAGTTTAATTTATTGAGGAGTATCTTGTGTGAGATGCAGTCAAATGCCTTGCTCAGGTCACAGAGTGTCAGTGCCACACTTTCTCTATCTTCAAATACCTGTCTTATCTTTTTAGTCAAGTCCAGTGCTGCCGTAAATGTCGACTTTCCCTTGCGAAAACCATGCTGTGTGTCCTGGAAGAGCCTATTTTCTTCAAAATAATTTTGCAACTGATGTTTCATTACAGACTCCATAACTTTGGCTAGGATGGGGATTATTGAAATGGGTCTGTAGCTGGACACTTCACATGGATCACCTTTTTTGTAGACTGGTACTGTCCTTGCCAATTTCAGGAATTCTGGAAAGACACCTGAGGATAAACATCTGTTAATTACTATGGCTAGTGGTTGGGCAAGCTCTGGAGTTATTTTCTTTAGCACTGCGCAAGACATGCCATAGATATCTGCACTCTCTGAATGCTTATATGATCTCACTATTTTTATTATGTCATTGGGGTGCACTTCCTTCCAGTTTACAATTCTGTTACAGCGTTCATTTTTTATATCACTTGTGAGAAGTAAGCTTGAGTCTGGAATTTCACTGACAGTATCCTTCACTATCCTAATGAAGTACTGATTGAAGGCATCGGGACTACAGGAATTTAAGGCTGAAGTAGGCTTCTTCCTGTGCTCATTTACTAGACTCCAAGCTGCTTTACATGGGTTGTGAGCCTCTTTGATGAACTTCTCATTATATTTCTTTTTTGCTTCCACTACTTCCTTTCTGTAAATTCTCTTAGCTATTGAGTATTTACAGTGAAGCAGATCTTTAGTTGGAAGATCTTTAGCTGTCTTCATACAGTCCCTGAACATTACTACAATGCCTTTTAACCTGTCTAGCTTAGGAGTATACCACATTTTCATTGTTATAGGTTTGTCCTTTCCTTTTAATTTGCCTGCAGGATCCTTCTTGTGGATTATTGGAAACAAACCATCAAATTTTGTTTTTAATGTTTGGAACAGACATTCAAATGAGTCACTAGCTCCCAGTTCTGCAAGTTTTTGCTGCCAGTTCACACCAGATAGGACGGTTTTTAGGTCATTTAATCTGTCTTCTTTGATAACCCTTCTACTGAATGTGTAGCTTGAGTGCCATGTGCTTGGTTGTAGTTTATTGTTGCCATTCATACTGATTTCCATTACCAATGCACTGTGGTCTGCAATCATTGGTTCAACTACATTGATATTATAATCCCAGGTATTTAGGTTGGTGATAACTGTATCTAGACAGGCATCACCTCTTGTTGGGAGTCGGTTTGCTACAAATAGTCCATAGCTGTTTATTAAGTTCATGAAGACTCTCTCTTTGATACTTCTATCACCTATATGCACATTGAAGTCACCAAATAATGCAATTTTTGATTTAAGGCGAGTTAGGTAAGACAAACAGTTCTCCATTTGTGCAATAAAGTTTTCAAAATTACCGTCTGGTGAGTGGTACACAGAGATAATAATGAGATCAATATTTGTTAAGACTAGTGAAGCCAATTCAAGATCTAGGTCTGTAGAGAAGCTTTTTAGATCTATTTCCTTTACACTAAGATTTTTGTTTGCATACACAGATACACCACCATGAATTTTAGTTGTTCGATACCATGCATTTACCACATTCAAATATTCAATATATCTGTAATAGTCACCTTCTGCTTCAGTCAACCAGTGCTCACAGATACATAAGACATATGGTTTAACATCTTCTACAAAGAATGATAAAAAGTCTATTTTGGTTCTTAAACACTGCACATTGACAAATGCAATGACTAAAGGCATATGACTGTCATCTCTATTGTTTTTCCTGTATAATAACCTGGGGACCTGGTTTTCACTGTCAGGGTCTATTTTATTGGGGCACTGGTCGATCTCTGGAATAAAAAACGCCTGATTACAATGTTCTTTGGCCATATAGCAGTGTCCATTACCTTGTCCTTTAGATGGAAGTCAACACCAATCTTGAAGCTATTATTCATACCCTTTGTTTCTAGTTTCTCAACTTGAAAGTTGCTGTATCTTGGAAAGATTTTCTCTAGAAATTTGATTACATTTTCAGTTGTTGTACCATTTTTCACTTTTCCTAAATGGAACCATGCTCTTTTCTCTCCATATAGCATTCCTTGCTCATCACCAGTGCCTATTATCAGATTTTTTCTTCCTGTGGTACTTGAATTTCTGACAGGTACTGTGGCAGAAGTTTGTGGTTCGGCTATTGGTATTTCTTTCTCTACAGTTTTCTGGAGCACAGTTTTGTACAGCATTTTTGGTCGTGCATTATGTTCAACATAAATCTTGCAAGCTGTTCCATCAGTGCCCAGAGGAGCACTGATTGCAACATCTAGCAGCCTGTTAGACAGGGGTGTGGTTGAGGTGCAGCGGCAATAACTATCACCTAGTTACATCAAGTCATAGCTGCTGCAACAACCCAATTCAGAGGTAGCTATGGTTATTTGGGGAAGCTCCAATGATTCTATTCATTGAGTAGAATGTACATCCACATTGTTTTGTATGTCAGCATACTTAATTCTGCTAAGAAGTACTACAAACCGTGTCATTACACACTTCTTCATGCATAACATTATGAGCAGGTAGAAGGCATAGCTCATAAAGGGCTAGAAGCTGGGCTTAATAATGACATAGATACAGAAATAGAGTGTATTTGACCAAGACCTTTTGTCTCTTCATTGCACCATTCACAAAATGCTACTGTCTGTTGAAGGAGTCAGCCACATGTGTCAAATGTATGTCACAATATAAAAAAAAACCTCCACTTCCAAGGGTTCCCAAAATATCTGCAAACAGAGCATGGGTAGATTTAGCACAGCACAGTTCATTGGCTTAATTATAAAAAAAGTTGTTGAGGTTTCCATTGCCAATCATGAGGAAAAACATATCCTTTTCAAAAGACTCGTGAATGAGTTCAGTGTTGAAAATGTCTAAACTGAATATCAAACTTTGAATTTCTGATAATAATATGTATATAGGGAACAACTCACCATAAAGATGAATGTTGAGCTGTCGACAGACACAAATAAAAGACACACAAACAAACCACACACACACACACACACACACACACACACACACACACAGGATGTGTTATGTATCTGAGGTTGAGGCCAGGATAGTTGAGGGACTGTAGGATGTGCTGTAGGGGTAACTCCAATCTCCACAGTTCAGAAAAGCTGGTGGAGGAGGTAAGGATCCAGATCACTCAGGTGGTGAAGAAGCTGTTCAAGTCCAAGGTGTTGTGCTCAGCTGCATGCTGCGCCACAGGATAGTCCATATTACTCTTGGCCACAATTTGACAGTGTCCATTCATCCTGATGGAGAGCCGGTTAGTTGTATTGTTAGTTATCTGGATACTTCCCACTGACATCAATCCTTCAGAACTCCGGAGATGGGAACTGGCCCTTCAGTATATTCTCTCTTACCGTTGCCCACCTGGTCTCAACCTCCGCTAAATTCGAATTCCCACCCACCATCTTTACATCTTTGCATCGGTTCTCTGGACAGAGCCTCTGCCTCAAGTGTTATCTCTGTCTAACTTCTTAACTTCTTTGCTTTCTACAATATGTCTGCCTAGGTGTACTTGTGTCTGTGCGAATGTGTGGGTGTGTGTGCATTTGTTTACCCTCCATTTTTTCCCCCAAGGTAAGTCTTTCCTCTCCTGGGATTGGAATGGCTCCTTACCCCCTTTCTTAAAACCCTCATCATTTCCTTTTCCCTCTCCTTCCCTTCTGCCTGAAGAAGCAACTGGGTTGCGAAAGCTTGCATTTGTGTGTGTGTTTGTATATTCATTTATTTATTTGTGATGCTGTTACACCTGTGCTCCTTCACCTGGTGAGTAATCTTCGTCTATTTCAACAACTAAAGGGAACAGCCATGGGAACCAGGATGGCCCCCTCGTACGCAAACTTATTTATGGGATGCTTAGAGGAAGCTTTCCTGGATACCCAAGCCTGTCAACCCAAAGTTTGGTACAGATTCATTGATGACATCTTCATGATCTGGACTAACAGTGAAGAAGAACTCCAGAATTTCCTCTCCAACCTCAACTCCTTTGGTCCCATCGAATTCACCTGGTCCTATTCCAAATCCCATGCCACGTTCCTCGATGTTGACCTCCATCTGTCCAACGGCCAACTTCACACATCTGTTCACATCAAACCTACCAACAAACAACAGTATCTCCATTATGACAGCTGCCATCCATTCCATATCAAACGTTCCCTTCCCTACAGCTTAGGTCTTCGTGGCAAAAGAGTCTGCTCCAGTCCCAAATCCCTGAACCAGTACACCAATAACCTAATAACAGCTTTCAGATCCCGCAGCTATCCTCCTGATCTGGTTCAGAAGCAAATTACCAGAGCCACCTCCTCATTCCTCCAAATCCAGAACCTTTCACCGAAGAATCCCAGAAGTACCCCTTTTGTCACCAGATACTTTCCGGGACTGGAGCGGACTCCGAATGTGGCTCTCCAGCAGGGATACGACTTCCTTAAATCCTGCCCCGAATGAGATCCATCCTTAATGACATCCTTCCCATTCCACCAAGAGTGTCTTTCCGCCGCCCACCTAACTTTCGTAACCTCCTAGTCCATCCCTATGAAACCCCCAAACCACCTTCCCTACCCTCTGGCTCCTACCCATGCAACCACCCCCGTTGTAAAACCTGCCCTATGCACCCTTCCACCACCACGTACTCCAGTCCAGTAACCCGGAAGGTGTACACGATCAAGGGCAGAGCACTTGCGATAGCAACCACATGATTTACCAACTAACATGCCAGCACTGTGAAGCGTTCTATGTGGGAATGACCAGCAACAAACTGTCCATTCGCATGAACGGTCACAGGCAGACAGTGTTTGTTGGTAATGAGGATCACCCTGTGGCTAAACATGCCTTGGTGCACGGCCAGCACATCTTGGCACAGTGCTACACCGTCCGGGTTATCTGGATACTTCCCATCAACACCAACCTTTCAGAACTCCGGAGATGGGAACTTGCCCTTCAGCTTATTCTCTCCTCCCGTTGCCCACCTGGTCTCAATCTCCGCTAATTCAAATTCCCACCCACCATCTTTAGCATCTTTGCCTCGGTTCTGTGGACAGAGCCTCTGCCTCAAGTAGTATCTCTGTCCAACTTCTTTGCTTTTTACAAATGTCTGTCTAGGTGTGTTTGCATTTCGATATGTCTGAGTGTGTGTGTATTTGTTTACCTTCCTTTTTTTCCCCTAAGGTAAGTCCTTCCACTCCTGGGACTGGAATGACTCCTTTTCCACTTCTTTAAAAACCATATCCTTCCCTTTTTCCTCCCCTTTTTTCCTCTTTTTCCTGAAGAAGATGCCAGTGTTGGCGAAAGCTTGTATGTGTGTTTGTGTGTGATTTTATTTGTTTCTCTCGATGAGCCGGTCCTTTTGGTAAGTCATCTCTTTTCTATTTTTATTTATATATATATTATAGAAGGAAACTTTGCTGGTGGGGTAAACAAACATAAAAAATAAAAAACGGAAGTGGAAAAGGAGTCATTCCAATCCCAGGAGTGGAAGGACTTACCTTAGGGGACAAAAAAGAAGGTAAACAAATACACACCCACTCACACATATCCAAACGCAAACACACCTAGACAGACATTTGTAAAAAGCAAAGAAGTTGGACAGAGATACCACTTGAGGCAGAGGCTCTGTCCACAGAACCAAGGCAAAGGTGCTAAAGATGGTGGGCAGGAATTTGAATTTAGCGGAGGTTGAGACCAGGTGGGCAACGGAAGGAGAGACCATTGTCCACCTGCTCTCAACCTCCGCTAAATTCAAATTCCCGCCCACCATCTTTAGTATCTTTGCCTCAGTTCTGTGGACAGAGCCTCTGCCTCAAGTGGTATCTCTGTCCAACTTCTTTGCTTTTTACAAATGTCTGTCTAGGTGTGTTTGCGTTTGGATATGTGTGAGTGTGTGTGTATTTGTTTACCTTCTTTTTTGTCCCCTAAGATAAGTCCTTCCACTCCTGGGATTGGAATGACTCCTTTTCCACTTCCTTAAAACCCATATCCTTCCCTTTCTCCTCCCTTTTTTTCCTCTTTTTTCTGAAGAAGCTGCCAGTGGTGGCGAAAGCTTGTATGTGTGTGTGAGTGTGATTTTTATTTGTGTTTATCGACAAGCCGATCCTTTTGGGTAAGTCATCCATTACGTAAAAAATAGATGAAGTCCACTTACCAGGCGAAGGAGCACAGGCAGTGATAGTAACAAATAAACACACAGACACACACACACAAACGCTAGCTTTCGCAGCCTACCTGCTTCGTCAGGCAGAAGGGAAGGAGAGGGAAAAGGAAATGATGAGGGTTTCAAGGGAGTGGGTAAGGAGTCATTCCAATTCCGGGACAGGAAATACTTACCTTGGAGGCGAAAAAGGAGGGTAAACAAATACACACACACACCCACACATTTACACAGACGCAAGTACACTTAGGTAGACATACTGTAGAAAGCTTTCTATGACCATCCCAATAAAATAAGAGAACTCAGGTCGAAATCAGAATGATTTAGGTTTTCTTTCTTTCCGCTTGCTATTAGAGAATGAAATGGTAGAGGCAGGTTATGGAAGTGGTTAATGAACCCTCTGCCAGGTACTTAAATGTGATTTGCAGAGTATGTCTGTAGACGTAGATGAAGAAATGAATGATGAAACCAATTTTCAATCTTCTAATTTCTTTAGAGCATCATTAAAATTTCCTGAAATTACCAGTGGTTATAATTTTCAAATTATTTATTTATTTATTTTTATTTTTATAATATTGAATGTACTATAGCTGAACTACCATTAAAAATTCAAATGGATGATCTTTCTCATTTTCTCCTGATATCTAATCATAATAATTTATTACTACTGACATAGCAACAAATAAGACTGGTTCTTTTCTAAGTTGCAAACAAAGATTAGAGAAATTAAGCCATGAGTTCTGTATGTTCTCTGCTTGGCCCATTCTTTGAACTTGTGACAAAATAGGTAATGCAAAAAAATAAAAAAAAATAAAAAATAAAAAAAAATAAAAACAACCACGAGCACCCACACTGACTTTGAAAAGTTGTTGCCTCTGCCAGCAGTTCTTCATATGAGACATTACATGCTATTGTAGCTTCCAATCATCCCTGCCTATGCAGTCATCAACCTCCACCTGACCCTCATTCAGCAACACTGCCACCTCAATGCATCATGTCACCCCCGCTCACAATTCAGTGAGCATATTTCTCTGTTTCATACATTTTTGCACAACTGGCCAATGTGTTAGTGATGAATTTCAGCAGTCCTGACATTCTCTGCATTGCAAACCATATGACAGAATGCATTTCACAGCTGATGAGCTCAGGGATTGTTTTAGACATTTTGGATGATCACGGACAGATGTAAACTCAACATGTGCCAGTTCTAATAGTGACAATGGAAACACAATAAACTAGGAACACAATTATGAATGTGCAGAAATGTGACAATAGCACAGGGGTCCAGGTAGAATGAAACAGTATGTACTTCCTGGACACACCTTGTAGGTGCAGTCTGCTGACAGATCCATAATCAAATATCAAATTTTATACAAATAATTTAACTGAATTTTACCCACACAAAAAGTCACTACATAGGCAATGAGTCATAGACAGGCACAACTGAAAGACTACCACATTTTTAGCTTTTGGGAAAAAGTCTGTCTTAAATGTTTAGCATTATTTTCATTGTGCCTGTCTTTGATTCAATTCCCCTTTGTGGTGGGTAGAAATAATCTTTTTTGTTCTTGTTGTTGTTGTTCTATATTGAATGTTCCACTGTTTAACTTAATTTTTAAAGTTTTATAAACTAGATCTACTTCAGAATAAATTTGCATTGCTTTTTCTACCTTAATTATTTCAGCTGCAGTATTTGTTGATATTTTTTTGTGTCCTAAATAGTATTTACGGACTTTTTTCCCTATTTCATGATGCATTTCTTGTGTAGCTGTATAATTGTAGTCCAGTAGGTATGCAGACAGTTCCTCAAAACGAGCATCCAGTTCCTTCATTGCATCTTCTTTTGTCACAAAATCTGTCAGATAAGAATAAAAGTGAAAAAAATTATCCCTGAGTAGTTAGAGATACATAATTCATATAATAACTGTGTTTATAACTTCATAACAAAACATAACCAAATTACATTTAATGTTCAATAAAAGAATTAATGTACATTGAACTATTGCAAAAATGGTGACAAACACATGAATGTTTGACACATGCAATTACCTACATAGACTTTTCAAACTGTTTAATTTTCAGAACTGTCGAATTCCTCTTCTCTCTACAATTCAATAACACTGAAAAATTTCATGACTGTTGTTAATCTCTTTGAATATACTTACTTCCAAAACTACTCAACTAATTTCCTTCGGGTTTTCATAAGTAGTTTGAATATTGTTTGCAGCAATATACAGGCATCATTTCATTAAAACCAGATTGTGGAATACAAAATATGACGATTTAAAGTTCTATAAATGCCTTGTCTGTCCCTTTGAACACACCAGTCTCAGAAACTACTACACAAAAGTGGATGAGATTTTCATGGTAAATTGCTTGTAGCTTGGAGCAACATACAGACTTTATTTAATCAAAATCAGCTTACAGAAAGAAAATATACCGTAATTTAACATATTTTATCTAAAGCAGTCATGTTTCTGCCTTTGTCTATTTGGCCATGCTGATCTTGATAAATTTTTTAGAGAGTAACAACAAACCTGGGGCAACAATGTTTTGTACTTAACCTTCATTCTGCCTGTTTGTTTCATGTGAACATGCTAGAATCTGAAAATTAATAAATGAATCTGAATGGGTGTATTTTGGAGCAATGTATGGGCTCCATTTCCTCAAAATTGGATCTCAAAAAGAAAAGTTATTGTAATTTAAAGTTCTAGGGGTCTCCTATGCTTAGTATTATGGCATACTACACCAAAGAAGCAATAGATAATCTTGTCATTTTTTAGCTACAAGCTGCAACAGTAATAATTTCAAAAGTTTATGTAACTGACAATTAGGGGCCAAAATATTAATTTTACAGATATTAACTAATGTTGTGGTCTTCAGTCCGGAGACTGGTTTGATGCAGCTCTCCACAATACCCTATCCTGCGCAATCCTCTTCAACTCCACATAAGAACAGCAACCTACATCTGTTTGAATCTGCTTACTGTATCCATCTCTTGGTCTTCCTCTGCGGTTTTTACCCCACACACTTCCCTACAGCGCTAAAAATCACAATTCCTTTATGTCTAAGAATGTGTCCAACTAATCGATCCCTTCTTTTAGTCAAGGTTTGCCAAAAATTCCTTTTCTCCCCAATTCTGTTCAGTACCTCTTCATTAGTTACGCAATAAACCCATCTAATCTTCAGCATTTGTCTGTAGCACCACATTTCAAAAGTCTGTACCCTATTACTGTCCACACTGTGCCACGGTGGAGTAGCCACGCGGTCTAAAGCACCTCGCTGCGGAGCACGCGGCTGTTCGCCGTGGAGGTTCGAGTCCTCCCTGGGGCATGGATGTGTGTGTTTGTCCATAAGTAGTTTGTAAGCTACGGACTGATGACCACGCAGTTTGATCCAATAGATTTACAGACATTTGAACATTTGTCCACAGTGTATATCATCCATGTTTCATTCCCATACAAGGCAACACTCCACACAAATGCCTTCAGAAAGGACTTCCTTAGGCTTAAATCAATATTCGATGTTAACAAATTTCTCTTTTTCAAGAAAGCTTTTCTACCCATTGCTATTCTGCATTTATATCCTCTGTACTGCAACCATCATTTGTTATTTTACTGCCCAAGTAACAAAACGCATCTACCTCCTTTATTGTTTCGTTACCTAATCTAATTCCTTCAGCATCACCTGATTTTCTTAGACTGCACTCAATTACCCTAGTTTTGCTCATGTTAATCTTCATCTTATATGCACCCTTCAGCACACTGTCTATTCCTTCAACTGTTCTTCCAGGTCCTCTGCTGTTTCTGACGGAATTACTATGTCGTCGGCAAAACACAATGTTTTTAATTCTTCACCATGAACTTTAATTCCTTCTCCAAATTTCTCCTGGCTTTCCTTTATAGCCTGCTCAATTTACAGATTGAATAACATTGGAGAAAGGCTACAACCCTGTCTTACTCCCTTCCCTACCACTGCATCCCTTTCATGCCCATCAACTCTGACAACCGCTGTCTAGTTTTTGTACAAGTTGTAAATAACCTTACACTCCCTATATTTTACTCCTGCTTGCTTCAGAACTTGAAAGAGTTTATTCCAATCAACATTGTCAAAAGCCTTCTCCAAATCTACAAAAGCTACATATGTAGGTTTGCCTTTTCTTAATCTATCTTCTAGGATAAGCCGTAAAGTGAGTACTGCCTCCCGTGTTCCTACATTTCTCCTGAACCCAAACTGATCTTCTCCAACATCGGCTTCTACCAGCTTTTCCATCCTTCTGTAAATAATTCGTGTTAATATTTTGCAACCATGACTTATTAAACTGATGGTTCTGTAGTTTTCACACCTATCTGTGCCTGCTTTCTTTGGAATGGGGAATATAAAATTTTTTAAACTCTGAGGGTATTTCACCTGTCTCATACATCGTACACACCAGGTGAAATAGTTTTGTCATGGCTGGTTCCCCCAGAGACTTCAGTAGCTCTGAGGGAATGTCATCTACTCCCGGGGCCTTTTTTCGACTTAGGTCTTTCAGTGCTCTGTCAAATTCATCTCTCAGTATAGTATCTCATATTTCATCCTCATCTACTTCTTCTCCCCTTCCTACAATATTGCCTCTAAGTTCATTTCCTTCGTACAGCCTCTCTATATACTCTTTCCACCTTTCAGCTTTCCTTTCTTTGCTGAGAACTGGCTTTCCATCTGCGTTCTTGATATTCATAGAGCTGTTTTTTTTTTTTTTATCTCCCAATATATCTTTCATTTTCCTGTAGGCAGTATCTATTTTTCCCCTATTTATACATTCTTCTACATCCTTGCACTTGCCTTCTAGCCACTCCTGCTTAGCCATTTTGCACTTTCTGTCAATCTCATTTCTTAGCTGTCTGTACTCCATTTTGCCTGTTTCATTTACTGCATTTTTATATTTTCTCCTTTCATCAATTGAATTTAGTATGTCCTTTGATATCCAAGGATTTTTTTAGGTCTTGCCTTCCTACCTATTTTGTTCTCTGCTGCCTTCACTATTTCATCTCTCAGTGCTACCCATTCCTCCTCTACTGTTTTATTTTCCCCAGTTTCTGTCAATTGTTGCCTAAGCTCCCTTTGAAATTCTCAAGAACTTCAGGTTCCTTCAGTTTATCCAGGTCTCATCTCCTTATTTTCCTACCTTTCTGCAGTTTTTTTTTTTCAGTTTCAGCCTACAATTCATGATCAATAAGTTATTGTCAGAGTTTATATCTACCCCTGGGTATGTCTTACAGTCTAAAACTTGGTTCCGAAATCTATATCTTACCATTATAAAATCTATCTGGTATCTCCTGGTGTCTCCTGGTCTCTTCCACATATACAACCTTCTTTCGTGATTCTTAAACCAGATGTTTGTTATAACTAAATTATGTTCCATGCAAAATTCTACTAAGCGGCTTCCTCTTTCATTCCTTTTACCCAGACCATATTCACCTACTATCTTCCCTTCTCTTCCTTCTACCGAATTCCAGTCTCTCATAACAATTAAGTTTTCCTCTCCCTTAATTGTCTGAATAATTTATTTTAGCTCCTCATATATTTTTTCGCTCTCCTCATCATCGGCAGAGCTAGTTGGCATATAAACCTGTACTACTGTGGTCGTTGTTGGCTTCGTATCAACCTTGACTACGATATTGCGATCACTGTGTTGCTCATAGTAGTTTACCCGCATTACTATTTTCTTATTCATTATCAGACCTACTCCTGTAGTACCCCAACTGATTTTGTATTTATAACCCTGTACTCACCTGACCAGAAATCCTCTTCATCCTGCCACCGAACTTCACTAATCCCTACCATATCTAACTTTAATCTATCCATTTCCCTTTTTAAATTTTCTAACTTTCCTACCCAATTAAGGGATCTAACATTCCACACTCCAATCCGTAGAATGCCAGTGCTGTCTTTCCTGATTATCACATCCTCCTGAGTAGTCCCCGCCTGGAGATCCGAATGGGGGACTATTTTACCTCCGGAATATTTTACCCAAGAGGATGCCATCATCATATGTTCATACAATAGAGCT
This sequence comes from Locusta migratoria, assembly GCA_026315105.1. Classification (NCBI taxonomy): domain Eukaryota; kingdom Metazoa; phylum Arthropoda; class Insecta; order Orthoptera; family Acrididae; genus Locusta; species Locusta migratoria. The sequence continues at coordinate 727,503,129 of CM048744.1, read as the reverse complement.
GCATGTCCTCAGGAATAGTAACGGCTGTAGTTTACCCTTGCTTTCAGCCGTTCGCAGTAGCTGTGTGGCAAAGCCACATTATCTGATGTTACAAGGCCAGCTTAGTCAATCATCCAGACTGTTGCCCCTGTAACTACTGAAAAGGCTGCTGCCCCTCTTCAGCAACCACACGTTTGTCTGGCCTCTCCACAGTATTCAGATTTACTGATACTTCTTTGGGAATTAAAAACTTAACAAAACCCCTTCTTTTAGTAGTTTTTATTTATATTTGCCAAATTTCTAGGAAAAACAAATTTATTGATTAAGTGAGCACATAAGGCTTCCATTTTTACTGGCTGATGTACTGAGCACCGAAAGTAATGGTATGCCCTTCTTTAACTTCCATTGCATAGCACAGGTTTACAGCCAATTTCAAATAATAATGATTTACTGTAGTTATCAAAAATTCTTATTTACTCGTGACAAAATTTCTTGCAGGAGGGAGTCAAAGTGAAGTCAGAGGCTAAACAAACACGGTCTCTTGAGTAGTGTGTTGATGAACACCAACTCATAGTTTTCAAGTGTTTGGTGATGCATTGTCTTGACTAATTCTATTTCATATATATATATGTCCTGTGTTTATAAATAACTTGTTGGAGGGATCAAATCTCATCCACTTATTCAGCATATTCTATAGATATAATCATTAAGTAGAACCTAATGATGGAAAATCCAGGTTGGAATTAACAATATAGTAATCAGGACAGTTAAGATAAGATCTTTATTGGTACTGGTAGTCATGTAGTACACATATGGTACATTCTGATGTAGGACAAGTCAGTGTGTAACAAAATAATATTATAAAAGATAATTAAATTTACACTGATTACATTCTTTTCAAATACAAAATTGAAACAACTAGTAAGTTTTACATTTATAAAACACAATGGGCTAGAAAAATTTGCAGAACACATCACTAAGGCACACTCTAAAATTCTAGTGAACTTCCTGAAGGAACTCATGCAAACTATAAAAGCAGTGATGATTCAAATATGCCTTTGTAGCTGACTTGAACTCTGACAAGTCATTTATTGTTTTAATTTCTGTGGGGAGTTTATTATAAATAACTTTCCCATAGTGCAAGGTTTCTTTTTTTTTTTTTATTAAGATTAGTGTTCACTGACTCTATATGAAAGTTTCCTTTATGCCTGGTATTTTAAGAGTGAATATTTTCAAATTTTTGAAAAAGAAAGAGGTTTTTCACTGCATATTTTTTTTTTTTACAAATACAGATACCTCGTATACATACATACATGGAAGTGGAAGGATTTCTAGTTTTAAAGAGTGGTCTACAGGTTTTATTCCTATAACTCTTATAATCCTTTTCTGTAGCCTAAAGAGCTTCTGGCACAGAGGGGAGTTACCCCAAAAATAATACCATATTTTAGTTGAGAATAAATATAGGCAAAGTAAATAGTTTTCAGGACTCTTTGCTGCAGCATACTTCTAATATTCTCATGCAGTACTTAATTTCTTATGAAGTTTTGAAATATGTGTCTCCCATTTGAGATTATTTTAGAGCCATAAACCCAAGAACTTTATGTTGTTTACAGTTTGAATGTCCTTATCACGTAACTGAGCCTGAAAAGATTGCTCACATTTTTTTTACATTGTTACATTTTTAATTGTTATCATTGAACCAATGTTCACTGTTGTTCGGTGTCTCAGTTGTAGATTTCTGAAGCAATTCTGTTCCTCAGCCACAAATTAGAACACTAGTATCATCAGCAAATTGGATAGTATTCTCACAGATTTTGTTCAGGTCATTTACATATAATAGTAACAGAAGCGGTCCTAATACTGAGCCTTGTGGTACTCCACATCTAATCTCTTTATACTCTGAATAATGTTGAGTTGATTTGTTGAGGTTTTGGTGTTGCACTTCGACTACTTGCTTTCATTCACTAAGGTAAGCTTTTATCCAGTCATTTGGTATTCCTCTAATCCCAATGTTTTTAAGCTTAAGTGATAGTTTTTTGTGTTCTATAATATCAAACGCTCTGGATAGATCTAAACATACCCCCATGAAATTTTCACCATTATCTGTTTTTTAAGTATTTCACTTAAAAGTTCAAAAATTGCTGTATCAGTTGATCGACCCTTCCTGAAGCCATGTTGTGTTGTAGACAGTAAGTTGTGTTTATCAAGGAAGACTGCTACTCTTCTTTGAAAAAAATTTTCTAATATTTTTGAGAAAACTGACAACAGAGCAATGGGCCTGAAGTTGGCCACTTCATCCTTTTTACTTTTTTTAAATAGTGGTTTGATCTTGACACTTTTTAAGCATGTTGGGAAGGTTCCAGTTTGAAAAGAATTGTTACAAAGGTGAACAAAAGGACTGGCAATGAGATTGAGATCTCCACATTTCTTAATAAGGTTATCAGGGATGCAGTCTATTCCACAGGAGTGGTTCATTTTTAAAGTTCTGATAACTAATAGCACTTCATTCTGTGTTGTTGGAAGGAGAAAGAGTGAAATAGGATTTATACTAGTACTTTCAGATGAAACCTGACACATCTTAGTGGAAGGTTTGATTCCAGATACTAATTGCTCACTTATTCTACTGAAATAATTGTTGAATACATTTGCTATTTCTTCAGGCTCAGTGATTTCTTTGCTATTATGGCTCAATTTGATATTAGAATTTTGGGGAGAGTCATTTTCAATTTGCTGCTTAATGGCATTCCATACAGCTTTCATTTTGTTATTGGGATTTTTTATATAGCAGTCGTTTGCCATTACTTTGGCTTCTTTGACAACTTTTTAAGCATCATTTTATATCTTTTGAAATGTGCAAGATATTCACTGGATACTAAGGGAGACTTTGAGATTTCATACAATCTTCGCTTTTCAGCACATGACTTTTTATACCTGTTGTTATCCAGCAGTTTTTTTTTCTTCTTAACTTTACTAGATTTTATATTTTACATCTACTATGATGTTTTTTGTTCTTGCTCCTGGCTTTACCATGCTGCTAACTTGGATTTTCTGATTTACACTTTTTAGTGTTGTTCTGTTTTCATGGTTTTTGTACTTCGTCATCCTTAGAGCAGTCATCACTATTTGTTGCTAGTACACTGTATCTGTTTGTATCAGTGAACAAAATGTCATTTAGTGAGTTTGATACCTGTCTGGCACATTCGTTCCACTTCTTATATTTCGCCACTGCTCCAGTTTGCAATTTACTTGTTTGGCTGTTAAGAACACGGCACAACTTCTGCAGTTCACTATTTTAAATTCTTGATGTCACACAGAGCTTCCACAACTTTTTGTAAACTTGTCATGCATTCGTTTAATTTCACGATTTCTTAGAACAACAGAAGCGATTATCTCAGCACCTTCATCTCATCAGAAATAATTATGGTGAAACAAGATATATGAAATACAATTACAAAACCTTAAAGAAGAACCTGCTCCTGGATACCACCTACCACACCAGACATGAAAGACTTTGAATAGACTGTGAACTGGAGTGACATGCAACAAACAAAACCTGTAATTGTGGGGGAACATCACTGGAGATACAACCTGTGAATGTGAAGAACTACAAGACTTTAATTACCTATTGGTTTGAAACTTCCTGGCAGATTAAAATTGTGCCAGAACCAGGACTCAAACCTGGGACCTTTGCCTTTTGTGGGCAAGCACTCTACCACTGAGCTATCCTGACACAACTCATCTGCCAGAACCTCGCCTCTTACTTTCCAAACTTCACAGAAGTTCTCCTGCGAACCTTGCAAGACTAGCACTCATGAAAGAAAGGATGTGGTGGAGACATAGCTCAGCCACAGCCTACGGGATGTTTCCAGAAGGAAACTTTCACTCTGCAGTGGAGTGTGTGCTGATATGAAATTTCCTGGCATATTATTTGCCCAAAATAAGCCTGTTCAATGGATGATCTGTGTATGTGTTTGTAGTAATTGTGTGTATAGTTTTTATATAACTGTATTTGTCATGGACACAATAATAATAATAATAATTATTATTATTATTATTATTATTATTATTATTAGGGGACTGATAACCTAGCCATTTAGCCCCCTTTCAAAATCCCAACAACAATTATTATTATTATTTGTACACACATCAAAGAAAGTATCGCATCACAATTCCAGGTGTTTGTGACTCTGTACATAAAATGGAACATAGATATACAATAACAACATTTCAGTTCTCTTTGTTGCTCATGAAAACAGAAATAGACAAGGCTTAAAACAATAACCAAGTCATTCTGAATTTGTGTTCCAGATAGCAGCATACACCAGTACCCCTAATACTCAGTAACAAGTCCTCTTGCACTTTTCAATGGCTGTATTCATTGTGGCATAGTGTCCACACATTTCAAGGGATTATTAGTCCAGACTGTCACACTTTATATTCAATAGCAATGCCCAGGGCCTCGCTGCGATGGAGTATTTCCTTTCACGCCGACCACCCGCTTCCCTACCTAAAACCTCTTTCCTTAATACCAGCTTTATCCTAACCCACAACTTCTTCACTTTTGAGGGCCAAACATACCAACAAATAAAGGGAACAGCCATGGGCCATGATGGCCCCCTCATACACAAACTTATTTATGGGACGCTTAGAGGAAGCCTTCCTGGATACCCAAGCCTGTCAACCCAAAGTTTGGTATAGATTCATTGACAGCATCTTTATGATCTGGACTCACAGTGAAGAAGAACTCCAGAATTTCCTCTCCAACCTCAATTCCTTTGGTTCCATCAGATTCACCTGGTCCTATTCCAAATCCCATGCCACTTTCCTTGATGTCGACCTCCATCTGTCCAACGGCCAACTTCACACATCTGTCCACATCAAACCAACCAACAAACAACAGTACCTCCACTATGACAGCTGCCATCCATTTCACATCAAATGTTACCTTCCCTACAGCTTAGCTCTTCATGGCAAACGAGTCTGCTCCAGTCCCAAATCCCTGAACCAGTACACCAATAACCTAATAACAGCTTTCACATCCCGCAGCTATCCTCCTGGTCTGGTACAGAAGCAAATTACCAGAGCCACTTCCTCATCCCCCCAAATTAAGTACCTTCCACAGAAGAAACCCAGAAGTGCCCCTCTTGTCACCGGATACTTTCCGGGACTGGAGCTGACTCTGAATGTGGCTCTCCAGCAAGGATATGACTTCCTTAAATTCCAAGTGATTTACCAACTGACATGCCTGCACTGTGAAGCATTCTATGTGGGAATGACCAGCAACAAACTGTCCATTTGCATGAACAGTCACAGGCAGACAGTGTTTGTTGGTATTGAAGATCACCCTGTGGCTAAACATGCCTTGGTGCATGGCCAGCACGTCTTGGCGCAGTGTTACACCATCCGGGATATCTGAATACTTCCCACTGACACCAATCCTTCAGAACTCCTGAGATGGGAACTTGCCCTTCAACTTATTCTCTCCTCCCATTGCCCACCTGGTCTCAACCTCCGCTAAATTCAAATTCCCGCCCACCATCTTTAGCATCTTTGCCTCGATTCTTTGGACAGAGCCTCTGCCTCAAGTGGTGTCTCTGTCCAACTTCTTTGCTTTTTACAAATGTCTGTCTAAGTGTGTTTGCTTTTGGATATGTGTGAGTGTGCGTGTATTTACTTTCCTTCCTTTTTTTCCCCTAAGGTAAGTCCTTCCACTCCTGGGATTGGAATGACTCCTTTTCCACTTCCTTAAGACCCATATCCTTCCCTTTCTCCTTCCCTTTTTTACTCTTATCCTGAAGAAGCGACCAATGGTTGTGAAAGCTTGTATGTGTGTGATTATTTGTGCCTATCGACGAGCTGATCCTTTTGGTAAATCATCCGATTTTTATTTTAGAAAACGGATGACTTATCCAAAAGGACCGGCTCATCGATAGACACAAATAAAAATAAAAATCACACTCAAACACACATACAAGCTTTCGCCACCACAGGCAGCTTCTTCAGGAAAAAAGGGGAGGAGAAAGGGAAGGATATGGGTTTTAAGAAAGTGGAAAAGGAGTCATTCCAATCCCAGGAGTGGAAGGACTTACCTTACGGGGGAAAAAAAAGGTAAACAAATATACACATACTCAGACATGGATATGTCTGAGTATGTGGGTATTTGTTTACCTTCCTTTTTTTCCCCTAAGGTAAGTCCTTCCACTCCTGGGATTGGAATGACTCCTTTTCCACTTCCTTAAGACCCATATCCTTCCCTTTCTCCTTCCCTTTTTTACTCTTATCCTGAAGAAGCGACCAATAGTTGTGAAAGCTTGTATGTGTGTGATTATTTGTGCCTATCGACGAGCTGGTCCTTTTGGTAAATCATCCGATTTCTATTTTAGAAAACGGATGACTTATCCAAAAGGACCGGCTCATCGATAGACACAAATAAAAATAAAAATCACACTCAAACACACATACAAGCTTTCGCCACCACAGGCAGCTTCTTCAGGAAAAAAGGGGAGGAGAAAGGGAAGGATATGGGTTTTAAGGAAGTGGAAAAGGAGTCATTCCAATCCCAGGAGTGGAAGGACTTACCTTACGGGGGAAAAAAAAGGTAAACAAATATACACATACTCAGACATGGATATGTCTGAGTATGTGTGTATTTGTTTACCTTCCTTTTTTTCCCCTAAGGTAAGTCCTTCCACTCCTGGGATTGGAACAACTCCTTTTCCACTTCCTTAAAACCCATATCCTTCCCTTTGTCCTCCCCTTTTTTACTCTTATCCTGAAGAAGCGACCAATGGTTGTGAAAGCTTGTATGTGTGTGATTATTTGTGCCTATCGACGAGCTGGTCCTTTTGGGTAAGTCATCCGTTTTCTATTTTTTATACTTGTTTATCCCACCAGGATAGTTTCCTTCTATATATATATATATGAAGCGCGTCCACAAAGTAATGAAATTGCACAAAATTTTACAACTCTTAAACTACTTTTCCACATAACTGCCGAAATTTTGCAGGTATTTGTCATAGCGTGGCACAAGGTTTTGTATACCTTCTTCATAGACATCTGCCACCTGTGTCTTCAACCAGTTGGAAACGGTTTCTTTCACCTCATCGTCATTGGTGAAGTGATGACCGCCAAGGAAAGACTTGAGATGTAAGAACAGATGAAAGTCACTACTAGCGAGGTCAGGTCTGTAGGGAGGATGGTCAAACACATCCCAGCCAAATCCCTGTAGGAGGTTTTGCGTCACATTTGCAGTGTGTGGTAGTGCGTTGTCGCGAAGCAAAACAATACCTTTTGACAGTAGTCCCCGGCGCTTATTCTGAATTGCAAGGCGCAATTTCCGAAGTGTTTTGCAATAAGCATCTGCTTTGATTGTTTGACCACACGGTAAGAAGTCAATGAGTAGGATGCCCAGAACACTGCACATCATTTTCCGAGGTGTCATGATTTGCTTCGGCTTTACCTTTGTTGGGGATGAAGTGTGCCTCCATTCCATTGATTGCCGCTTACTCTCAGGGGTGTCATAAGAAATCCACGTTTCACCTCCGGTGAACACTTTCAGCATAACAGGTCAAAAACTCAAGTGCACTACCCATTTGTTGTGTTTTGTGTTGCTCAGTGAAAATCTTTGGTACCTAACGTGAGCAAAGTTTACGGAATTTCAGTTGTTTGGTAACAATTTCATGCATCAGTGATCATGAAATTTGGGGGAAGTCCATAGCGAGAGCACTAATTGCAAGCCTACGGTTTTCCTGTATCTTGTCCTCAATCGCGTGAACCAGTTCTTCTGTAACCACAGGTGGGCACCAACTTCGTTCTTCGTCATGCACATCATTACGTCCGCCACTGAACTGTCGGACCCATCTTCTCACCATCGAATCACTCATCGTATTTGTTCCCTAAACATCGCAAATTTGCAAATAAATTTCAATTGGTTTCACTTTCCTCGCATTCAGAAACTGAATCACTGATCTGATTTATATATATTTATATATAAAGTAAAAAAAAAGTTCAAAAAATGTCTGACAGATAGGGCTGCACAGCAAAACATCAGTGACTGCACATGAAAATCGATAATAAGAGGAGTTGTAATGAGAGAGAGAATCAGATGCACCAGCAGTCGCAGCATGTTGACGTTACCTGAAAAGGCACTTTTAGTGAAGCTGCATTATCAGAATGGGGAATGCTAGTTCAGCGTTATGATTCTATCACCATAGGAAGGGGATTCGACAAATGCACCTGTGGCGAGAATGATTTCGAAGTTTGAAGTCACGGGTTGTTTAGATGATAGACCCCGTAGGGGCCAACTGAGCACAAGGCGTAATGCTGATGGGACAATTCAGGAAGAAATGGAGACTGTAGTAGGTTCGTCTATGCACGGGTAAGTCAGCACTCGTGCAGTCGCACATCACACCGGAATTCCATAGACTACTGTTTGGTTGGCACTTAGGCGTACCCTCCGATGCTATCCTTACAAAATCCGTCGATATCATGAACTGTTACCTGGCGACTTAGTGAAGTGGAGGGCATTTGCTTCTCAATGGAGAGAAGTCTTCCAAAGTAAGAGTGATGGCAGGTGTGCCACAAGGGACCGTTGTGGGTCTAATTCTGTTCACAACATATATAAATGACCTTGCGGATAACATCGGAATTTCACTGAGGCTTTTTGTGGGTGATGCTGTAGTATATAGAGAAGTTGTAACAATGGAAAATTGTAATGAAAAGCAGGAAGGTCTGCATCGAATTGACGCAAGGTGCAGGGAATGGAATTGAATCTCATTGTAGACAAGTGTAACAGATGAACAGTTTATTTGCAATTAAATTTAAATTACAAACGGCTTTTTTTGGTATTACTAACTTATTTCTTGTCCGAAATATTTCAAAAAGTGAGGTTCTTGTCGCTGGTAGCCACCAATTATGTCTGTAAAATTTGGTACCGATCGGTTGAACGGTTCGACCTGAAAAGTGGGAACACATTACAGCCAGACAGACAAATATCTCTGCAACAATACAAGATATGGAAAAAAAATAGTATCATGAAGTTGCAGAGAATTTTCCCCTCTACCATTTAAGTTATTCAATTTTCATGTCAGATAAATGTTTCGTTTGCAATTACAATTATATTACAAACTGCTTTTTTTGGTATTACTACCATAGTTTTTTGTCCGAAAAATTTGAAAAGGGAGGTTCTGGTCTCTGGCGGCCTACAATTATGTGTAAAATTTGGTGCTGATCGGTTGAATGGTTCGTCTTAAAACAGGGAACACATTACAGACAGACAGACAGACAGACATCCCAAAATTACTGTTATTTTTGCAAATATCTCTGAAACGATACGAGATATTTAAAAAAACCTAATGATGGAAAATCCAGGTTGGAATTAACAATATAGTAATCAGGACAGTTAAGATAAGATCTTTATTGGTACTGGTAGTCATGTAGTACACATATGGTACATTCTGATGTAGGACAAGTCAGTGTGTAACAAAATAATATTATAAAAGATAATTAAATTTACACTGATTACATTCTTTTCAAATACAAAATTGAAACAACTAGTAAGTTTTACATTTATAAAACACAATGGGCTAGAAAAATTTGCAGAACACATCACTAAGGCACACTCTAAAATTCTAGTGAACTTCCTGAAGGAACTCATGCAAACTATAAAAGCAGTGATGATTCAAATATGCCTTTGTAGCTGACTTGAACTCTGACAAGTCATTTATTGTTTTAATTTCTGTGGGGAGTTTATTATAAATAACTTTCCCATAGTGCAAGGTTTCTTTTTTTTTTTTTATTAAGATTAGTGTTCACTGACTCTATATGAAAGTTTCCTTTATGCCTGGTATTTTAAGAGTGAATATTTTCAAATTTTTGAAAAAGAAAGAGGTTTTTCACTGCATATTTTTTTTTTTTACAAATACAGATACCTCGTATACATACATACATGGAAGTGGAAGGATTTCTAGTTTTAAAGAGTGGTCTACAGGTTTTATTCCTATAACTCTTATAATCCTTTTCTGTAGCCTAAAGAGCTTCTGGCACAGAGGGGAGTTACCCCAAAAATAATACCATATTTTAGTTGAGAATAAATATAGGCAAAGTAAATAGTTTTCAGGACTCTTTGCTGCAGCATACTTCTAATATTCTCATGCAGTACTTAATTTCTTATGAAGTTTTGAAATATGTGTCTCCCATTTGAGATTATTTTAGAGCCATAAACCCAAGAACTTTATGTTGTTTACAGTTTGAATGTCCTTATCACGTAACTGAGCCTGAAAAGATTGCTCACATTTTTTTTACATTGTTACATTTTTAATTGTTATCATTGAACCAATGTTCACTGTTGTTCGGTGTCTCAGTTGTAGATTTCTGAAGCAATTCTGTTCCTCAGCCACAAATTAGAACACTAGTATCATCAGCAAATTGGATAGTATTCTCACAGATTTTGTTCAGGTCATTTACATATAATAGTAACAGAAGCGGTCCTAATACTGAGCCTTGTGGTACTCCACATCTAATCTCTTTATACTCTGAATAATGTTGAGTTGATTTGTTGAGGTTTTGGTGTTGCACTTCGACTACTTGCTTTCATTCACTAAGGTAAGCTTTTATCCAGTCATTTGGTATTCCTCTAATCCCAATGTTTTTAAGCTTAAGTGATAGTTTTTTGTGTTCTATAATATCAAACGCTCTGGATAGATCTAAACATACCCCCATGAAATTTTCACCATTATCTGTTTTTTAAGTATTTCACTTAAAAGTTCAAAAATTGCTGTATCAGTTGATCGACCCTTCCTGAAGCCATGTTGTGTTGTAGACAGTAAGTTGTGTTTATCAAGGAAGACTGCTACTCTTCTTTGAAAAAAATTTTCTAATATTTTTGAGAAAACTGACAACAGAGCAATGGGCCTGAAGTTGGCCACTTCATCCTTTTTACTTTTTTTAAATAGTGGTTTGATCTTGACACTTTTTAAGCATGTTGGGAAGGTTCCAGTTTGAAAAGAATTGTTACAAAGGTGAACAAAAGGACTGGCAATGAGATTGAGATCTCCACATTTCTTAATAAGGTTATCAGGGATGCAGTCTATTCCACAGGAGTGGTTCATTTTTAAAGTTCTGATAACTAATAGCACTTCATTCTGTGTTGTTGGAAGGAGAAAGAGTGAAATAGGATTTATACTAGTACTTTCAGATGAAACCTGACACATCTTAGTGGAAGGTTTGATTCCAGATACTAATTGCTCACTTATTCTACTGAAATAATTGTTGAATACATTTGCTATTTCTTCAGGCTCAGTGATTTCTTTGCTATTATGGCTCAATTTGATATTAGAATTTTGGGGAGAGTCATTTTCAATTTGCTGCTTAATGGCATTCCATACAGCTTTCATTTTGTTATTGGGATTTTTTATATAGCAGTCGTTTGCCATTACTTTGGCTTCTTTGACAACTTTTTAAGCATCATTTTATATCTTTTGAAATGTGCAAGATATTCACTGGATACTAAGGGAGACTTTGAGATTTCATACAATCTTCGCTTTTCAGCACATGACTTTTTATACCTGTTGTTATCCAGCAGTTTTTTTTTCTTCTTAACTTTACTAGATTTTATATTTTACATCTACTATGATGTTTTTTGTTCTTGCTCCTGGCTTTACCATGCTGCTAACTTGGATTTTCTGATTTACACTTTTTAGTGTTGTTCTGTTTTCATGGTTTTTGTACTTCGTCATCCTTAGAGCAGTCATCACTATTTGTTGCTAGTACACTGTATCTGTTTGTATCAGTGAACAAAATGTCATTTAGTGAGTTTGATACCTGTCTGGCACATTCGTTCCACTTCTTATATTTCGCCACTGCTCCAGTTTGCAATTTACTTGTTTGGCTGTTAAGAACACGGCACAACTTCTGCAGTTCACTATTTTAAATTCTTGATGTCACACAGAGCTTCCACAACTTTTTGTAAACTTGTCATGCATTCGTTTAATTTCACGATTTCTTAGAACAACAGAAGCGATTATCTCAGCACCTTCATCTCATCAGAAATAATTATGGTGAAACAAGATATATGAAATACAATTACAAAACCTTAAAGAAGAACCTGCTCCTGGATACCACCTACCACACCAGACATGAAAGACTTTGAATAGACTGTGAACTGGAGTGACATGCAACAAACAAAACCTGTAATTGTGGGGGAACATCACTGGAGATACAACCTGTGAATGTGAAGAACTACAAGACTTTAATTACCTATTGGTTTGAAACTTCCTGGCAGATTAAAATTGTGCCAGAACCAGGACTCAAACCTGGGACCTTTGCCTTTTGTGGGCAAGCACTCTACCACTGAGCTATCCTGACACAACTCATCTGCCAGAACCTCGCCTCTTACTTTCCAAACTTCACAGAAGTTCTCCTGCGAACCTTGCAAGACTAGCACTCATGAAAGAAAGGATGTGGTGGAGACATAGCTCAGCCACAGCCTACGGGATGTTTCCAGAAGGAAACTTTCACTCTGCAGTGGAGTGTGTGCTGATATGAAACTTCCTGGCATATTATTTGCCCAAAATAAGCCTGTTCAATGGATGATCTGTGTATGTGTTTGTAGTAATTGTGTGTATAGTTTTTATATAACTGTATTTGTCATGGACACAATAATAATAATAATAATAATTATTATTATTATTATTATTATTATTATTAGGGGACTGATAACCTAGCCATTTAGCCCCCTTTCAAAATCCCAACAACAATTATTATTATTATTTGTACACACATCAAAGAAAGTATCGCATCACAATTCCAGGTGTTTGTGACTCTGTACATAAAATGGAACATAGATATACAATAACAACATTTCAGTTCTCTTTGTTGCTCATGAAAACAGAAATAGACAAGGCTTAAAACAATAACCAAGTCATTCTGAATTTGTGTTCCAGATAGCAGCATACACCAGTACCCCTAATACTCAGTAACAAGTCCTCTTGCACTTTTCAATGGCTGTATTCATTGTGGCATAGTGTCCACACATTTCAAGGGATTATTAGTCCAGACTGTCACACTTTATATTCAATAGCAATGCCCAGGGCCTCGCTGCGATGGAGTATTTCCTTTCACGCCGACCACCCGCTTCCCTACCTAAAACCTCTTTCCTTAATACCAGCTTTATCCTAACCCACAACTTCTTCACTTTTGAGGGCCAAACATACCAACAAATAAAGGGAACAGCCATGGGCCATGATGGCCCCCTCATACACAAACTTATTTATGGGACGCTTAGAGGAAGCCTTCCTGGATACCCAAGCCTGTCAACCCAAAGTTTGGTATAGATTCATTGACAGCATCTTTATGATCTGGACTCACAGTGAAGAAGAACTCCAGAATTTCCTCTCCAACCTCAATTCCTTTGGTTCCATCAGATTCACCTGGTCCTATTCCAAATCCCATGCCACTTTCCTTGATGTCGACCTCCATCTGTCCAACGGCCAACTTCACACATCTGTCCACATCAAACCAACCAACAAACAACAGTACCTCCACTATGACAGCTGCCATCCATTTCACATCAAATGTTACCTTCCCTACAGCTTAGCTCTTCATGGCAAACGAGTCTGCTCCAGTCCCAAATCCCTGAACCAGTACACCAATAACCTAATAACAGCTTTCACATCCCGCAGCTATCCTCCTGGTCTGGTACAGAAGCAAATTACCAGAGCCACTTCCTCATCCCCCCAAATTAAGTACCTTCCACAGAAGAAACCCAGAAGTGCCCCTCTTGTCACCGGATACTTTCCGGGACTGGAGCTGACTCTGAATGTGGCTCTCCAGCAAGGATATGACTTCCTTAAATTCCAAGTGATTTACCAACTGACATGCCTGCACTGTGAAGCATTCTATGTGGGAATGACCAGCAACAAACTGTCCATTTGCATGAACAGTCACAGGCAGACAGTGTTTGTTGGTATTGAAGATCACCCTGTGGCTAAACATGCCTTGGTGCATGGCCAGCACGTCTTGGCGCAGTGTTACACCATCCGGGATATCTGAATACTTCCCACTGACACCAATCCTTCAGAACTCCTGAGATGGGAACTTGCCCTTCAACTTATTCTCTCCTCCCATTGCCCACCTGGTCTCAACCTCCGCTAAATTCAAATTCCCGCCCACCATCTTTAGCATCTTTGCCTCGATTCTTTGGACAGAGCCTCTGCCTCAAGTGGTGTCTCTGTCCAACTTCTTTGCTTTTTACAAATGTCTGTCTAAGTGTGTTTGCTTTTGGATATGTGTGAGTGTGCGTGTATTTACTTTCCTTCCTTTTTTTCCCCTAAGGTAAGTCCTTCCACTCCTGGGATTGGAATGACTCCTTTTCCACTTCCTTAAGACCCATATCCTTCCCTTTCTCCTTCCCTTTTTTACTCTTATCCTGAAGAAGCGACCAATGGTTGTGAAAGCTTGTATGTGTGTGATTATTTGTGCCTATCGACGAGCTGATCCTTTTGGTAAATCATCCGATTTTTATTTTAGAAAACGGATGACTTATCCAAAAGGACCGGCTCATCGATAGACACAAATAAAAATAAAAATCACACTCAAACACACATACAAGCTTTCGCCACCACAGGCAGCTTCTTCAGGAAAAAAGGGGAGGAGAAAGGGAAGGATATGGGTTTTAAGAAAGTGGAAAAGGAGTCATTCCAATCCCAGGAGTGGAAGGACTTACCTTACGGGGGAAAAAAAAGGTAAACAAATATACACATACTCAGACATGGATATGTCTGAGTATGTGGGTATTTGTTTACCTTCCTTTTTTTCCCCTAAGGTAAGTCCTTCCACTCCTGGGATTGGAATGACTCCTTTTCCACTTCCTTAAGACCCATATCCTTCCCTTTCTCCTTCCCTTTTTTACTCTTATCCTGAAGAAGCGACCAATAGTTGTGAAAGCTTGTATGTGTGTGATTATTTGTGCCTATCGACGAGCTGGTCCTTTTGGTAAATCATCCGATTTCTATTTTAGAAAACGGATGACTTATCCAAAAGGACCGGCTCATCGATAGACACAAATAAAAATAAAAATCACACTCAAACACACATACAAGCTTTCGCCACCACAGGCAGCTTCTTCAGGAAAAAAGGGGAGGAGAAAGGGAAGGATATGGGTTTTAAGGAAGTGGAAAAGGAGTCATTCCAATCCCAGGAGTGGAAGGACTTACCTTACGGGGGAAAAAAAAGGTAAACAAATATACACATACTCAGACATGGATATGTCTGAGTATGTGTGTATTTGTTTACCTTCCTTTTTTTCCCCTAAGGTAAGTCCTTCCACTCCTGGGATTGGAACAACTCCTTTTCCACTTCCTTAAAACCCATATCCTTCCCTTTGTCCTCCCCTTTTTTACTCTTATCCTGAAGAAGCGACCAATGGTTGTGAAAGCTTGTATGTGTGTGATTATTTGTGCCTATCGACGAGCTGGTCCTTTTGGGTAAGTCATCCGTTTTCTATTTTTTATACTTGTTTATCCCACCAGGATAGTTTCCTTCTATATATATATATATGAAGCGCGTCCACAAAGTAATGAAATTGCACAAAATTTTACAACTCTTAAACTACTTTTCCACATAACTGCCGAAATTTTGCAGGTATTTGTCATAGCGTGGCACAAGGTTTTGTATACCTTCTTCATAGACATCTGCCACCTGTGTCTTCAACCAGTTGGAAACGGTTTCTTTCACCTCATCGTCATTGGTGAAGTGATGACCGCCAAGGAAAGACTTGAGATGTAAGAACAGATGAAAGTCACTACTAGCGAGGTCAGGTCTGTAGGGAGGATGGTCAAACACATCCCAGCCAAATCCCTGTAGGAGGTTTTGCGTCACATTTGCAGTGTGTGGTAGTGCGTTGTCGCGAAGCAAAACAATACCTTTTGACAGTAGTCCCCGGCGCTTATTCTGAATTGCAAGGCGCAATTTCCGAAGTGTTTTGCAATAAGCATCTGCTTTGATTGTTTGACCACACGGTAAGAAGTCAATGAGTAGGATGCCCAGAACACTGCACATCATTTTCCGAGGTGTCATGATTTGCTTCGGCTTTACCTTTGTTGGGGATGAAGTGTGCCTCCATTCCATTGATTGCCGCTTACTCTCAGGGGTGTCATAAGAAATCCACGTTTCACCTCCGGTGAACACTTTCAGCATAACAGGTCAAAAACTCAAGTGCACTACCCATTTGTTGTGTTTTGTGTTGCTCAGTGAAAATCTTTGGTACCTAACGTGAGCAAAGTTTACGGAATTTCAGTTGTTTGGTAACAATTTCATGCATCAGTGATCATGAAATTTGGGGGAAGTCCATAGCGAGAGCACTAATTGCAAGCCTACGGTTTTCCTGTATCTTGTCCTCAATCGCGTGAACCAGTTCTTCTGTAACCACAGGTGGGCACCAACTTCGTTCTTCGTCATGCACATCATTACGTCCGCCACTGAACTGTCGGACCCATCTTCTCACCATCGAATCACTCATCGTATTTGTTCCCTAAACATCGCAAATTTGCAAATAAATTTCAATTGGTTTCACTTTCCTCGCATTCAGAAACTGAATCACTGATCTGATTTATATATATTTATATATAAAGTAAAAAAAAAGTTCAAAAAATGTCTGACAGATAGGGCTGCACAGCAAAACATCAGTGACTGCACATGAAAATCGATAATAAGAGGAGTTGTAATGAGAGAGAGAATCAGATGCACCAGCAGTCGCAGCATGTTGACGTTACCTGAAAAGGCACTTTTAGTGAAGCTGCATTATCAGAATGGGGAATGCTAGTTCAGCGTTATGATTCTATCACCATAGGAAGGGGATTCGACAAATGCACCTGTGGCGAGAATGATTTCGAAGTTTGAAGTCACGGGTTGTTTAGATGATAGACCCCGTAGGGGCCAACTGAGCACAAGGCGTAATGCTGATGGGACAATTCAGGAAGAAATGGAGACTGTAGTAGGTTCGTCTATGCACGGGTAAGTCAGCACTCGTGCAGTCGCACATCACACCGGAATTCCATAGACTACTGTTTGGTTGGCACTTAGGCGTACCCTCCGATGCTATCCTTACAAAATCCGTCGATATCATGAACTGTTACCTGGCGACTTAGTGAAGTGGAGGGCATTTGCTTCTCAATGGAGAGAAGTCTTCCAAAGTAAGAGTGATGGCAGGTGTGCCACAAGGGACCGTTGTGGGTCTAATTCTGTTCACAACATATATAAATGACCTTGCGGATAACATCGGAATTTCACTGAGGCTTTTTGTGGGTGATGCTGTAGTATATAGAGAAGTTGTAACAATGGAAAATTGTAATGAAAAGCAGGAAGGTCTGCATCGAATTGACGCAAGGTGCAGGGAATGGAATTGAATCTCATTGTAGACAAGTGTAACAGATGAACAGTTTATTTGCAATTAAATTTAAATTACAAACGGCTTTTTTTGGTATTACTAACTTATTTCTTGTCCGAAATATTTCAAAAAGTGAGGTTCTTGTCGCTGGTAGCCACCAATTATGTCTGTAAAATTTGGTACCGATCGGTTGAACGGTTCGACCTGAAAAGTGGGAACACATTACAGCCAGACAGACAAATATCTCTGCAACAATACAAGATATGAAAAAAAAATAGTATCATGAAGTTGCAGAGAATTTTCCCCTCTACCATTTAAGTTATTCAATTTTCATGTCAGATAAATGTTTCGTTTGCAATTACAATTATATTACAAACTGCTTTTTTTGGTATTACTACCGTAGTTTTTTGTCCGAAAAATTTGAAAAGGGAGGTTCTGGTCTCTGGGGGCCTACAATTATGTGTAAAATTTGGTGCTGATCGGTTGAATGGTTCGTCTTAAAACAGGGAACACATTACAGACAGACAGACAGACAGACATCCCAAAATTACTGTTATTTTTGCAAATATCTCTGAAACGATACGAGATATTTAAAAAAACGCAAGGGCCTAAAGTGTAGAGAATTTTCTCCTCTACAAATTTGATTATTTAATTTTCATGTCAGATGAATTGTTAAGCCATTATTTTCCTTTAAATTTTGAGTTATAAAAAGACGATCGCAAAGGCCCACTTTAGGTTATGGTATATAACATATTCATTAATAATATCAGTATTTTGTTTGAAAACTGTTTTCCTCTAAAAGTAACTGAAATTAAACAGAAGTCTATAATAAAACCATGGATTACACAAGGAATAAGGATTTCATGCAAAACAAAAAGGAAAATGTATCTATCAGCTAAGAGTAGTTCCAACGATGATTACTTAGCTAAATATAAGGAATACTGTAAAATGTTAAAAAAAAGTAATTCAAACATCTAAACAAATGCACCATGAGAAAAAGATAGACAAAATCAGACAACAATATAAAAGCAAATACGGATATAAAGGCCCTTGAATATTTGAAACTAGCATTTACAAATAACTTCAGGAACATGAATGTGTCACTCACTTCACCATAGAAATAACTTCCATTATAAAATCTTTAAAAACAAAGCATTCTAGCAGTTATGATAAAATATCAACAAAGTTAATTAAAGCATGCTCTTCATAGGCGGATCCAAGGAGGGGTGAAGGGTCATTCCCCGCCCCCCCCCCCCCATCCCCTCCTCCCCGGCAGCTCTCTCTTTTTTTAGAATGCGAAGCTAGTGTGCTATCACTGCACTGAGTCTTCAAAACTGTGCGACTTTTATTTGACTGAGCCTGGGGTAAAAATGGGTGTCCGGTACTAGAGTCTTTCTACTGAGCCATAATTTAGCTGACGATGAAAAATTCTTTCACTGAGCCTCGATAAAGGTATGTTCTCGAAACTTCAACCATAGCCCGTACTGAGCAACTAAGCATCTCTCCTGCAGTGTCTTCTACTGGAGTAGAGTAATGCTTTCATGATTACCAAATGATTCTGTAACAAAGCGTGCTGCTCTCCGTTGGATCTTTTCTACTTCCTCTATCAACTCCACCTGGTACGGATCCCACACAGGTGAGCAGTATTCAAGCTGTTGGCGAACAAGTGTACTATAACCTCCTTCCTTTGTTTTCCAACTGCATTTCCATAGCATTCTTCCAATGAATCTAAGTCTGGCAACTGCTTTACCAACAATTGATTTTATATGGTTGTTCCATTTTAAATCACTCATAATGCCTACTCCCAGATAATTTATGTAATTAACTGCTTCCAGTTGCTGACCTGCTATAGTGTAGCTAAATGATACAGGATATTTCTTTCTATGTATTCACAGCACATTACACTTGTCTACATTGAGATTCAATTCCATTCCCTGCACCTTGTGTCAATTTGATGAAGATCCTCCTGCATTACAATACAATTTTCCATTATTACAACCTTGCTATATACTACAGCATCATCCACAAAAAGCCTAAGTGAACTTCCGATGTTATCCTCGTCCCGGGCACGACGTTAAACTGTCCCCCAACCCAAGGTGTGGTGCGACCCGTGCTGAGGGGTGCGTGGCACATGGGTGGATGTGTCTCGAACTGAGCCTCAGGGATACCGGGCGACCTCCCTGAGTAAGTAGCCTTGCACCGCGCGGGGTTATTGCGGTGTGGACCATATAAATCCCCAAATCTCGTGGGACTTAAGATGAACACGGAGAAAAAAATTATTTCAAAAGAATCGGAGAGGCAATCTGAGACCTCAGATACTCAGACATCGGGATCAGGACTGATGGAGTGCACTCCTACTTCTCAGTCAGGGTCTAGACCTGAGCAAGAAGTGGGAACTGTATCAGAGAAGTTGGACCAGATTAGGATGAAGGCCTTGTCTGAGGCTCAGAGGAGGAAACTTCTCAAGAAACAGAATCAAAAGGATGGAAAAGAATGGCTTCCTAAACATAAGTGGAGGGAATCAAAAGGGCTTGAGCCCAAGACCCCCAAAAAGAAACTGCCTCAGGTCAAAGCTGATACAAAGACCCCCTCGACATCAAAGACAGGTGGCAAGAGGGTTAGGGAGGAATTTAAGACTCCCTCCTCTCTGGGCAAGCATGATCCTAAAAGGCTGAGGCAGAAAATAGGGAAACATACCTATAGTACTGCAGTCTCGGTCTTTAGACTGGCGGTTGTTCAAGAAGGATACCCACTAGTAAGCATCACCTCGCAGTAGGAGGAGCTCGTGCAGATGACCCTCTTTGAAGAGATTGGGGGGGGGGGGGACACTGGTCCAGGACCCAAATTCAGGAGGGTCTATCTAGATCATGGTGCCTTCATTTTTGTCTGCGAGGGGGAGCACTCAGCAGAATGGCTTAAGTACAAGGTGCCCATGATATCCCCGTGGGAGGTGCTGGTCAAGACAGCAGCCGAACTCCTGAAGACTGCAAAGGTATCAATATGGGTACCAAAGATCCTTAAGGATGTCTCTCCAAAGAAAATAAGGGTCCAGAACCCAAAAGTCTCGACAGAGGATTGGAGGGTAATTAACCAAAAGGTCGTTCCGGAAGGACAAACCCTGGTGGTGGAGGTCAGAGAGAAGACCCTGAAGGCATGGCGAGAGCGAGGCCTGAAACTGTTTTTAGGTTTCTCGCAGGTCTGCGTCAGGGTAATCAAAGACCTTAAAGGCAATAATGGTAGCAAGATGGGGACTGGAAGTGCTGCAGATAAACCTGCAGCACAGTATAAGGGGCCACTGCTGCCCTGAGCCATCGCCTGGGGAGACAGGAGGTGGACATAGCCCTGATACAAGAACCCTATTTATACAAAGGGAGTGTATCGGGCCTTGGTGGTACTGGAGGTAAGCTGATTTATGCCAGAAATCTAAAAAACTCCAGAACATGCATTTATGTTAGAAATGGAATACCTTTCATACCAATGATGGATTTTTGTTCCAGAGACCTGGTGACCATCAGGATGCAGCAACAGGAGGAAGGTATCACGAGGGAAATTGTTTTGGCCTCAGCATACCTTCCTTACAAAGACAGCTCTCCTCCTTCTTTGGAAGTGAGGAGACTGACGGAAGCCTGCCATTGGCAAGGTGACGAACTGGTGGTGGGATGTGATGCCAATGCCCACACTCTATCGTGGGGCAGCAAGGACACCAACAGTAGAGGTGAGCACCTTCTTGAATTTCTCCTATCTAACAACTTGGAGATCCTGAATAGGGGTGATGAACCTACATTCAGGAATAGTAGAAGGGAAGAAGTAATTGACATAACTTTTGGTTCCATGATGATGGGAAGTTACGTCAAACAGTGGCATGTGGTCCTGGAGCCATCCTCATCAGATCACATGTATATTAAATTCAAGGTTGAAATGGGAACCAGACAGACCATGGCCTATAGGAACCCCAGGAAAACGGACTGGGAGACATATAGGAAAAACCTTGACTTCAGCCTATTGGAAATTAAAACTTCGATAAGGAGCCCAGCAGAGTTTGAGGAAGTAGCAGAGGCCGTAACCTCTGCTATAGTGACCTCATACCACGACAACTGCTCAATCACCAAGAAGTGAACAAATAGGAGTGTGCCTTGGTGGAATAACAACCTGGAAATGCAAAGGAAACAGGTACGAAGACTGTTTAACCTTGTGAGGCGCAAAGGACAATGGGCAAAGTATTGTGAGGCCCTTGTCAATTACAACCTTGCCATCAGACAGGCAAAGGAGGCATCCTGGAAGGTATTCCTGTGAGGAAATGGAGGGCATGGCTGCTCAAGCGAGACTTCATAAAATCCTCACAAGGGTACCAACTACTCCAGGAGGAACATTGAGGAAGGAAGATGGGGAGTATACAAAGACACCACATGAAACGCTGGAACTGCTCCTCAAGACTCACTTTCCTCAATATACTCTGGGGGATAACTCAGACCAGAATGCGATTCCTGAGAGACAACGGTTCTCAGGTATTCGCAAAGAGGACTAGGATTTGGCCAAGGAGTGTGTCGATCTCAGAAAGTTCCGATGGGCGATGGGAACATTTCAAACGTTCAAGTCACCTGGCCCCAATGGAATCTTTCCAGTTCTCCTGCAACAAGTGGGAGAAAATCTTATTAGATTCCTATGCAGGTTATTCAGGGTTAGCCTAGCAGCAGGAATCATTCCCAATGCCTGGAAGGCAGTGAAGGTTGTCTTCATTCCTAAACCAGGGAGAATTGATCATACCAAGGCCAAGGATATGAGACCAATCAGCCTGTCCTCCTTCATTCTTAAGACATTGGAAAAGCTGGTTAATGTGCATGTTGGAGAAAGGAGGTTAAGTAGGGCTCCTCTACATTCAAACCAACATGCATATCAGCCAGGTAAATCATGTGAGACAGCTCTCCACCAACTCGTTGGGAAGGTGGAGAAAGCACTACACTTTCAGGAAATAGCCCTCTGTATCTTCCTGGACATCAAGGGGGCTTTTAGCAACACCACCTTCAATTTCATGGTTAGGGCAGCAGAGGTGCATGACCTAGGGACCACAAAACGTAGGTGGACTAGGGCCATGCTCAGTGGAAGAAAGGTAGAAGCTACCATGATGAATGAAAAAATGGTAATCAACACCACTAGGGGTTGCCCGCAAGGAGGAGTTCTTTCCCCTTTATTGTGGAATCTAGTGGTGAATGATCTCATTGGAGAATTAAACTCTAGGCAGTACTTTTGCCCAGGATACGCAGATGATCTTGTCATAGTAATACTTGACAAATTTGCTGACACAGTAAAGAATATGGCATAAGGTGCT
Organism: Locusta migratoria; assembly: GCA_026315105.1. Lineage (NCBI taxonomy): Eukaryota > Metazoa > Arthropoda > Insecta > Orthoptera > Acrididae > Locusta > Locusta migratoria. The sequence continues at coordinate 727,480,441 of CM048744.1, read as the reverse complement.
TTGGACATTGTGCAAGACTGGTGCAGAAAACAGGATCTGGAGGTTAGTCCTAAGAAAACTGTTGTTGTACCATTCACAAAGAAGCATATACAACATTCAAGTTGGAATATAAAGCTTTTCAATGAAGTGCTACCTGTGAAGGGGACAGTGAAATATCTAGGGGTTACCCTAGATGAGAAACTGACATGGACCCCTCACATCAGGAATATTTGCTCCAAGGCAAAAGGTACTCTTGTGAGTACCAGGAGAGCTTGTGGCAAAAATTGGGGCCTGAGCCCCAAGGGTATGCACTGTATATACACCACAGTGATTAGACCCAGGATCACCTATGGGGCGGTCAGGTGGTGGAAGAAGGTAGAACAGCAGGTTGCTGCTAAGGAGCTTGGTAAGGTGCAGAGATAAGCCTGCTTAGCCATAACAGGCGGAATTAGCAGCACACCAACTGCTGGGATGGAAACCATGCTGGATATGCCCCCATTACACCTTTGGGTGAAGATGGAGGCAGCGGCTGGTGCATACAGACTCAAATCTGGCAACAACTGGAACTCTTTGGGATATCCAGAATCACACACTAAAATAGTGAGTGAGGTAAATATAGGAAAGGTTGGGGAAATGCCAGCTGACTATATTATAACCCCATACTGCTTCAACAAGCCTTTCAATATAACAATTGGAAGTAGGGAGCAGTGGGAGAAAATAGTTCAACACCGTACAGGGGATATTGTCTGGTTCACTGACGGGTCAAAATCGGACAAGGTGTTGGGGCCGGGGTATATGGGGTGCAGCCAAGACTGGAGGGCGTCATCTCTCTAGGAAAACTGGCCTCAGTATTCCAGACCGAAATCACTGCCATCAGGGCTTGTGTGGAGGAGAATTTGCGTAGGTGCTACAAAGATCGTAGCATCTATATCTATTCAGACAGCCAGGCAGCCCTGAGATCACTGGCAGCTCCTGCAACAAGGTCTAAAATTGTTGCAGAATGTCACAGGGTTCTGGTGGAGCTAGTGGAAAGCAATAGAGTAAACCTACTGTGGGTCCCTGGCCACTCGGGGATCAGTGGCAACGAACATGCCGACAGATTAGCCAGGATGGGGGCAGAGACTCCATTTATTGGACCGGAACCTGTCCTAACAATCACCAAGGCAATGATCAAATTGGAGCTACATAACTGACTCAGAAGACAGCACGTAGAATATTGGACCAAAGTCCATCAACAAAAACATGGCAAGGTAATGATGCCAAAGCCATGTTTTAAAAGAAGCTCTGGAATCCTGGGTATGAACAGGAGAAAGATTGGATTCATAGTTGGATTGCTGACAGGCCATGGGAATTTCAGAAAACACCTACGTGCAATGGGAATAACAGAAGAGGACCCTAAATGTAGGATCTGTGATGACGGTGATGAAATTGCATCACATCTAATCTTCGAATGCATTGCATTGGAGAATAAAAGACACACAATATTTGGGACAACCAGACCCAAAGAAATTGTGTCTAATAAATAACTGGTAAAGGGACTCCATGCACTGTTCAAGGGCATTGGTTGGCTTTACTAGATATACAGGGAGCGATACCGCACAATAAACTTAGTTTCGGTGCGGGCAGTGGCGGGCTGGACCGAGACTGTTTTGGCTTCCCTGGAAAAATCAATCAATCAATCAATCCGATGTTATGCACAAGGATAGGTAAACAAACACACACACATATACACGCGCACACATACAAAGGCAGACATATGCAAAATGCATCTGCCTTTGTGTGTGTGTGCGCGCGCGCGCGTGCATATGTGTGTGTGTGTGTGTGTGTGTGTGTGTGTGTGTGTGTGTGTGTTGTTTGTTTACCTATCCTTTTTCCCCAAATGTACGTCTTTCCTCTCCCAGAATTGGAATGACTCCTCACCCGCTCCTTTAAACCCAAATCCTTTACAGTACCCTCCTTCCCTACTCTGCCTGAAGAAGCAACAAAGTTGGGAAAGCTTGCATTTATGTGTGTGTGTGTGTTTTATTTATGTTACTATCACTACCTGTGCTCCTTCGCCTGGTAAGTAAACTACATCTACTTTTTATATATACTTTTCCTGCTAGGAATTTTTCTCTATTATATATATATATATATATATATATATATATATATATATATATATATAAAATAGATGAAGTACACTTACCAGGCGAAGGGGCACAGGCAGTAATAGCAACAAATAAACACACAGACACACACACACACACACACACACACACACACACACACAATTTTTCCTCTCTCTCACTCTCTCTCTCTCTTTCTTATATATATATATATATATATATATATATATATATATATATATATATATATATATATATACGAATATTATAGAGGAAAAATTCCTAACAGGAAAAATATACGTAAAAAATAGATGAAGTACACTTACCAGGCGAAGGGGCACAGGCAGTAATAGCAACAAATAAACACACAGACACACAAAAATGCTAGCTTTCGCAGCCTAGCTGCTTCATCAGGCAGAAGGGAAGGAGAGGGAAAAGGAAATGATGAGGGTTTTAAGGAAGGGGGTAAGGAGCCATTCCAATCCTGGGACAGGAAAGACTTACCTTGGGGGAAAAAATGGAAGGTAAATAAATGCACATACACCTACACATTTACACAGACACAAGTACACTTAGGCAGACATACTGTATCTTTGCTTTCTATATATATATATATATATATATATATATATATATATATATATATATATATATAAAGATGAAAAATTCCTAGCTGGAAAAATTATATATAAAAGATAGACGAAGATTACTCACCAGGCGAAGGAGCACAGGTGTGACAGCATCACAACTAAATAAATGAATATACACACACACACACACACACAAATGCAAGCTTTCGCAACCCAGTTGCTTCTTCAGGCAGAAGGGAAGGAGAGGGAAAAGAAAATGATGAGGGTTTTAAGGAAGGGGGTACTGAGCCATTCCAATCCCGGGAGAGGAAAGACTTACCTTGGGGAAAAAAAGGAGGGTAAACAAATGCACAAACACCCACACATTCATTCACATTCACACAGACACAAGTACACCTAGGCAGACATACTGTAGAAAGCAAAGAAGTTAAGAAGTTAGACAGAGATACCACTTGAGGCAGAGGCTCTGTCCAGAGAACCGATGCAAAGATGTTAAGATGGTGGGTGGGAATTCGAATTTAGCGGAGGTTGAGACCAGGTGGGCAATGGGATAAGAGAATATGCTGAAGGGCTAGTTCCCATCTCTGGAGTTTTGAAGGATTGGTGTCAGTGGGAAGTATCCAGATAACCCGGACAGTGTAGCACTGTGCCAAGATGTGCTGGCCGTGCACCAAGGCGTGTTTAGCCACAGGGTGATCCTTGTTACCAACAAACACTGTCTGCCTGTATCCATTCATGCAAATGGACAGTTTGTTGCTGGTCATTCCCACATAGAACGCTTCACAGTGCAGGCATGTCAGTTGGTAGATCATGTGGGTACTATCGCAAGTGGCTCTGCCTTTGCTCCTGTACACCTTCCGGGTTACGGGACCGGAGTAAGTGGTGGTGGAAGGGTGCATAGGGCAGGTTTTACAACAGGGGCGGTTACAAGGGTAGGAGCCAGAAGGTAGGGAAGGTGGTTTGGGGATTTCATAGGGGTGGACTAGGAGGTTACGGAGGTTAGGTGGGCGGCGGAAAGACACTCTCGGTGGAGTAGGAAGGATGTCATGAAGTACAGATCTCATTTTGGGGCAGGATTTAAGGAAATCATATCCTTGCTGGAGAGCCATATTCAGAGTCCACTCCAGTCCCGAAAAGTATCCGGGATTCTTCTGTTGAAGGTTCTGAATTTGGGGGGATGAGGAAGTGGCTCTGGCAAATAATAGCTTTCACATCCCGCAGCTATCCTCCTAATCTGGTAGAGAAGAAAATTGCCAGAGCCACTTCCTCATCCCCCAAATTCAGAACCTTCAACAGAAGAATCCCAGAAGTGCCCCTTCCTTAAAACCCTCATCATTTCCTTTTCCCTCTCCTTCCCTTCTTCCTGAAGAAGCAACTGGGTTGCGAAAGCTTGCGTTTGTGTGTGTGTGTGTGTGTGTGTGTGTGTGTGTGTGTGTGTGTGTGTGTGTATTCATTTATTTAGTTGTAATGCTGTCACACCTGTGTTCCTTCGCCTGGTATATATATTACCCAAAGCACAGGCTCAGCAATAGACACAAAAACCGCAAATAAAAACACACACAAACATTCAAGCTTTTGCAACCGTTGGTCGCTTCTTCAGGAAAAGGAGGAGAGAAAGAGAAGGATACGGGTTTTAAGGAAGTAGAAAAGGAGTCATTCCAATCCCAGGAGTGGAAGGAAGTACCTTAATGGGAAAAAAGCAAAGGTAAACAAGTGCACACCCACCCACACACATGCACACGCAAATGTATATATTTTACAGGAAAAAATTCCTAGCAGGAAAAATATATATAAAAAGTAGATGTGGTTTACTTACCAGGCAAAAGAGCACAGGTATGCAGACAGAAACACAAATAAAAACACACAGACACAAATGCTGAGCTTTTGCAATCCTGGGCTGCTTCTTCAGAGAAAGTACAGGGAAGGAGAGGGAAAAGGAAAGGATATCGGTTTAAAGGAGTGGGTGAGGAGTCATTCCAATCCTAGGAGAGGAAAGACTTACCGTGGGGGAAAAAGGATAGGTAAACAAACAAACACACACACACACACACCAAGGCTTTTTTACATATGTCTGCCTTGGTGTGTGTGTGTGTGTGTGTTTGGAAGTGTGTCAGTTGGTAGATCATGTGGGTACTATCGCAAGTGGCTCTGTGTGTGTGTGTGTGTGTGTGTGTGTGTATGTGTGTGTTTGTTTACCTATCCTTTTTTCCCTTTCCTTTCCCGGGATTGGAATGATTCCTCACCCGTACCCTTAAACCCGCATCCTTTCCTTTTCCCTCTCCTTCCCTGCTCTTTCTCTGAAGAAGCAACCCAGGGTTGCGAAATTTCAGCATTTGTGAGTGTGTGTGTTTATTTGTGTTTCTGTTTGTGTACCTGTACTCTTTTGATTGGTAAGTAAAGCACATCTACTTTATAATGGCATGTGGTTTTACAGCATAACACCAGTGTGGTAAACTGCCCCTTTACATATGTTTGTGCATACTGTGTTGACACGTAAGTTGAGCTTCTGCCTAGTGTCATAGGAGTGAAACTCAAGAGATGTACAAGAAGACAGGTTCTTTTTTTTATTAGGCTTCCTTTAGTGAAGATTAGTGCTTCATAGATATAAAAAAACAAGGAACTGGAAGTATGCTACAGCTTTTAAGTATTGGTCAACAAGAGTCTCTGAACTTATCATGTTATACAAATCTGACTTTCTTTTTCAGTAGCCTAAAAGTATATTTTTTTCCTATTTATGGTGTTTCCCCAAAAGGTAATTCCATATATCAATTAGGACTGCATACTGCTGTGGTACATTGTTAGCACTGTTGCAAGACTTGTATCTTGTGAAAGGATTCTTCCTGCACATGTCAGTGAACTTAACTTTTTATTCAGGTTATTCAAGTGTATTTTCCATTTCAGGTTTTCCTAAATATGTAAGTATAAAAATTTTGTCTCATAAACGCATGTGCCCTCTACCTCAAAAAAACTATGCAATCTTCTGGTTACTCACCTCCGGAAAGGCAATACACTCTCCCTCAACAACCTCTCCAGCAAACTTCAACCTCCTCTTATTGCACACAAACCCAGTCTCTACCATGTAATCAATCTCCCACTTCCAGCTCCACTCCCCCCACCCCCGCCTCCTCAAAAAAAAAAAAAAAAAAAAAAAAAAAAAAAAAAAAAAAATGCTAATCCACACAATCTGGAACCAAACCATCCCAATTCAGTAGTCAACCTCTCTTCTAAACCTCTATTCCAGTCTGAAACCTCCATCCTATCCAGAGGCCTAACCTGTAGCCCTACTCCCAAATTCAACAAACAGCCCTTGTCAAAGATCTACTGTCCTATACTTGTAATGTTTGCTACAGATATCACTTTGCCACTAAGAAAATTAATCCTACTCCTCTTGATCCAGTTCCCAAAGACACGATTCAAACTGACGCCTGCCTGGAACAGTTCCATTCTCCGTCACAGCAAGACCCACCTCCTCTTCCTCAAACTCACCCTCTTCAAACCTTCCAGGAATTATTCACTTTCAAACTTGCCTCTCAGTCTTTCCTGAAAAACATTAATCCAACTCCCAACATCACAACAGCTGAAGCCCAGGCTATCTGTGATCTGAAGGCTGACCATTCCATTGTCATTCTCCCAGCTGACAAGGGATCCACGATCATGGTTCTTGATCAGCAGGAGTATGTGGCTGAGGGGTTCTGTTAGCTTTCAGACAATAATACATACAAAGTTTGGCGAGACAATCCCAGTCCTGATGTCAAGGCTGAATTTCAAGGAATCCTAAGAGCCTTAGGCCCCCTACAAAACCTTTCACCTGACTTCATCAACCTCATACCCCAATGACACCCCACAGCCCCACTTTCTACCTACTTCCAAAAATTCACAAACCTAATCATCCAGGCCACCCTATTGTGGCTTGTTACCAGGCCCCCACAGAATGAATCTCTGCCTATATAGACCAACACCTTCAACCCATTATGTGCAGTTTACCATCCTTCATCAAAGTCACCAATCACTTTCTCGATCACATGAAATCCTTACCCAATCTGTTACCTCCAGAAACCAACCTTGCAACCATTGATGCCACTTCCTTATACACAAACATCCCACACACACAGGGCCTCAATTCAATGGAGTATTTCCTTTCAAGCCAACCACCTGCAACCTCTTGCCTTGTTATCCTAGCCAGCTTCATCCTAACCCAAAACTTCTTCACTTTTCAGAGCCAGACATACAAACAACTAAAGGGAACAGCCACGGGAGCCAGGATGGCTCCCTCATACACCATGCCCATTGGCCTTCTTGGACAGCCAAGCCTGTCAACTCAATGTTTGGTATAGATTTATTGATGACATCTTCATGATCTGGACTAACAGTGAAGAAGAACTCCAGAATTTCCTCTCCAACATCAACTCCTTTGCTTCATTCTGATTCACCTGGTCCTATTCCAAATCCCATGCCACTGTCCTTAATGTTGACCTCCATCTACCCAATGACAAGCTTCACACATCCATCCTCATCAAACCTACCAATAAACAACAGTACCTCCATTATGACAGCTGCCATCCATTCCATATCAAACGGTCCCTTTCCTACAGCTTATGTCTTCTTGGCAAATGAGTCTGCTCTGTCCTGAATCCCTGAACCAGTACACCAATAACCTGATAACAACTTTCACATCCCGTAGCTATCCTCCTGATCTGGTATAGAAGCAAATTGCCACGGCCAGAACATTCCACAAAAGAAACCCAAAAGTGCCCCTCTTGTCACCTGATACTTTCCGGGACTAGATCAGACTCTGAATGTGGCTCTCCAGTAGGGATACGACTTCCTTAAATCCTGCGCCAAAATGAGGTCAATCATTCATGACATCCTTCCCACTACACCAAGAATGTTTTTCTGCTGCCCACTTAACTTTCATAACCTCCTAGTTCATTCCTATGAAATTCCCAAACCACCTTTCCTGCCCTCCGGCTCCTACCCATGTAACCGCCCCCAGTGTAAAAGCTGTCCTATGCACTCTCCCACTACTACTTATTTCTGGCCTGTAACCCAGAAGTTGCACCCACGTGATTTACCAACTGACATGCCGCACTGGGAAGCCTTCTATGTCGGAATGACCAGCAACAAACTGTCCATTTGCATGAATGGACAAAGGCAGACAGTGTGTGTTGGTAATTCAACAACATATTTGCCTCTGATCTCTGGACAGAGCCTCTGCCTTGACTGGCATCTCTGTCCAACTTCTTTGCTTTTTACAAATGTCTGCCTTCGGTGTGTGTGGGTGTGTTTGATTGTTTACCTGTTCTTTTTCCCCCAAGGCAAGTCCTTCCACTTCCATGATTGGAATGACTCCTCAACCACTCCCTTGAAATCTGCATCCTTGCCCTATTCTTCCCCTGCTTCCTTCCTCTTTTTCAGATGAAGCAGCCTTGTGTTTCGAAAGCTTAGCATTTGTGTGAGTTTTTATTTGTATGTCTATTAATGAACCTGTGCTTTTTGCCTGGTAAGTTAAACCATCTCTATTTTGTATACATAAAAATTTTGAATGTTAAAATTTGTTGCTGCAGGGTGAATCTGTAGTGATGAATGGAACTTTACTGTCACTGTTTTATCTGTGTTTATAATAAGTCTGGTAGTTCTGAACCAATGTTCTGAATTTTGAGTTAAATGTTTCTTGTATGCTATCATCATTATATGACAGAATTATTACATAAGTCTCGTAAGCAAAAAGTACTGTGGTGCCATTGGTTACACTTTGTTACATCATTAACAGTGACACCTGGTGCTTCAGATAACTGGGGGGGGGGGGGGGGTGTTCACTTCTTTCCTAGATAGTGCCACTGCCCTTCCCCTCTCAATTGGCATCTAGAGAGACAATTTGGCGCACCTCTGCAAGTGATGCCAGGGGAGAGCGCCACACTTTGGCCTCCACCTTTTTAGATATATTTTCGTTAAAAGACCACAGAATGTCTTACCTCAGCTTCTTTGCACTTACTTCAGCTCGAGCTGAGGTGTCAACCTACCAAGTTTCTTTATTTCACACTTCTCTTCCAAGATTTAAGCTGAGAAATTTGTTTCCAAAAGATACTGAAAATTGTTCATTTTTCTTTGATAATAAACACCAAAAAATATGAATATGCATATGAACACTAAAACACAGTATCTGATTACACTGTTCAGTGACTGTAATAAATGCATCTGTTATGGTAAAGAGACAAACTACCTTCGGATCATGGGACAGGCACTCCTAACCTTATTATGCACAAAGGCTGCTCTCCCCCACAGTTTCAAACAATTAACTATTTGTTACAATGAAGAGTATAAATATTGTTTAGCCTCAAAAGCATGACACATTTGCAAAAACGTCAAAGATATGTGGCAAGTAACAACAAAGAAGTCATTATTGTTCCCATAACTGTTAAAAAAATGGGTTTAAAAATTTGCTTGCAGTCAGTCTCGAACCCACTACCTTCGACAGCCACATGGCTATTCTTGATAGGTGCCTCTCATGAACAATAGTTGGGGAAATATTCAGTTATTTACTGATGTATAAAGTAGGACCACCTTTGTTTTTCATCTCCAAAAAGAGTAATAGACTCCATTTACAAAAATTACTTCTTGAATGACTGTCTTCTAAACATTATCTTAGGATCCAATTTGTTGGTTATTCAGAGCTTTAATTTGTGTTTGTTTAAATATTTTTTCATGTCACCATCTACAGATTGATAGACTGACTAAACTACATATTAATTATTGATCTTATTTAAACACTTTGGGTAGCTGTTTAGGGCATAGAAGCTGACATACATTCAGAGATTTAATTTATGTTTGTCTAAATATATTTTTCACGTCATCTGCAGATTGATAGACTCGCTAAACCTCAGATGAATTATTGATCTTATTTGAACAGTTGGGTAGCTGTTTAAGGCATAGAAGCTGACATACATAACTCACTCCTATGAACAGAGACAACAAGCCATAAACCTATTACTACCCTGAGTTATGTATTGCCCAATTCTTATTGGTGAGTACCGATAGGAAGGTCGCATGTTGACAATCATGGAGGTAATACTGGATCTACTTGTTTGGTAAGCCATGAATCCCATATAAATTTTAGTTTCTGCAGTAAAATTTTATGATCAATTACATCAAAAGTTTTACTAAGATCAAGAAATATTCCAGAAACATGATGGTTATCATCAACAGCAAGAATGCAAAAATAGCTTACTGGGTTAATCTGCCAGTTCTGAATCTATGTTGTTCATTCATGTTTTAGGAAGTCTGTGAGTCTTAAGAAACAGTTTCTCAAGAATTTTTCCAAAGCCTGACAGTACTTACATAGGTCTATAATTTGTGGCATCATGTTTGTCTCCTTTCTTGTACAGTGGAGTTACTTTTGCAATTTTCAGATTTTTTTTGGGAATATACCATTTATGAATGATGAATTGTATATGTTTAATAATGGGCCTACAATGATTTCAGAACTTATTTTGATAATAATATCTGGTATCATCAATAAATACCTGCTGAGTAATTATTGAGTAAGCTTTTTATAATAATAGCTAATTTATCAAGTGTCATAGGAGACAAGAAAGTGTTTTTGTGTGCATTTTTCAATCTGTTAGTAGTCTATTACTTAAATTCTGCATGGAACCCTGCTTTCTCAGTTGTCACAAAACAGAGGGACAAAATGAATTCCACTTCACCCATTGAAAACTGATGTTTACTATTGATATTTCTGACAGTTTTTATCTTTGTTCGTGTGATGGTGTTGTTTGTTTGCTTGCTTGGTGTGTGTTGTCTTTCCTGTTATAATTGAAAACTTAGGTTTTAGACATTGTTTCACATTGCATTGTCACTGCAATATCGCCTTGAGAATGGTGGGGTGGACTCCTGCCGACTTATTGGCCAATGTCGATTGTTGTACCTTGTTACAAACCTGTATGTTTTTTGAGTATTCTATACTCCATGAAAAATTGACGAATCACATTATCTCTCTTTCTTCCTACCTTTATTACTGACTCCATTTATTCTTAATAAAAAGTACAAAATCATGGCTGAATTTCATAATAGAAATGTCTGTTGATGCAACAGTACAAGTTACAGTTAAAAAAATAATAACTGTAACATTTGTCTCTGAAAGAAAATAAATTATTCCCTAATCACAGTGTATATTTAAGTAAATTTTGAATTCAATTTAGTACAAAACTAGCTTTCATTGTAGTACAAATGGGTGAGAAAACCAAAACAGCAAAACAGGCAAATTGTTTCAAACTCGTGGCTTCATTTATTTTACTCAATTGATCAATATGATAAATGAAATTTACCTGCAGCGGGGTAGTTTCCTTCTTCAGTAGTGATGCTTGTAAGCCAAGGCAAGTCTTGTACTGAACCTTCAGCTATTAAGTGTGCTGGGTGTTTACTCAAGAATGGATTTCTCCCGGTGACTTCCACTGTAGGTCCAAAGGGAGTAAAGGGATTGTATCGCCATACCTATTGAAACAGTAGGAAGATAACTATTAAGTAAACCATTGAATATAGAAGGAATTTTTCTGTTGGTTGTCATTTTTATTATGTGTCTTATTTTGTTCTTTTGGTGCATTTTGTGAGGCCCTAGCAAATCCTCAAGACATTCATTCTTTCATTCAAATATAGTGCTTTTGAAATACAATAATGAAGCACATCCTTGAGCTATGTGGAATGAGTCAAGTAGAAACTTCTACTGTACATTGCTTCTGTAAAATATTAATGAGATTTTTATCCAAGGCTTACCTACTCACATTGATAATGATGGAAATTATTGATTACTGTAAGCATTTTGGCAACTAAGACACATCATCTAACATACTCTAGAATGAATAAATGTCTCTCTCAAGATGTGGTTTTCATTGAGTTAAAGTGGACAACATGAAAACTTTGTGGTCTATGCAATTAATTTTTATGTTTAATTATTATACTGATTGTGCCTGTTTAACTGATTTTTATGGGGACTATCTGTGACATTGGAAAGAGCTTTCAAAACACAGCATGTGTGTAACTTGATAATATATTAAGATATATTAGAGACAAACTATATCTCATCATCAGAAGTAACAGAAAAATAACATCTACATAATGTGCCAAATATAAGATAACATGTAACTCAGATATAGTTTGGTGTATACCTTCATGACTGATGCCCAAACCTCTGTGTATGTTGTGGTGATCATTCCTTGCTGTTAATGAAATTGTGATGTCCTGTGTATCAATACCTTACACGGGTGCCAAAGTATCCTCTTTTGTTGATTGTAATTATCGCTGCCACAACAGCCATAACAGACAATGCTCCTCTTACTTGATGGTGTTAACTATTCTACCAGTAGAAGTGATTAATAAATTGTTTTTCTACGGGCTCTTGGTGTGTTCTTCTTCCACGGTGTTGATAGCAACCACAATGGTGACCCTGACATTATTCAACATATTGTAGCGTAACCATTTACACTAAATATCTACTTGTATCGATGCCAGATGACCAAAAGATAATTAGCAGGTGAGAGTCCTTAGATTCAGAATTGTCAAAAACTAATGAAAGATTAGAAATTCTTGAATCCACCTCCAAGTCTGAATTTTCTCAGGAATCTAAAAGAATGACTGATACTGTTAACAAAATAAACTCAATTGAAAGTAACCAGCATATTTTCAAATGTAGCCTGTAAGACGTTGAAGTAGATAACTGGGAACAAAACATCAACAATGATATTTTTTGGTAATCATTTGAAACTAGTGACAATAGAATAATTAATCAGGCACAGATATTAACTTCTGCTGATACTCTGCTACAGTGTGATATCTTAGAATTAGCGTCAAGTGATGAACTACATCTTAAAGCTTACGAGTCTGATGTCTTAATACCTGATCAAAAGGAACAATTGTATAACATCTTTAATAGGTATAACGAGGCTTTTTCAAACAAACCAAGTCCTTTGGGAGGATACATTTGTAAATTTAAAATCAAAGACAATGAGACACTTTTCTGTAAACCATATCCAACTGTTCCCTACAAAAAGCAACACAAAACAGACTACACCAAGCAAATGAAGGAGCGGTCACTACAGAATAGAAGGCAGGTGATTTTAGACTGGTAAGAAACTTTCAGCTTAGCTCCAGCATGAAAAAACAAAAAAACAAGTTTTTTCACAAATGGTGTGGGTTTGTACAACATTGTTGATATGCCACATCCTAGAGCTGTGTATATGCAAGAACCTGATACAAAAGCAGACAAAGGATTATATAACATAAATATTATTAAACATTATTATGATGACGCCTCATACTAATTATCATTCTATGCTAATTAGGGGCTTGACAATCCCCAGGTAGCCAGTCATTTGTCCTATTCCTTCTATTTTGTTTTCTGTATGACATATCTTTATTACCTTTTTTCTATCTTATAATATTTTTCATCCTTATGCTATCATTTTTTTATTCATAACTGGGTTATCAATGTTGCAGAGATTATATACACAATTTAGATATTTAGTTATGATGATATTTGGAATGTCATTAAGTATACCAGGGTGGCCAACAAATCTTCATTTTCAAATTCAAGGTTTTTTCCAGGTTTTCCAGGTTAAAAATAATTATTTTCCAGGTTTTCACAAAACTTAATTTTGCTCAAAGGGGTTAACAAACAACTATACCGTAAAGAAACTAGAGCTCATAAAATTGTGGCATTGTACCTCAAACTGATCTAAAAAGAACCAGCTCATATTATGAGGTTATCCTCATGATTGTGGGGGTCTGCAGCCCCACAGACCCCTCCCCCTGCCCCAGATTCGACACTGACACAATGTATAGCACAGGGTGTACATTTGAAGATGACAAACCAGAATAACTAGGAAAAAAACAGTATATATTCAACAATGGTTTTCACCATTATGAACAGCTGGTAGAGACTTAGGAAAGGATACAAAACTTGAACTGTTTCCACCATTTGGGAGCGGTGTGGGTGGCTAGTGTAAAATTTTAAATGGAAACTCCCATTGTTAATTGCAGATTCAGATTCTACAGGCCAAATCATGTGTAGTTTTGTTGAACTGTTTTTCTTTCAATTGGCAACATGTTGCACTGTAAGGGTAAGAATTATTTTCCATACTGCTGAAGAAATGTACCACCCAGGAAAGAAAAAGGTTAATCATATTGATGATGCTTCAGAACCCAACAAAATGATACCAGATGTACATTTCTTCCTGGCTAGTTCAATTAAATGTTTTGTCGACAATTCATAACTGGTATTCAGACAAGCCACCCCCATGAACCACAGACATTGCCGAGGTGGGGTGGCTTGCGTGCCTCAACGATGCAGATAGCCGTACCGTAGGCGCAACCACAGCGGAGGGGTATCTGTGGAGAGGCCAGACAAACGTGTGGTTCCTGAAGAGGGGCAGCAGCCTCTTCAGTAGTTACAGGGGCAACAGTCTGGATGATTGACTGAGCTGGCCTTGTAACATCAGCTAATGTGGCTTCGCCACACAGTTACTGCGAACGGCTGAAAGCAAGGGGAAACTACAGCCATTACTTTCCCCAAGGACATACAGCTCTACTGTATGAAAATATGATGATGGCATCCTCTGGGGTAAAATATTCCGGAGGTAAAATAGTCCCCCATTCGGATCTCCGGGCGGGGACTACTCAGGAGGATGTTGTCATCAGGAAAGATAGTACTGGCATTCTACGGATCAGAGCGTGGCATGTTGGATCCCTTAATCAGGTAGGAAAATTAGGAAATTTAAAAAGGGAAATGGATAGGTTGAAGTTAGATATAGTGGGGATTAGTGAACAGGTGGCAGGATGAATAGGATTTCTGGTCTGGTGAGTACAGGATTATAAGTACAAAATCAGTTGCGGGTATCACAGGAGCATGACTGATAATGAATAAGAAAATAGGAATGCGGGTAAACTACTATGAGTAGCACACTGATCGCATTATCATTGTCAAGATAGATACGAAGCCAACACCAACAACAGTAGTACAGGTTTATATGCCAACTACCTCTGCCTATGATGAGGAGATAGAAGAAATATATGAGGAGCTAAAGGAAATTATTCATACAGTTAAGGGAGAGGAAATCTTAATTGTGATGGGAGACTGGAATTCGGTAGTAGGAAAAGGAAGAGAAGGAAAAATAGTAGGTGAATATGGAATGAAAGAGGAAGCTGCCTGGTAGAATTTTGCACGGAACATGATTTAATCATAACAAACACGTGGTTTAAGAATCACAAAAGAAGGTTGTATACTTGGAAGAGACCAGGTGACACCGGAAGGTATCAGATAGATTTTATAATGGTAAAACATAGATTCCAGAACCAAGTTATAAACTGTAAGACATACACAGGAGCAGATAGGTAGGAAAATAAGGAGATGGGACCTAGATAAATTGAAGGAATGTGAAGTTCTGGAGAATTTCAGAGGGAGCTTTAGTCAACAATTGACAGGAACGGGGGGAAATAAAACAGTAGAAGAGGAATGGGTAGCATTGAGAGATGAAATAGTGAAGGCAGCAGTACGTAGAAAGGCAAGACCTACAAAAAATCCTTGGATATCACAGGAGATACTGAATTTGATTGATGAAAGGAGAAAGTATAAAAATGCAGTAAATGAAACAGGCAAAATGGAGTACAGACGACTAAGAAATGAGATTGACAGGAAGTGCAAAATGGCTAAGCAGGAGTGGCTAGTAGCCAAATGGGGAAAAAAGGAGGGCAAACAAATACACACACACCCACACATTTACACAGACGCAAATACACTTAGGCAGACATACTGTAGAACCTGTCAACCACAGAGCAGGTATAGTATGTTCAAAATGTTCAAATGTTTGTAGAACTTATGGGACTTAACTACAGGGTCATCAGTCCCTAAGCTTACAAACTACTTATGAACTACCTAAGATTAAGGACGGCACAAATATCCATGCCTGAGGGGATTCGAACCCCCGACCATAGTGGCCGCGCAGACCGTGACTGGAGCGCCTCAGTCCCCTCGGCCACCATGGCCGGCCAGGTATAGTATGTTTTATTTATTTTTATGATATGTTCAAAAGAGTGATAAGTTGCATCCATACTGATAGCAACTGTAACTTGTTGATAGTCAAAAACTTTTGCATACACCGCTTCGATTTATTTACATTGGACAATTGTAATGCTGTTTCTTATTGGCCATGACATCGTGACTCCTGATTGGTTGCTCTGCCGTTCCTAACCAAGCGAGCGTGACGGCTAGCCGCTGCCACATAAACTGCACTTTTACCCATGATGTAGGCCTTAGAATTCGAATCTGCGAATAAAAAAATCGGGATTCCCATTTAAAATGTTACACTTGACACTCCCCACCCCCCACAAACGGTTCAGGTTAAGTATTATTTCCTAAACTTCTGCCATCCGCACATGCTGATGAAAACTATTTTTTAATATCTACTGTTTTCCGAGTTACACCCTGTATAATGGACCAAGTTGCGTTCAAGTAGTTGGAGAATACTGTACGTTTTAATATGAATTGAATTTGTTTATGCAACATAGCCCTTTCATTTATACTAGACTTCCTGATACATTGAAATACAGTCACATCTCAAGAACTAGTGATCGAGAACTCAATACATATATTATGATTTACTTTACCTTCAGGATATGAAAAACATTTTCACCTCTTTCTAGTTTTCATTTAGATTGTTCCCAATGATGGTTTTCAGTTTCCGGAGTCCATACAGTCATATAAGTTTTGCCCTGGAAAACTCTCGCTAAAAGATCAATGAATGTTAATGACCCATTATGCGTAATAATACACAAGGTTGTCGGCGAGTTCTTGTAGTTTAAGGAGATGAAATCGAGAATGCAAAAACATATCTGGAGCAACAGCTGTAAGGTATTTGCATTCTAGTGTCATCTGGTAAAATAACTTTCAACAGCAGATTTTAATGAAAACATTATTTTGTTTTAATGAATTTGTTTCCTTTTCTAAATTCTTGTAGTACTAAACAGACATGGAAATATATATTGTGGAAAGCAACAGATTTCCATTTGTTTATGGAAAGTTTATGTTTCTTGCTTCTTGCGTGGCTGTTCAAAGCACTCTTCCCCATTGAAGAAATATTTATATTTGCATTGCACCAAGAGCATAATGCATTCGTTTGTGATTTGGGATCACATGTAACCCACGGATACACTGTCTCATATGAGCTCTGATATCGTTATACTCTGTTTTGATATGACGGACAAACACTTCACTCTAAAACACGTTGATTTACTTCGTCTGTGCGGGCACGGGTACAGTCGATTCACACTTGGATTCACTCTATTGTTCTCTGTAACGATTGTTTCACTCTGTTCCATCTCAGAAAGATGTAGATGACGTTAGTCTCTAAATATATTTAACAATATTTTGAATGAATATATTGTTAAAGCAATAAATTACAACTAAAAGAAATTGCCTTTTCACAAAAGACGCGTACCATATTACAGAGTTATACTTACATCTTTTTGGAGGACAATTAGCATGTCAAAAAGTTACAATCAACAATGTTAGAACTGTATTTCATACGGGCCCGGCTAACGCTCACTAGGTGGCGTTGCACGACGTATGCTTTTTGAAAACCCATTAACATATGACGAGGGGAATAATCTTTTGTGTTGACCATAAAATAAATAATTAATGATGTTCCTGCTCTATGGTTGACAGGTTCTCGATGTACCCTTGTCCGCAAAGTAAATTAATTATCTCGTAATTGTTACCGCGACTCCTCATCGGTGCTAGTCGGGCCCGCAGTTCAGCCATCAACAATACGTACACGATGACTGTGTTTACTATTTATATATTATCAATGTTACGTCAGTCACAGGAATCTTCTATAATTATTACTAACAAACATAGGCGCTGACTTTTGAAAATCTTGGGTTATGCTCAGTGGCGTACCCAGGTATTTCTAAAGAAAAATAAATAAATACAAAGCAAAGTCAAAAACTTACACAAAACATCCAGACTATCGATTCCATATCACCGTCACCATCACGATTATAAGTCAAAGTCCTTTTCTATTACACTATATACTTAAATATAAAAAATAGACGAAGATTACTCACCAGGCGAAGGAGCACAGGTGTAACAGCATCACAAATAAATAAATGAATACCCACACACACACACACACACGCAAGCTTTCGCAACCCAGTTGCTTCTTCAGGCAGAAGGGAAGGAGAGGGAGAAGGAAATGATGAGGGCATTACTGTGTGAATGTGTGGGTGTGTGTGCATTTGTTTACCCTCCATTTTTTCCCCCAAGGTAAGTCTTTCCTCTCCCGGGATTGGAATGGCTCCTTACCCCCTTCCTTAAAACCCTCATCATTTCCTTTTCCCTCTCCTTCCCTTCTGCCTGAAGAAGCAACTGGGTTTGCGAAAGCTTGCGTTTGTGTGTGTATGTGTGTATTCATTTATTTATTTGTGATGCTGTTACACCTGTGCTCCTTCGCCTGGTGAGTAATCTTCATCTATTTTTTATATTTAATTTTTCCCGCTAGGAATTTTTCGTCTTAATATTCACTATATACTTATATATAAAAAATAGGCGAAGATTACTCACCAGGCGAAGGAGCACAGGTGTGACAGCAACACAAATAAATAAATGAATACACACACACACACACACACACACACACACACACACACACACAACGCCTTCCCCTTCCCTTTTGCCTGAAGAAGCAACTTTGTTGCGAAAGCTTGCGTTTGTGTGTGTGTGTGTGTGTGTGTGTGTGTGTGTGTGTGTGTGTGTGTGTGTATTCATTTATTTATTTGTGTTGCTGTCACACCTGTGCTCCTTCGCCTGGTGAGTAATCTTCGCTATTTTTTATATATAATTTTCCATGCTAGGAATTTTTCGTCTTAATATTCACTATATACTTACCCATTTTAACGATTTTCACACACAGGACATTAACCCTTTTAACCCCAAATTTTATTGATTTATGAACAAAAATATTTCTTTACATATATCTATAAATAATGATTGGATTAATGTATATTTGACATAATTTTTTATTATTTTTAGTTTTTGGATGGAAATTGGGGATGACTACAGATGGCAGTTTGCAGGATATGTTTCCTTTATCGCAACTAAATACATTTTGAAACTGTTGACTACTAATTTAGACATTGGACAATTAATTAGTAATAGAGTTTTTAAATTATTTTATTTCCTTTACCTTGTTACAATTATTTGAAAATATTGTTGCATTTACTCCAAATTAGACGTCAAGCAACGACATATATTTCGACAATGCATTGTAGCCTAATGATTTTTGTTTCCTCAAGGTAATGGTAAAAAATCTAGTCACAATGAATTATTGGAAGCCCTGCAATGTTATTTACAATCTTTGAACAAATGGTGGTGGCTAGACGGACAGATAAAGATGAGGGGAGGGAAAGGGTTAAGACGTAATTCCATGCACAGGTGACACAGGTCAAAAAGAGCAGAAACTACTGTAAGGTCCGACTACTACGTGCAATTGTTGACAAATTGTTGAAGCCTGAAAATTCAAATTCAGAAAAAAAATCTATTACTAGCTGTTGCGTTTGGAGAATTTTGTAGAGCTGCCAATAAAAACACAAAGCCCTTCACAAGTTGTTATGACGACTGTCTGTTTATAGAATGTTTTAGCTACAAGGGATAGGGCAGTCTTCGCAGCATGTATGTTGGCTCACTTGTAACATATGTGGTTGTCAAAAGATAATCTCAAAACATATCAGGAATTATATTTGTAGTGTAAACATTTTCAATGTATCGTACCAAACCCACTTCATTTCTAGTTATTTAATACAATTAAAGGTTGTCGCCTTCAGTTTACAATATCGACTTAACAAGTGGAATTCCATTAACATTTGGACTATTTAGAAAACGGTCACTTCACTCACTTGTGAATGTGGATTTTTAATGCCTATGAATTCAATTACCTGTATAAAATAATCTATTTAGTGTGGTATCTTGCAAAAGCCAGCCGGCCATCAATGGGATGAGAGAGTCAATTTTAATTACAGCCAAGAAATATAACATAAAGAAAAAATGATACCAAAATTTTAAGTGAATTATGCCTAGCATACCCATTCAAACAAAGCATCACAATACCAACTTTTACAGAGTTTACCGTAAAAATCAATAAAATGCTTCCATGAAGAGATTTTTCAACACAGATTCAGACAAACGAGATCTGTGTTGATGAGTGTCACTGGGAGGGGGGTCAATTACGAAAATTGCTAAAGTGTAGTACAAATAAATATCGCCTTTCATTCTAGCTGCGATTTCGTAATCACGCCTTACGATAATGTCGCGTCTCTTCGACGTACATCGCGAGGAATTGAGTAGCGTGGTGTAAAATCACTTCAAGATGAATACAGAAATAGATAACGGAATACATAACCTATAATTATAAAACTTTTTAAACCACCCAGAAATATATCTGAAAATGTTTTTGTACACAAAAATGTAGCGGTGAATATTATTTAAGACGCGGGCACTAGTGATCTGAGCATCTGAGCAGTCACCATAATTTTAAACGACTGGCATTTTGTTACTTTTATATATTAAACTTTGAGTTTTTTTCTTACTAAAATTGCTGGTCTTGGTGGCCAAGGGGACTGAGGCGCTTCAGTCACGGTCTGCACGGCCATTACAGTCGGGGGTTCGAATCCCCCCTCGGGCATGGATGTTTGTGCCGTCCTTAGTTGTAGTTAGTTCATAAGTAGTTTGTAAGTTTAGGGACTGATGACCCCGTAGTTAAGTCCCTTAAGCTTAACAAACATTTGAACATTTCTTACTAAAACTACAGGAATTACTTGTTTACACTTATTAAGTACATTTCGAACTGGTCATGTAATCTGAGCAATAAGCTATACATGCAAACGATTGTTTAACTCGTAAAGCCGCGAGATCTCATGGGTTAAAAATCCCAGTTTCTGGCTGAAATTCAAGGTTTTTTCCCGGTTGTCCTAAGTTTTTTCAAATTCAAGGCTTTTTCCCGGTTTTCCCGGTTTCAAGGTTTGGTGGCCACCCTGATGTTGCACCAGGAACAATGTAGTTATTCTGTATGCAGTGCTACCTATTATCGAATGCTGAAAGTCAGGCAATTCAATTAACAGAGCAGTTCATGTCTGTTTAAATAAGACGTCATGGTGGCGTCAATGTGCGATAAAGTAAGTCTGGGTAATTGTTGAAGGAACGGCGTCAGCTGATCGTCTGTATAGAACTTTCCATTAAAGATAGTATTCCAGGGAAAAGTCTTGACTGTGTTAGCAACATTGTCCACTCTTTCAGCTAATACATGTCCCCACATATTAAAGCATGAAGTTGAAATCAATCTTGTGTAATAGAACTATATATTCAGAAGCCAGTTTATAAATCTAAGTACAGTTGTCTCTGCAAAAGAAGACGTCTTTCTCTATCTTAATGTAGAACATAACAAAAGTAGGTAATTACCAATTTTAATCACAATATTGTACCCAACGAGCTTGAATTTCATAGGGTGGTGACAGGTCCACCATGTTTGAGACAAATTGAACTGGTGTCCACCATGTTATTTAGGGTATCGGCTGAGAGCTGGTATGCCACACCCACTAGAATTTTACCTATTTACACAGTTTTAGGTTTTAAATGAAGAGTGACTATTGAGTACATATGTGCATGAAGTTCCATTGGTGTGTCCAGACTTTATCAAAGCTGCAAATTGATGAGCCAGATAGTGTATTTTCTTAAAATGCAGCAATGAATCTGTCAGCAATACTCTTCCAGTTCAAAGTATAACAGTTAGCTGAGGTTTGATCCAACATTGAAAGTGCCGCTTTGAAAATATTTGTGTTAATTCTCATGGAAGTTCATAGTCTAAAAATGCTGAGAAAGTTATACAGTGAACAGCAATTTTTATGACGAACAATCATGATCACGGATTTGCATCTGTTGTTAATGTGTTGTAACAACTACTTTCATAGAGTCTAAGACACATTTATCTGGTGCTTTTTAAACGTATCAAGTCCACATACTCGTAAATTGATGTTAGAGGGTTTGGTTGTGAAGATTGGTTGACGAAATTTGTGTGCAAAGATGAAAGTAAACAGAATACTGCAATAAAAAATGCGTCTAGGTCAGCTGCCACAAAAGCATTGTACACCAAAGTAACATATTGTTAATAACTTATGTTGTTGCCATGCTGATACATGTACATATTAGCTACACAGAATAAAGACATTTAACAAATGAAGAATTCCGGCTGTACTATTGCTTCCGCAGTTTGCAATGATTGTATGTTAACCATGCTTGATCAAGTATAGTCATCAACAAATGAAAATATTTTTAAACAAGGTGTAGACACTCAAAAGTATTTATTTTATTTTATTATTCAACAGATGAGATACTCCATCAACCACAGCAGCAACAGAAGGAGAAACACACAGATGCTAGGCAGAAAACTGAGCCTTTTTTATGGCGTGTACTTCAAAGGAATTGTAAGACAGGTCATCTTCACTCTTGGGTAAGCTATGTGTCATTAGCCAGGAGTTTTGTTTGTGTATAGGCAGACAGAGACCAAAAGAGGCAAAACAACTGGTGTTCTTGCTCGAAATATTTGCTGTTTTAACACCTCGATTTGTGTATTTAAATGCTGAACACACTTTAGACATATAGCAGAAGCAAAGATTGTACAGAAAAAGTACACTAAATACAATATACACTAAATACAGCACTTCACTTTCAACAACAACATACGATGGACAGACTCCTGTCTAGTGTAGTGACCACCACCAATATGGCGGCCGAGATTACCCAGGTTGCCGCAAAGAGCGCTGTAACTCGTGTGTCAGCCACTCTATTAAATTGTAGCTCGTTGTACCGAACAGTTATGAAAGCAGAGAGGTTTCTGATGAGTTTGTGGCTCGCATGTGTATATTATCTCTAGTGGCAGGCACAAAGCAGAAATATCTCTGGACTGAGCATTCAGATGCGCAGAACAGATTTTGTGTCCTCAACAATGAGACGGAAATGTCTTGTGATATTGGGAAAAATCTACTAATCGCTGACTTTATCTTAATCATTTTTGTGTTCAGTTGAGATGGATGACTATGTGTAAATGGCCCTTTTAGCAACACTTCCTCAACTTTCTAGTTGCTTCTGTGACACATTTATTTAGATGTTATTTCATTTTATGTGGTCACTATGAGAAAGGAGGTGGGGCGTTTTTGCAGCCAATGCAGTACAAACCAATTGCAAGAGCAAATAAATGCTTGGGAAGAGTGGATTTGTCTCAATATCAAGTGGTAATTCCAGATTAATGTTGAGAAGATGCACAGAACGCAATGCTCACTCTATAGATATTTCTACTCTGTGTACAATTTAGTGGTTATACCCCTCAAAAGATGCACTTCTTTTCTTTCCATGACATTACAAAGCATACAGAGCTAAATTTTACTTGCAGTGGCAGCAGTTTAGTTTGCTATCATTGGCAACGAACTATTCGCTTTAGGAGGATGATTAATTTACTGACCATAACAGCTTAAATTATTTATTTCATCGTGAACATAAATAATTATTCACCTCATTCTAAGTGACTGATTTTTGAAAAAGCATTCAATAGCCGTTGCCAACGTCAGCACACAAGGCCGCCCTCGTAAGTAAAATTGTACCCCATTTTGTAGTGTATTACACCAAAGTTAAGAGAAAAATGCAGGAACGCCATAATTAGTTATCTGGTGTACTATTTAACTAACGTCGCCTCCCTTTGTCCTTTCCTGTACTATGGCGTTTTTGAGAATTCCTCAAAACAATGCACTCAAAATGTAATGTGGATACACTGAAATCAGAAAGGGAAGTACATAAATTATTTTTTGGGTCGTACCTTGGTTAAATTTTAGTGGCAGTGGCAGCGGTTCAGTATGTTTACGTTGGCAACGAAATATTCGCTTTAGGGGATCATTAATTTATTGATTGGATCATCATTAATTATTTATTTCATTATCAACACAAAGAATTATTCCACTCATTGTACGGGACTGATTTTTCAAAAAGGATTCTAACGCAGCATCGCCATCTATTAATTATTCGGTATGCTATGTAACAGTGCCTCTATCTGATCTTTGCTATACTACACTGCAATGCAAGGATGGCATACACCCAAGGAGGTTAGAATAACGGGAGGTGGCATTACCTGTGCTGACAACAGGCATTGATTGAAGCCAGGGGGCATCCTGTTGTGCCCAAAACAAGGATTTTTAGCTTAAAATCCTGTGTGAATATTGGCTTCTTTACGTATTGCCACTAAATTGATACTCACATCGGAGTATTTACTTTGATATAACGCACATTTCAGTGACTAGAACTACATTACCACATAATGTGTCAAACGTTTTGGGCACAAACAAATGCCGGAATGTGCAGTTTGCTGGCTTCACTTTTTCAGTGTTAGGGCATCTCCAGAGATTCTAACCTCCTTACATACAACAGAAACTACAAATTATGATATCTTTTCTTCCACTGATCCTATTTTGATGAAATGAAGCTTATATGTTGCCCCAAGGTACTCTTAGTTGACCTATGAAACCCCATGAAAGTTCATGTAGTACTCTTGGAGATTTTCTGTACTACACCATACTTATAAGCACAGTATACAAATAAAACTTCAAATTATGATATCTTTCCTTCCTATGATCCGATTTTGATGAAATGAAGCCTATATTACTCTCCAAACTATTGTAAATTTACCTGTGGAAAGCCATGAAAGATCGTGTAGTACTTTTGGAGATTACCCTCAACAAATAGACATACACGGTGGCTTATAAACAAATGATTGCATTATGATATCTTTATTTTCTCTGATCCGATTTTAATTATTGAAGCCTTCATGTAACCGCAAGATATGCTCAAGTTACGAGTGAAAACACCATGAAAATTTGTCAAATAGTTTAGGAGATAAACGTGTTCAAAGAGACAGTCAGACATGACAGTAGTTGATAAAATATTTCAAATTACGATATTCTTTTTTTCCATTATCCGATTTTTATGAAACAAAGTCTTTATGTTGTCCAGAGCTACGATCACATTACCTGTGAAAACTCCACGCAAATTCGTGAAGTAGTTTTCGAGATAACTGGTTTTTAATAGTTGAACAAAACGACACGACGGTTACTGAAAACACATAAAATTACGATATATTTTGTTTCCGTGATCCGATTTTGATAAAATCATGCCTATATGTTGACCCAAACTTTTCACTTGTTTCCTGTAAAAACTGCATGAAGATTTGGCCATTAATTTCGAAGATTGAGGTGAACACCAAGAGGCCTACATTTACAGATTTATTATTAGTATAGATTTATGGAATATATTGAAAGCCATTAATTAGAATCATTGCATTACTAATATGTTTGACATGGTTGTTATGGTCGGTTTTAACGTAGATGTTATTACCTCACCTGTAGTTCAGATATGACTTCGTTCATGTTACTCTGTAAAATCCTGGCTGGATAAATTCATAAAAATAATAGAACACGGATGACCCTGTCCTTTGGGTAAGTCATCTGTTTTCTATTTTTTATATATATATATATATATAGAAAGAGACTTTCCTGGTGGGAAAAATATGTATAAAAATAGATAAAAATAAAAATAGAAAAGAGATGACTTACCAAAGGGACCGGCTCGTCGAGAGAAACAAATAAAATCACACACAAACACACATGCTTTCGCCACCACTGGCAGCTTCTTCAGGAAAAAGAGGAAAAAAGGGGAGGAAAAGGGAAGGATATGGGTTTTAAGGAAGTGGAAAAGGAGTCATTCCAATCCCAGGAGTGGAAGGACTTACCTTAGGGGAAAAAAAGGAAGGTAAACAAATACACACACACTCAGACATATCGAAACGCAAGCACACCTAGACAGACATGTCTGTCTAGGTGTGCTTGCGTTTCGATATGTCTGAGTGTGTGTGTATTTGTTTACCTTCCTTTTTTTCCCCTAAGGTAAGTCCTTCCACTCCTGGGATTGGAATGACTCCTTTTCCACTTCCTTAAAACCCATATCCTTCCCTTTTCCTCCCCTTTTTTCCTCTTTTTCCTGAAGAAGCTGCCAGTGGTGGCAAAAGCTTGTATGTGTGTTTGTGTGTGATTTTATTTGTTTCTCTCGACGAGCCGGTCCCTTTGGTAAGTCATCTCTTTTCTATTTTTATTTTTATTTATCCCATCGGGAAAGTTTCCCTCTATAATTTTCGTTTCATCAATTTGAATCTAACAATTATAAAAATAGATATATATATATAAACCGAAAATTATAGAGGAAACTTTCCTGGTGGGATAATTTTTATAAAAAATAGAAAACGGATGACTAACCCAAAGGACAGGTTCGTCGACAGGCACAAATAAAATCACACACAAACACACATACAAGCTTTCGCAATCGTTGGTCGCTTCTTCAGGAAACGAGGAAGGAAGGAGAAGAAAAAGGGAAGGATACGGGTTTTAAGGAAGAGGAAAAGGAGTCATTCCAATCCCAGGAGTGGAAGGACTTACCTTAGGGGAAAAAAAGGAAGGTGAACAAATACACACACACTCACACATATCCGCACGCAAACACACCTAAGCAGACATTTAAAAAAAAAGGTCTGCCTAGGAGTGTTTGCATGTGGATATGTGAAAGGAAGGTGAACAAATACACACACACACTCACAAATTTCCACACGCAAACACACCTAGGCAGACATTAAAAAAAAAAAAAAGGTCTGCCTACGTGTGTTTGCATGTGGATATGTGTGAGTGTGTGTGTGTATTTGTTCACCTTCCTTTTTTCCCCCTAAGGTAAGTCCTTCCACTCCTGGGATTGGAATGACTCCTTTTCCACTTCCTTAAAATCCATATCCTTCCCTTTCTCCTCTCCTTCCTTCGTCTTTTTCCTGAAGAAGCTGCCAGCGGTGGCGAAAGCTTGAATGTTTGTGTGTTTTGTTTCTATCGGCGAGCCTATACTTTGGGTAAGTCAAACAATCTTTATATATAAACAAATATAAAAGATAGAAAACGGATGACGGATGACTTACCTAAAGGACCGGCTCATCGATAGACACAAATAAAATCACACACATACTAGCTTTCGCAACCGTTGGTCGCTTCTTCAGGATAAGAGGAAAAAAGGGGAGGAGAAAGGGAAGGATATGGGTTTTAAGGAAGTGGAAAAGGAGTCATTCCTATGCTGGGAGTGGAAGGACTTACCTTAGGGGAAAAAAAGGAAGGTAAACAAATACACACACACTCAGACATATCCAAACGCAAACACGCCTAGACATACATTTGTAAAAAGCAAAGCGTTTCGATATGTGTGAGTGTGTGTGTATTTGTTTACCTTCCTTTTTGTCCCCTAAGGTAAGTCCTTCCACTCCTGGGATTGGAATGACTCCTTTTCCATTTCCTTAAAACCCATATCCTTCCCTTTCTCCTCCCCTTTTTTCCTCTTATCCTGAAGAAGCGAGCAACGGTTGTCAAAGTTTGTAGGTGTGTGATTTTATTTGTGTCTATCGACGAGCCGGTCCTTTAGGTAAGTCATCCATTTTCTATTTTTTATATTTGTTTATCCCAGTAGGAAAGTTTCCTTCTATAATTTTCGTTTCATCAATTTGAATCTTTATATATATATTTTCTGGGTTGTTCGTTCAGAAATTTACTCAGTTTTGTATTATATATGGTGTTGAACCAACACATCAAGCAGAGTAGCTCGCGATCACGTAGGTCACTGGCTGGCTGATGGGGCACAGCCCACCGACTCACAGCAGTCAGCCAGTTCGTTCCAGGGTACAGTCATTCATAACCAGTACCGACAAAGAAAATAAACTTTGAACTACCATGGCAAGACAGGTGATAATATTTTAACAGAAAAATATAATGAAAATGTTGGAGAGATATTCGAATGTTCAAATGTTTGTAGAGCTTATGGGACTTAACTATGGGGTCATCAGTCCCTAAACTTACAAACTACTTATGAATTAGCTTATACTAAAGACGGCACAAATATCCATGCCAGAGGGGGATTCAAAACCTCGACCACAGCATCTGTGCATACCGTGACTGGCACGCCGCAGACTGCTCGGCCACTGTGGCCAGTGGGAGAGATATTAAAACGATAATTCGAAGAGGTAAAAGTTCAAAAAAGAGTATGTTTGTCAAAGCTAAACTCAAATACCATATAATTTTGGCTGTTTGTTAAAATACAGGCAGAAAGAATATTACGTGTTGGATGCGTAGATATTACCACAATCACCACATCACCATAATTTTTTATTATTTAGATTATTATTTTGATCTGAAATGTTCACAAAAACTTATAAAACTACAAATCTAAAGTGGGCTGTAAAACATGTCAGTGCGATTTTTTTTCTACTGTATTAAGAAATTATAACAAAGGATGTATTCAAATCAAAAAATGTATATTTTCTGTCAGTAATACCATCTCCTTGGTTTAATCTGAATAAGTAATATTGTACGTCCCTATCTATAAGGGTTTAATGATTAAATGAGAAAAATATACGGTAACCAGGGTAAATTAAGGCAGTTACTAAATAACAAAATCTTTAGAAATTTATGTAAGAAAACCCAATGGTAATGATGCATAATACGATTACTTGTGCAAATACATGCAGTTTTATTGTTCCAATACCTGGAAGTGTTTGGTCATCTCAACAAGTTGCCTCGCTGGTCTCGACTTAAGACATTTTAAAATATCTTTGTGATCAGGCGCGTCACACCCAACAAGACTAACTAACTTATCTGACTTCTCCTTTGCACCTTCAGTTATTGCCCATGGAACAAGAGTTGAGCCACTAAAAGACATTCCCTTCTGAAACAGACCTGTTATAAATTATGACAGTTAAAAATGAGATGATGATACTGTACATAGCAATAAACAAATTTACTATTGATTTGGTAGTGTCAAATTGATTTGAATTGTCTGACATATTGTCATAATAAATATTCATTTTAGAAAATATAATGTACAGGACAGAAATTACTTTTAATGAAATGTACTTAAAATTAAAGCTAAATAAATATGTTCACAAACTTACAAATGTAAGAAGTGTTGATATTTTCATAACTCTGAAGACAAATATATTTCAACCATTGTCAATGGTAGTAGGCTCTTTTTTTGTTTGTGGCCTTGTCCTTACTGATCCATATTACTGACTACAATATAAGTGGTATTCAGTCCAACACCCACTATGCTGCAGCTCCTTCTACATCATAATGGCCAGATCCCCACTGGACACTGTTGTAAACTACCATCTTTACTAAATATGTTTTCTGATATTTGAAATGAGATAGAATGGCTGGCCAGTACTTACCATTGTGCTGTACCGCCGATAGTAACACAAAATGAAAAAACAGAAAAAAAGGGGACAAAGGGACAAGCTTTCGGAACAGAGTTCCTTCGTCAGGTGGGAGAGAAGGGAAGAATAAAGGATGGGAATAGAAGGGAAAGATGGTTCACGACCTAGGTCATGAAGGTGGTGTTTCGGAAGTGTGGACGTCTTGGCTCAGTACATACATGCAGTATCTCTGACGTCCACACTTCCGAAACACCACCTTCATGACCTAGGTCGTGAACCACCTTTCCCTTCTATTCCCATCCTTTATTCTTCCCTTCTCTCCCACCTGACGAAGGAACTCTGTTCCGAAAGCTTGTCCCTTTGTCCCCTTTTTTTCTGTTTTTTCATTTTGTGTTACTATCGGCGGTACAGCACAATGGTAAGTACTGGCCAGCCATTCTATCTCATTTCAACAATATTTATTATCTCTGAGGAGAATTTTCTGATATTTGAATAAGATATCTTGTCAGTGTTGGGTAAATCGTGCACAAACAGTGAAGAACATCATATAAAAAAGTAGAGGTTTTACATATTTACCTTGAAGAAATGAAATACAAAAAAATGATGGGTCTATACAGTATATCAAAGTCTTTCCAAAAGGGTAAAACAAAAATACAGGAGACAACAGTTATAATAGTCAATACAATTATTCTTTATGTTGGACAATATCATCAAAATATTACAATCTACCAACGTTTTGGCCACTATTGCAAGTGGGCTTTTTCAGGGTGCTGTGCTTACTACTGAATGAGAAATGAGGAACTCAGATATTGGTGGTGGTAATTGTTATGATCAGATTTGATGTGGATGTGGGAGAAGGAAGTTTTTTTCCCTTCCTATCAGTGACCTCCAATCAGATAATGGAAACAGTTATTAAAGTTACATTTATGTTCCCAGTTCTTCCCAATTCAGCAGGAATCACATGATACTGGTGTACATTCTCTGGTGTGAAATTATCCAGAACTCAGCCTACAGTAACCTCTTTTTCCAACACTCAACAGTTCCTGCTCTCTCTATCCTACAACTCTCCCATCTCAGCCCCCCCCCCCCCCCCAAACTTTTGACCCATCTAATATCTACATGCTCTATAAGGCCGAGCTGTATCCATCCCCCTGTATTCATACAAGTGGTATCAGACACAGGAGACATAAAAATAAATAAGCTTGCATACTTTGCTTACTTTCATTTCATAATGTAATACGCCGGTGGTATAATATTTTGGAGTAACTCTTCGAGTCAAGCAAAAGTTTTCAGAGTCCAAAAGCATGTAATATGTATTATTTGTGAAGTAACTTCATGGACATCCTGTAGAAACATCTTCAAAGAACTGGGAATATTAACTACTGCCTCTCAGTA
The DNA here is from genome assembly GCA_026315105.1 of Locusta migratoria. Lineage (NCBI taxonomy): Eukaryota > Metazoa > Arthropoda > Insecta > Orthoptera > Acrididae > Locusta > Locusta migratoria. Next base: position 727,450,006 of record CM048744.1, on the reverse strand, counting down.
TATTTATTCCTTAATGAAATTTGTCATAAATAATTTATCCCTTCTTCTAACAAACAGCTCAATTCATACATTAAAACTGGGGAAAAATGATTTACACAAGAACTTACAAGCACTTACTTTTGTTCAAAAAGGGTCCACTACTCAGGAACATATATTTTCAATAATTTACCACCAACCATAAGAAATTTAGCTACAAATAAAGATCAGTTTAAGAGCCCAAAACACTTTCTACTGGGCAACTCCTTCTATGTCACTGACGAATTTTTAAATAGAACCAAATGATGTATGTACCTGTATTAGTATTATCAGCTTGTAAAAAAGAAGATTGACATGTTCGACATCCACGAGGACCTCATCAAATGGAAGGAACAACTAATCTAATCTAACTACTACCTTACATCCTTCCTGTTTCCATCCACTCCCATCCCATCACCATAGAGTGATATGCAGAATGTGACCCCTGGAGATGATGTTTGTGTGTCTGTGTGATTGTATGAAGAAGAGTAAGTGCCTTTTTCATATGAAAGTGCAGTCAAAAGCTAACTTGTGTGCATTTGAGTGCCTTTTTTTTTGGGGGGGGGGGGGGTTTGTTTGCAGGGAGTTGGCAACAATCCACATTATATTGTTGAATTATACCCCAAAGAAGCCCACTTGCAATAGTGTCTGGAATGCTGATGGATTTTACTACATATTTGATGAGGTCCAATGCACAGAATAACTTCATGGACAGTAAAAATGGCTGTGGAAACTTTAGTTGACAGTTACAATAATAATTAAAAAACCCTTCAATAGATAACTAATTGTATTGGTCCTGCCTGTCATTCTTGGTTTCATTCTTGGGCTATTGATAAGACTATTACCTGATGATAATACCAGCAGAAAGTAATATTTTATACTATTGGAAGGACAGTGCAAGGTGTATACAAAGGGATGTTGGGAATGACATATCAAATGAGATGCTTATTTTCCAGACCTGGCTAATGACTGCAAACTGTACAAGATTATGATGATAAACATATTAGGGGTTGTACAAAGAAAATGTTTTAGTGTTTATTCCGATGTTTTAACAAAGTCCCATTACTTACCTTTAGAATGTGGAGATAAATAGTGAAAATGGACACTGGCTCCTCCAGCTGAAGTCCCTGAAATGGTAATACTTTCAGGGTTACCCCCAAATACTTTAATGTTTTTCTTGATCCATGATAAAGCCATTGATTGATCTTTAAGACCATTATTCCCTGGAAGTAGTTCATTTTCCATGCTCAGAAAACCTGAAAATAATAGAGTACTGTCACTATTTTTCATTCTACTTTAATCTCCTGTATTCAGTACAGAAAAGAGAGCATCAACATTCCAAACACAGTAATAAAGATATTTCTGTAAATTAGGCAATATTACAAATAAACACAATGGAAATGTGAGGAATAATTAGAAACTACAGTCACAAGACTGCTATTCCTGAAGTTTCATTTCTCACAGATAAATTAGTAGGGTGCAGCAATTCTGATACCTCTTGTCAGCAACTGTGCAAATTTTCGGCTACCCACCTCTTACAGCATTAATCACATATTAGCATGAATAAAAACACATTAGGAAACGTAGTTCTATAAAGAAACCTGATAAATTACTTGATTTCTGTAGGCTGAAATACCATCATAACTGGTAATTTTTGTAGAGAGGCTGTATGGCTCATCATCATGATGCAGAAAGTTTGGTGTTGAAAGTTTGCAGCCAGTAGAGAAAATATCACCAACATGGGTCACAATGCTGACAAACATGGCAACGAATTTGAACACACTTCACTTCAAGAAGCCTAGTCACAAAATAAGAAGTGCCAAATGAGGAAGAGACACACTGTGACAAGACTCAACATACATAGACATGATTTTTATGACAAGGGTTTATTTAAATGCATCCAACAAGTGACTAAAATAATATGAAGACTATGTCAAAAATATCCTAATATATGTAGCCTTACTATCAGCTGGCTGTGTTAAATGTATGAAATAAAATATATGAGTTTCACTGCAGGCTTTGTATCCTTAGTTTCTAATCATCTTTGAAACTTCACTGTTCTGGGACACAAAGGCTCTCATATAATATATTCATCTTAGATCATGCAAAACAAAAAGATAGGGCATCTCAGGACAGCCTAGTCCATTTTTGTATGTGTTGTCAGGCAAAATTTCTCTGGTGTTTCAGCAGATATTTACAACTTTAGTTTAGCCATTTTTAACTGTACAAAGCCCAAAGCATGACTATGTATTTATTCATTACTAACAACGCAGTGTGATGAGATATTAATTTTTTTATTTGTATTACCAGCAACTGTAAAACACAATGAATAACCAGTAGTCCAGCAGCGAACTGAAAACCATCATTCAAATAAATTTCTGTCCGCTATCACCATGCAGCAGTGCTACACTCTCACTGAATCACTATCTAATCTTCATGAGTTACTGTACCTATTAAAACACTTGATGAAATGAAACTCATACTGAAATAAATTGGACCACTCTTTAAAAATGGATAATAATATTCACATTTAAAAATCAATGGAAAACAAACCGTCACTTTGAACAAACTGCTCAACGCATGAAAAAAGTATGTACTAAAGACGCCCAAGATCATCTATAAAGTGTGTGTGTGTGTGTGTGTGTGTGTGTGTGTGTGTGTGTGTGAGAGAGAGAGAGAGAGAGAGAGAGAGAGAGAGAGAGAGAGATACTCTGTTAATAGTGATATACTCTACATTTCTCCCTCAATATGAGTAAGTATGTTCAAGTAAATTCTTTCAGGTTGATCATTCCAAAGTGTCAGTATAGCCCTTTCACAAAGCCAAGATGTACCATTAGTTGTTGTTTGAATCACAGAAGACATGATGTCTTTAAGCGAATTTACTGTACGGCATAAATTAGAAGGCAAAACAATTCCGCCATCTTCTTTCGGATATGTGCCCTCACCAAATTTTAGCAATAACTTAGAAAATTCTTGTGCATTTGCATTGCCTATAATTCGTGACCGCATGTTCATTCTTAAGAGCATCTGTGTCATGTGTCTCCAAAAAATGGAACTCTTTAAGCAAATAATGACTGTAACACCACCCATGGGCTGATCACTTTGTAGAATATCTATGAGGGTATGGTCAATCACCTCTACTACCTTTCGATTAGCCATGGTGCACTCATGCCACATTATTAAGTGTGAGTTGCGCAGCATGCTGGCTTTGTCACTGTTCCTGGAGATATCATATACTTATGTCCAAGTCTATTGGGATTTTAAACATTGTATGAGCAGTTTTACGATCGGGTAATAAAGTTGCTGCTATTCCCGATGAAGCCACAGTGTGTGCTGTCTTTCCTTCAGCACGTACTTTGGCCAAGACGATTTTAGTTAGGAATGTTTTTGCTGTCCCACCAGGTGCATCCAAAAAAGAATTTTTCTCATGTTACTGCCAACACTGTGACAAACATGCTGAATATTGTACATTGTTCTTCTGTAAACTTTCGGACGCCACTATGCAGGGTATCTGCAAGTTCTGTCAGTTAGTAACTTCTGCCTAGGTGTGTCTGCATGTGGATATGTGTGAGTGTGTGTGTATTTGTTTACCTTCCTTTTTGTCCCCTAAGGTAAGTCCTTCCGCTCCTGGATTGGAATGGCTCCTTTTCCACTTCCTTAAAACCAGTATCCTTCCCTTTCTCCTCTCCTTCCTTCCTCTTTTTCCCGAAGAAGCCACCAGTGGTGGCGAAAGCTTGAATGTTTGTGTGTTTTTGAGTGTGTTCGATGTTTCTGTCGACGAGCCTCTACTTTAGGTACGTCAAATATCTTCATCTTATACCTATTTTTCCCACCTGGAAAGTCTCCTTCCTGTTTTTCCGACTTTTCCGATCTTTTTTCTACACATTTCACTTCTATTCATTCGGCAGATTATTTTCATCCATCAACCTTATTCTACCAACAGTTTCCCCCCCCCCCTCCTCCATACTTCTCATGTCACCCTACATTGACCCCATCAAATTTTATCTACATTCCCTCCGTCAGCATGCCTTTGCCCTAGCCAGATTGAGGTCACACATTTTATTCATTCAGGCTTGCTTAACATTTGGTATCACCCCCAAGGGCCTCACACTGAAAGTTCCCATCTCTGGCTGTAACCCATCCTTTCATCCTGCCTTATACCAATTCCAAACAAAGCAATCCACAGCCCTCACCCGCCTGATCCTTAACCTATACCTCAACTCCGCCAATGAACACACCTGTCAACTCCTATCCCTGATCAAAATCCTCAACCTTTCCACTCCCACATCCACACCTACAGTTCAGAACATTCTTTTACAGGCCAACCGCAAATTGGAACAGCATGCCAGCCTCCACCTCAAAAAACTATCCAAACTCCTAGTCACCCACCTCCAGAAAGGCAATACTCTCTCCCTCAACAACCTCTCCAATAAACCACAAGCTCCTCTCATTGCACAGAAACCCAGTCTCTCCCATCTGCTCAATCTCCCACTTCCAGCTCCACTCCCCCCCAAACCTCACAACCCTAATCCACACAATCCTGAACCACAACATCCCAATTCAGTAGTCAACCTCTCCTCTAAACCTCTCTCCCAATCTGAAACCTCCGTCCTATCCAAAGGCCTCACCTTTAGTCCCACTCCCAAATTCAACCAAACAGCCCTTGTCAAAGACCTACTATCCTATACTCGTAGCCTTGGCTGGAGATATCACTTTGCCACGAGGAAAAATAATCCTACTCCTGATGATCCAGTTCCCCAAGACATCACTCAAATTGAACCCTGCCTGGAACAGTTCCGTCCTCCATCACAGCGAGACCCACCCGCTCTCCCTCAAAATCACCCCCTTCAAACCTTCCAGGAATTCCTTACTTCCAACCTTGCCTCTCAGTCCTTCCTGAAAAACCTTAATCCTACTCCCAACATTACCGCAGCTGAATCCCGAGCTATCCGTGATCTGAAGGCTGACCATTCCATCGTCATTCTCCCTGCCGACAAGGGATCCACGACCGTGGTACTTGATCGGCGGGAGTATGTGGCTGAGGGACTGCGCCAGCTTTCAGACAATACTACCTACAAAGTCTGTCAAGAAGACCCCATTCCTGATGTCCAGGCAGAGATTCAGGGAATTCTCAGATCCTTAGGCCCCCTACAAAACCTTTCACCCGAGTCCATCAAACTCATGACCCCACTGACACCCCGCACCCCTACCTTCTACCTACTTCCTAAGATTCACAAACCTAATCATCCAGGCCGGCCAATTGTGGCCGGTTACCAAGCCCCCACAGAACGAATCTCTGCCTACATAGACCAACACCTTCAACCCATCATGTGCAGTCTCCCATCCTTCATCAAAGACACCAACCACTTCCTTGATCGCCTGAAATCCTTACCCAGCCTGTTACCTCCTGAAACCATCCTTGTAACCATTGATGCCACCTCCTTATACACAAATATCCCACATGCCCAGGGCCTCGCTGCGATGGAGTATTTCCTTTCACGCCGACCACCCACTTCCCTACCTAAAACCTCTTTCCTTAATACCCTAGCCAGCTTCATCCTAACCCACAACTTCTTCACCTTTGAGGGCCGGACATACCAACAACTAAAGGGAACAGCCATGGGAACCAGGATGGCCCCCTCGTATGCAAACTTATTTATGGGACGCTTAGAGGAAGCCTTCCTGGAAACCCAAGCCTGTCAACCCAAAGTTTGGTACAGATTCATTGACGACATCTTCATGATCTGGACCAACAGTGAAGAAGAACTCCAGAATTTCCTCTCCAACCTCAACTCCTTTGGTCCCATCAAATTCACCTGGTCCTACTCCAAATCCCATGCCACTTTCCTTGATGTCGACCTCCATCTGTCCAACGGCCAACTTCACACATCCGTCCACATCAAACCTACCAACAAACAACAGTACCTTCATTATGACAGCTGCCATCCATTCCATATCAAACGTTCCCTTCCCTACAGCTTAGGTCTTCGTGGCAAAAGAGTCTGCTCCAATCCCGAATCCCTGAACCAGTACACCAATAACCTAATAACAGCTTTCACATCCCGCAGCTATCCTCCTGATCTGGTTCAGAAGCAAATTACCAGAGCCACCTCCTCATTCCTCCAAATCCAGAACCTTCCAGCGAAGAATCCCAGAAGCGCCCCTTTTGTCACCGGATACTTTCCGGGACTGGAGCGGACTCTGAATGTGGCTCTCCAGCAGGGATACGACTTCCTTAAATCCTGCCCCGAAATGAGATCCATCCTTAATGACATCCTCCCCACTCCTCCGAGAGTGTCTTTCCGCCGCCCACCTAACCTTCGTAACCTCCTAGTCCATCCCTATGAAACCCCCAAACCACCTTCCCTACCCTCTGGCTCCTACCCATGCAACCGCCCCCGTTGTAAAACCTGCCCTATGCACCCTTCCACCACCACTTACTCCAGTCCAGTAACCCGGAAGGTGTACACGATCAAGGGCAGAGCCACTTGCGATAGCACCCACGTGATTTACCAACTAACATGCCTGCACTGTGAAGCGTTCTATGTGGGAATGACCAGCAACAAACTGTCCATTCGCATGAACGGTCACAGGCAGACAGTGTTTGTTGGTAATGAGGATCACCCTGTGGCTAAACATGCCTTGGTGCACGGCCAGCACATCTTGGCGCAGTGTTACACCGTCCGGGTTATCTGGATACTTCCCACTGACACCAACCTTTCAGAACTCCGGAGATGGGAACTTGCCCTTCAGCTTATTCTCTCCTCCCGTTGCCCACCTGGTCTCAATCTCCGCTAACTGAAATTCCCGACCACTATCTTTAGCATCTTCGCCTTGGTTCTGTGGACAGAGCCTCTGCCTCAATTGGTATCTCTGTCCAACTTCTTTGCTTTTCACAAATGTCTGTCTAGGTGTGTTTGCGTTTCGATATGTCTGAGTGTGTGTGTATTTGTTTACCTTCCTCTTTGTCCCCTAAGGTAAGTCCTTCCACTCCTGGGATTGGAATGACTCCTTTTCCACTTCCTTAAAACCCATATCCTTCCCTTTTCCTCCCCTTTTTCCCTCTTTTTCCTGAAGAAGCTGCCAGTGGTGGCGAAAGCTTGTATGTGTGTTTGTGTGTGATTTTATTTGTTTTTTATTTGTTTCTCTCGACGAGCCGGTCCTTTTGGTAAGTCATCTCTTTTCTATTTTTATTTTTGTTTATCCCACCGGGAAAGTTTCCCTCTATAATTTTCGTTTCATCAATTTGAATCTAACAATCACGATCGTTTGTTATTACTCTGTTACCTTTCGAAATCTTTTCTGTCCTCTTACTTTCTCCTTCTGTTTATATTCTACATAGTATTTTCACTCTATTTTTACCTCCCCTCTTAGTTACAATTCAATTTTCTCCAGGCAATTAGACCACATACAACAATCTGTACAACAATCAGTAATATTTACTTGTGAGCCTATCCAAACAAAACGACCAACGTCATTATTATTATTATTTTTATTCATATTCTCGCGGATACCGCCTTCAAAACTGCATCTCGATAATATCCCCCTTTCATCTACATTTCTCATTTCACTGCAAACATCATCTTAGAACTTCATTTACTATAACCTTTAATTGGCAGTTCATAACAATTTTCGGCTTTTCATATCAATTTTCGGCATTTCATAGCAACTTCGCGATTATTCCATTCCGTTTTTCGATATTTCCGTTTGTTCTTCCGACATTTCCGATCTTTTTTCTACACGTTTACATTTCTTAACAATTTTCGGCATTTCATAGCAACTTCGCGATTATTTCCATTCCCGTTTTTCGATATTTCCGTCTGTTCTTCCGACATTTCCGATCTTTTTTTCTACACGTTTTCATTTCATAACAATTTTCGGAATTTCGTAGCAACTTTCCGATTATTTCCATTCCCGTTTTTCGATATTTCCGACTGTTTTTCCGACTTTTCCGATCTTTTTTCTACACATTTCACTTCTATTCATTCGGCAGATTATTTTCATCCTTCAACCTTATTCTACCAACAGTTTCCCCCCCCCCCCTCCTCCATACTTCTCATGTCACCCTACATTGACCCCATCAAATTTTATCTACATTCCCTCCGTCAGCATGCCTTTGCCCTAGCCAGATTGAGGTCACACATTTTATTCATTCAGGCTTGCTTAACATTTGGTATCACCCCCAAGGGCCTCACACTGAAAGTTCCCATCTCTGGCTGTAACCCATCCTTTCATCCTGCCTTATACCAATTCCAAACAAAGCAATCCACAGCCCTCACCCGCCTGATCCTTAACCTATACCTCAACTCCGCCAATGAACACACCTGTCAACTCCTATCCCTGATCAAAATCCTCAACCTTTCCACTCCCACATCCACACCTACAGTTCAGAACATTCTTTTACAGGCCAACCGCAAATTGGAACAGCATGCCAGCCTCCACCTCAAAAAACTATCCAAACTCCTAGTCACCCACCTCCAGAAAGGCAATACTCTCTCCCTCAACAACCTCTCCAATAAACCACAAGCTCCTCTCATTGCACAGAAACCCAGTCTCTCCCATCTGCTCAATCTCCCACTTCCAGCTCCACTCCCCCCCAAACCTCACAACCCTAATCCACACAATCCTGAACCACAACATCCCAATTCAGTAGTCAACCTCTCCTCTAAACCTCTCTCCCAATCTGAAACCTCCGTCCTATCCAAAGGCCTCACCTTTAGTCCCACTCCCAAATTCAACCAAACAGCCCTTGTCAAAGACCTACTATCCTATACTCGTAGCCTTGGCTGGAGATATCACTTTGCCACGAGGAAAAATAATCCTACTCCTGATGATCCAGTTCCCCAAGACATCACTCAAATTGAACCCTGCCTGGAACAGTTCCGTCCTCCATCACAGCGAGACCCACCCGCTCTCCCTCAAAATCACCCCCTTCAAACCTTCCAGGAATTCCTTACTTCCAACCTTGCCTCTCAGTCCTTCCTGAAAAACCTTAATCCTACTCCCAACATTACCGCAGCTGAATCCCGAGCTATCCGTGATCTGAAGGCTGACCATTCCATCGTCATTCTCCCTGCCGACAAGGGATCCACGACCGTGGTACTTGATCGGCGGGAGTATGTGGCTGAGGGACTGCGCCAGCTTTCAGACAATACTACCTACAAAGTCTGTCAAGAAGACCCCATTCCTGATGTCCAGGCAGAGATTCAGGGAATTCTCAGATCCTTAGGCCCCCTACAAAACCTTTCACCCGAGTCCATCAAACTCATGACCCCACTGACACCCCGCACCCCTACCTTCTACCTACTTCCTAAGATTCACAAACCTAATCATCCAGGCCGGCCAATTGTGGCCGGTTACCAAGCCCCCACAGGACGAATCTCTGCCTACATAGACCAACACCTTCAACCCATCATGTGCAGTCTCCCATCCTTCATCAAAGACACCAACCACTTCCTTGATCGCCTGAAATCCTTACCCAGCCTGTTACCTCCTGAAACCATCCTTGTAACCATTGATGCCACCTCCTTATACACAAATATCCCACATGCCCAGGGCCTCGCTGCGATGGAGTATTTCCTTTCACGCCGACCACCCACTTCCCTACCTAAAACCTCTTTCCTTAATACCCTAGCCAGCTTCATCCTAACCCACAACTTCTTCACCTTTGAGGGCCGGACATACCAACAACTAAAGGGAACAGCCATGGGAACCAGGATGGCCCCCTCGTATGCAAACTTATTTATGGGACGCTTAGAGGAAGCCTTCCTGGAAACCCAAGCCTGTCAACCCAAAGTTTGGTACAGATTCATTGACGACATCTTCATGATCTGGACCAACAGTGAAGAAGAACTCCAGAATTTCCTCTCCAACCTCAACTCCTTTGGTCCCATCAAATTCACCTGGTCCTACTCCAAATCCCATGCCACTTTCCTTGATGTCGACCTCCATCTGTCCAACGGCCAACTTCACACATCCGTCCACATCAAACCTACCAACAAACAACAGTACCTTCATTATGACAGCTGCCATCCATTCCATATCAAACGTTCCCTTCCCTACAGCTTAGGTCTTCGTGGCAAAAGAGTCTGCTCCAATCCCGAATCCCTGAACCAGTACACCAATAACCTAATAACAGCTTTCACATCCCGCAGCTATCCTCCTGATCTGGTTCAGAAGCAAATTACCAGAGCCACCTCCTCATTCCTCCAAATCCAGAACCTTCCAGCGAAGAATCCCAGAAGCGCCCCTTTTGTCACCGGATACTTTCCGGGACTGGAGCGGACTCTGAATGTGGCTCTCCAGCAGGGATACGACTTCCTTAAATCCTGCCCCGAAATGAGATCCATCCTTAATGACATCCTCCCCACTCCTCCGAGAGTGTCTTTCCGCCGCCCACCTAACCTTCGTAACCTCCTAGTCCATCCCTATGAAACCCCCAAACCACCTTCCCTACCCTCTGGCTCCTACCCATGCAACCGCCCCCGTTGTAAAACCTGCCCTATGCACCCTTCCACCACCACTTACTCCAGTCCAGTAACCCGGAAGGTGTACACGATCAAGGGCAGAGCCACTTGCGATAGCACCCACGTGATTTACCAACTAACATGCCTGCACTGTGAAGCGTTCTATGTGGGAATGACCAGCAACAAACTGTCCATTCGCATGAACGGTCACAGGCAGACAGTGTTTGTTGGTAATGAGGATCACCCTGTGGCTAAACATGCCTTGGTGCACGGCCAGCACATCTTGGCGCAGTGTTACACCGTCCGGGTTATCTGGATACTTCCCACTGACACCAACCTTTCAGAACTCCGGAGATGGGAACTTGCCCTTCAGCTTATTCTCTCCTCCCGTTGCCCACCTGGTCTCAATCTCCGCTAACTGAAATTCCCGACCACTATCTTTAGCATCTTCGCCTTGGTTCTGTGGACAGAGCCTCTGCCTCAATTGGTATCTCTGTCCAACTTCTTTGCTTTTCACAAATGTCTGTCTAGGTGTGTTTGCGTTTCGATATGTCTGAGTGTGTGTGTATTTGTTTACCTTCCTCTTTGTCCCCTAAGGTAAGTCCTTCCACTCCTGGGATTGGAATGACTCCTTTTCCACTTCCTTAAAACCCATATCCTTCCCTTTTCCTCCCCTTTTTCCCTCTTTTTCCTGAAGAAGCTGCCAGTGGTGGCGAAAGCTTGTATGTGTGTTTGTGTGTGATTTTATTTGTTTTTTATTTGTTTCTCTCGACGAGCCGGTCCTTTTGGTAAGTCATCTCTTTTCTATTTTTATATATATATATATATATATATATATATATATATAAAACGGATGACTTATCCAAAAGGACCGGCTCGTCGATAGAAACAAATAAAATCACACACATACAAGCTTTCGCCACCACTGGCATCTTCTTCAGGAAAGGAGGAAAAAAGGGGAGGAAAAAGGGAAGGATATGGGTTTTAAGGAAGTGGAAAAGGACTCATTCCAATCCCAGGAGTGGAAGGACTTACCTTAGGGGAAAAAAGGAAGGTGAACAAATACACACACACTCAGACATATCGAAACGCAAACACACCTAGACAGACATTTGTAAAAAACAAAGAAGTTGGACAGAGATACCACTTGAGGCAGAGGCTCTGTCCACAGAACCGAGGCAAAGATGCTAAAGATGGTGGGCGGGAATTTGAATTAGCGGAGATTGAGACCAGGTGGGCAACGGGAGGAGAGAATAATCTGAAGGGCAAGTTCCCATCTCCGGAGTTCTGAAAGGTTGGTGTTGATGGGAAGTATCCAGATAACCCAGACGGTGTAGCACTGTGCCAAGATGTGCTGGCCGTGCACCAAGGCGTGTTTAGCCACAGGGTGATCATCATTAGCAACAAACACTGTCTGCCTGTGACCGTTCATGCGAATGGACAGTTTGTTGCTGGTCATTCTCACATAGAACACTTCACAGTGCAGGCATGTTAGTTGGTAAATCATGTGGGTGCTATCGCAAGTGGCTCTGCCCTTGATCGTGTACACCTTCCGGGTTACTGGACTGGAGTAAGTGGTGGTGGAAGGGTGCATAGGGCAGGTTTTACAACGGGGACGGTTGCATGGGTAGGAGCCAGAGGGTAGGGAAGGTGGTTTGGGGATTTCATAGGGATGGACTAGGAGGTTACGAAGGTTAGGTGGGCGGCGGAAAGACACTCTCGGTGGAGTGGGAAGGATGTCATTAAGGATGGATCTCATTTCGGGGCAGGATTTAAGGAAGTCGTATCCTTGCTGTAGAGCCACATTCAGAGTCCGCTCCAGTCCCGGAAAGTATCTGGTGACAAAAGGGGCACTTCTGGGGTTCTTTGGTAGAAGTTCTGGATTTGGGGGGATGAGGAGGTGGCTGTCGTAATTTGCTTCTGAACCAGATCAGGAGGATAGCTGCGGGATGTAAAAGTTGTTATTAGGCAGCTATCCTCCTGATCTGGTTCAGAAGCAAATTACCACAGCCACCTCTTCATCCCCCCAAATCCAGAACCTTCCACCAAAGAACCCCAGAAGTGCCCCTTTTGTCACCAGATACTTTCCGGGACTGGAGCGAACTCTGAATGTGGCTCTCCAGCAAGGATACTACTTCCTTAGATCCTGCCCCGAAATGAGATCCATCCTTAATGACATCCTTCCCACTCCATCGAGAGTGTCTTTCCGCCACCCACCTAACCTTCGTAACCTCCTAGTCCCTCCCTATGAAATCCTCAAACCACCTTCCCTACCCTCTGGCTCCTACCCATGCAACCGCCCCCGTTGTAAAACCTGCCCTATGCACCCTTCCACCACCACTTACTCCAGTCCAGAAACCCGGAAGATGTACACGATCAAGGGCAGAGCCACTTGCGATAGCACCCATGTGATTTACCAACTGACATGCTTGCACTGTGAAGCGTTCTATGTGGGAATGACCAGCAACAAACTGTCCAATCGCATGAACGGTCACAGGCAGACAGTGTTTGTTGGTAATGATGATCACCTTGTGGCTAAACATGCCTTGGTGCACGGCCAGCACATCTTGGCACTGTGCTACACCGTCCGGGTTATCTGGATACTTCCCACCGACACCAACCTTTCAGAACTCCGGAGATGGGAACTTGCCCTTCAGCTTATTCTCTCCTCCCGTTGCCCACCTGGTCTCAATCTCCACTAATTCAAATTCCCGCCCACCATCTTTAGCATCTTTGCCTCGGTTCTGTGGACAGAACCTCTGCCTCAAGTGGTATCTCTGTCCAACTTCTTTGCATTTTACAAATGTCTGTCTAGGTGTGTTTGCGTTTCAATATGTGTGAGTGTGTGTGTATTTGTTTACCTTCCTTTTTTTCCCCTAAGGTAAGTCCTTCCACTCCTGGGATTGGAATGACTCCTTTTTCACTTCCTTAAAACCCATATCCTTCCCTTTCTCCTCCCCTTTTTTCTTCTTTTTCCTGAAGAAGCTGCCTGTGGTGACGAAAGCTTGTATGTGTGTTTGAGTGTGATTTTTATTTTTATTTGTGTCTATCGACGAGCCGGTCCTTTTGGGTAAGTCATCCGTTTTCCATTTTTTATATTTGTTTATACAACCAGGATAGTTTCCTTCTATACTTATATATAAAAGTAGATGAAGTTTACTTACACTTACGCATGCACGCACACTGGCATGCACCCACACACACACACACACACACACACACACACAGGCAACCCAACCACCGTCTCCGGCTGTTGTGGCTGAGCTGTAACACAGCTTAGGTGAGAGTAACCAGTGGTGGGGGTGAGAAAGCGGCATGATTAGGGAAGGAAGAAGGAAAGGAAGGTATGCCGGTGGGGATGGAGCAATACATCAGTGCTTTCTGAGAGATAGGACAGGACTGGAGTATGTGGCGGAAAGTGCGATGTTCATAAGCTGGAGTGAGGTAGGGAAAGGAAGGGGAAAGGAGAGTGGTGGGGGAGAAAGGTTAGTCCTGGGGGATTGCAGGAGTGTAGGATATATTGTAGGGAGAGTTCCCATCTGCGCAATTCAGACAAGATGGTGTTTGTGAGTAGGATCCATATAGCACAGTCTGTGTAGCAGTCATTGAAGTGAGCCACATCATACAGTGCTGCAACAGGATGGTACAGTATGACGATGGCAATTCATCCACACAGACAGCTTGTTGCTGGTCATGCCCACGTAGAAAGCTGCACAGTGTTTGCAGATCAGTTTATATAAAACATGACTGCTATCACAGGTTGCCCTGACTTTTATGGAATGGAAATGCCTGTGATTGGATGGTGGTGAGATGGTGGATAGAACCTAGATGCAAAACCAGTCCTATCCACCATCCCACCACAACCTGCTCCAGTCACATCACAGGCATTTCCTATCCCATAAAAAGAAGGGCAACCTGTGATAGCAGTCATGTTGTATACAAACTGAGCTGCAAACACTGTGCAGCTTTCTACGTGGGCATGACCGGCAACAAACTGTCTGTGCAGATGAATGGCCATTGTCATACTGTGTCAAGGAGACAGTTGGATCATCCTGTTGCAGAACATGCATCACTGTGTGATGTGACTCACTTCAGTGACTGCCGCACAGCCTGTGTCATATGGATCCTTCTCACAAACACTAACTTCTCTGAATTGCGCAGATGGGAACTCTCCCTACAATACATCCTACACTCCTGCAATCCCCCAGGGTAAACCTTCACTAGTTCCTTTCCCCACCACTCTCCTCTCCCCTTCCATTCCATACCCACACTCCAGTTTACGAAAATCTCACTTTCCACCACATACTCCAGTCCCTATCTGTCAGACAGCACTGACATATTGCTCCATCCCCACTGGCATCCGTTTCCTACCTTCCTCCTGCTTCCCTCTTCATGTTGTTTCCTCACCCCCAACACTGGTTGCTATCGCCTCAGCTGTGTTGCAGTCCAGCCTCAACAGCCGGAGATGGCAGGGGGTTTTAGTCAAATTTAGTTTTAGGTATTTTTTATGGTACCAGGACATCAATTTTTATAAGATATTTTTTGCACTTTCAGAAACGTCATTTTCAATTACAGCTTATGTATCATCAGAAAATAAAACTGAATTAAAATAATTTGCAAGTGGTAAGTCATTTATATAGAAAACTAACAGGGGAGTCCAATACTACACCTTGTAACAGACCTGTCTAAGGAGTAATTTATTGAATTTGGGTTACATTTGCCCTGTATTTCCTATCCATTAAGTAGAAGTTGAAAAATTTTTAAGTAGTAACCCTGATTATATTTATCTGTAATTTGTGTAGAGGTAAGGTGTGCTTCAGTGAATCAAATGCTTTTCTCAGATTACATAAAATCTCTGTAATCTTTCCACCTTAATCCAATGAAGAGATATCTTCTTGTACCATCCCAGCATGGTTTCAGACCAGGAAAATCCACAAAAACTGCCATTACTAATTTGACAAATTAACTTTTACAATCTTCAAATGAAATGAAAGGTGTATCTGCAATGTTGCTGGATCTCTCCAAAGCATTTGACACTACTGACCATGAAATACTGATACAAAACTGGAAAATCATGGCATTTGTGGGCAAGCCATAGAATGGATTCAATCTTACCTATGCAACAGAAAACAGTATCTATCAATAGGGAACTCAAGTAAATCAGAAACCAAATACCTCAAATATGGAGTGCCACAGGGTACCATAATAGGGCACTTGCTGTTTAATCTTTGTGTAAATGACATAGGTGTAGAAGAGAAAGAGATAGAATATTGTATGCTGATGACTAGACAGTATTGGATCACAGGCAAAGTGCATTTATTTTAGCAAACACTATAGCTCAATGGTTCACTGACAATGAACTTATAAAAAACCACATTATGTTTACAGTGTTCAGGAACAATGAGACGTCTGTTAAAATGAATTTAGAGGTCAATGATACAAATCTGGACGAAGTAAAATCCTCTAGATTTTCAGGCATTATTGCAGATAATGAACTCAAATGAAAAAAACATATTAATTCTGTGGACAAAAAACTCAGTTCTGTTATATTCATAATGAGGCAGCTTTCACAGTATGCAGACAAACAGCTATTGTACACAGTGTGTCATGGTATCTTTGAACCATACCTGCAATATGGAGTGACAGTGTGGATAAACTCAAGCCTTTAAGAAAGGACAAAAGCAATCAGGACCATCTTAAGATGAAGGAACTCTGATACCCGCAAAAACTGCTTCAGACGTCTAAACATCTTAACTTTTATGTCTCTGTATAACAACAATGTACATCACAAAAGAGATCTCAAAGTGGGATACAAATGCTAGTGTGCATACCCACAACACACGGGGGAAGAATGAAATAAGAACCATAGCACATCGACTGAGAATCCTTGAAAAAGGACCCCCAGTAGTTGGGCATCACATTGTTAATTAAATTTGTCTAAAAAACTGTGAGATAATATTGCCGCGAGACACCATGTAAACCGACTGCCGGCGTGGCACAGGGGATAGCGTCACAGACTGCAGTGCTGAAGGTCGCCAGTTCAATCCCGACCACCAGCAAAAATTTATTTCTTTATAATTAACAATTCCAGAATGTTCTCTATCTTTCTTATGTTCACTTGTAAATTCTACTTGTTTCTTATGTTAACTATTCTTCTAATTTCTGTTACATTCTGTCTGTGTATAAATAGCAGAGCACTCTACCTGAGAGGCAGTCAGTGCTGCGTGTATGTTAAGTTCGTAATAAACGTGCTCTCAATGTAAGCGCTGTGTTTAGTTGCCTTTGAAGTCAAGCCTGCTTCCATTTCAACGGGACATTGTTTAGTGGATGCGCCGGCTACACTGTGCAACAGCTTCATCACCCTGGCTCCAATTAGGCAATATAAAAGTCGTCGCTTACATGGACTGGAACCAGAATACAAGGGAAACACCGAGTACATCCTTCCAAAAGTCCGTATCATCAGAAGAACCATGGGCACGAAACCAGCCGTAAGCCAGGTGCACATCAGACACCTGGACAGAAAAGCCCAGCAATGGTTTGAAAACAATGAAGACAATCTGAATGACTGGGAGACGTTCCAGGAGGAACTTAGAAGACATTTGGAGACCGCCAGCGACAAATCCGCTCGGTGGAAGAACAACTGAAGAACCGGGACCAACGACATGGTGAGTCGACACAGTCATAAATACAGAATGTTTTGGCCCTGTGTAACACAGTGAATCCGAATATGACTGAGGCTGACAAAATCACGCACCTGATGAAGGGTATTGCAGAAGACATGTAGCAAGCTCTTCTGATAAAAGAAGTCGCTATGAAAGAAGAGTTCATCAAGTGGTGCCAGCATATTGAAGAGATGCAACAAAGGAGGGTTGGACACAAGAAGTATGAGAGACTCCCCAATGTAGTCCCTATGGCCGTTGTGGAAGACCAGGATGACTTCGCTTCTCTCATACGAAAAATCGTGAGAGAAGAATTACAATAGCACATGGCATCCGGGACTATTAGACCGAGCGAGCATCAGATTATGGCCATGGATGTGAGTCCTGTAAGTCACAAGGGAGCCGACGCCACTGAGGAAGAGTTATTTCAGACATTAGCTCCTGTCTGCCCTGCCAATCGCACCCGACGTGAAGAATGGCGTAGCCCTGCTACAACTTACGCTGCAGCCGCCAAACGGCAGCCTATGAACTGGCCGACGTGACCACAACCAACTCCCCCGGCAACAATGACACCCTGCAGAAGAACAGACCTCTGGAGGACATAAGACAACACACCACTGTGTTTCCACTGTGGGCGCCCTGGACATGTCGTATGTTACTGCAGAGAGAGAAGGCAAATATTCGATGATTATTTTGACGCAAGACGTCAGCCATCAGAACAGTTCTATCCCGGGCAATCACCTGCCGATGAGTTCAGTCGACCTATGGGAAGAAGCCCATCGCCGTACCCTAGACGAGGTCGCTCCCTGACGCGCCGCAGCCATTCACCATCGCTGTACAGAGGTACCAACCACTCCCCTAGCCATTCTGCCCAGGAAAACTAAGCGAGGCGACCATCTACGGAGGTGAGGCCGCCACAAATTAAAATCCTCCATGGACGACAGTCGCCAAGATGTCGGGAAATCTCATCGACGTCTTAATCGACAGCCAACCTGTCCAGGCACTTGTTGATTCAGGAGCATCTTTCTCTGTATTGTCAGATAATTACCGCCACACACTAAAGAAAACAATTTTCTGTGATACTGGGGCAACTGTGTGGGTGTCGCAAATGGAAAGTACGTCCAGCCAGCAGGAACTTGTGTCGCAAGAATAACCATCAACAACAGGACCCAGCCGTTTGAATTTGTCGTGTTAACAGAATGTAGTCACAATGTCATCCTCGGATGGTACTTCATTCAGGCATCCCACGCTATCATTGACTGTGGAAGATCTGGGCTGCAAATTGAAGAAGTTTATTCCGACGAATACACGTAATACAGAATTTTCTGGGAAGTTATTTGCCGTTGACAATGTGACAATCCCACCGTTGATGATGAGAAGAGTTGAAGTCACAAATACAGATAAGTGGCTAAACTGTTAAGTGCTTGTTGATAGTAGTAAAAAGTTTATCAGGCTCACCAAAGAAATTTACGTACCAACGACTATCATAAGCATTACCGGAGGTTGAGGAGAGATTTGGATCACTAATTGTCACGAGCAGTCGCAACTTATCGCCAAGGGACAGTGAGCTCAATGTCATCAACGACGACCCATGCTCTGCTGTTAGTACAGACAACACGCTGGAGGAAACAAACGTGTAACTGCCAATAGGGTCCGGACTAACCAAGGAACAATGCCAGCGGGTGTTAGCTATACTACGTCAATTTTCGGGTGCATTCACACCTCAGCGGGGAAAAAGTCAGAGAAAACAGCCCACAATAAGGCATCGTATCAATACTGGGGATCATCTACCAATTAGCCAGCGTTCGTATAGAGTGTCACCAGCTGAAAGACGGATAATTCAGGAGGAAGTGGTGAAGATGTTGCACGTTGAAGTTATTCAACCTTTGGAGAGTCCTTGGTCGTCTCCGGTGGTTCTTGTAAAGAAGCAGAATGGCACGTGTCGATTCTGTGTCAACTATCGGCGACTGAACAAAATCACTAAGAAAGATGTCTACCCACTGCCGCACATTGACGACACCTTAGACTACTTGAAAGGAGCTACATACTTCTCAACTATGAACATGCAGACAGGTTATTGGCAAATCGAATGAAGCTGACAGGGAGAAGACGGCTTTTATTACACCTGACAGCATCTATGAATTTAAAGTAATGCCATTTGGATTATGTAATGCTCCGGCCACATTCGAATGCATGATGGACAACTTGCTTTGACACCTTAAGTGGACGATGTGTCTTTGCTATTTACATGACATTGTCGTTTTCTCGAAAACATTTGAAGAACATCTGAGTCACCTGTCAACTGTGTTGAAGTGTGTTCAGGCTGCAGGATTCCGCCTCAATCCAAAGAACTGCCTTTTCATCACCAAAGAGATAAAAATCCTGGGGCACGTAGTCAATGGAGATGGTGTCCGTCCTGGTCCAGATAAAGTAAGGGCAGTTGCAGAATTTCCAATCCCTCATCACATTCGTAATGTGAGAAGTTTCCTCGGGCTGTGCTCATACTACTGACGTTTCATAAAAGGATTTTGTAACAAGGCACGCCCATTACAAGGACTTCTGCAGGGAGACGCCAAGTTTTACTGGGATGAGACAAAAGAAATTGCTTTTCGGGCACTTAAGGAGGCTCTAACTTCCCCACCAGTGCTAGCCTTGTACGACGAGAATGTGGAAACAGAACTTCACACAGACGCCAGTGGTTATGGGATTGGTGCAGTGCTTGTACAAGTTCAGGAAGGTGCTGGAAAAGTGATAGCCTATGCATCAAGAGTACTCTCAAAGTCCGAGATAAACTACTCTACAACTGAGAAAGAATGTCTCGCAATTATCTGGCCTATCAACAAGTTTTGGCTGTATTTATTTGGCAAACCATTCACCATCGTGACAGCCACCATTCTTTATGTTGGCTGACTAGCTTGAATGATCCATCAGGTCGACTAGCAAGATGGGCACTAAGACTCAAAAATGGTATTCAAGAACGGGTGCAAACACAAGGATGCCGACTGCCTTTTGAGGAATCAATTAGTGGAACACAACAGCATGAATAAAATTTCAGCCCTCACTGAATTAGATGATGTTACAGGGGGAAGATCCAGCACTATTAAAAACAATAGAGGCCTTGGAGAAAGGAGAACCGACCAATGGAGAGTTCCAACTTACAAACAGAACATTGTATAAGAGCAATTACGATCCACTGGGCCCCAAATGGGTACTGGTTGTTCCAGCTTATCTCCAACCAGCTATTCTCAAATATTTCCACGATGCTCCGATATCCCGTCATCTGAGATTCGTGAAGACCCTAGACAGAATCAGACGCAGATGTTACTGGAAAGGTCTCCATCGATCTGTCAAGCACTATGTGAGTCACTGTAAAGAGTGCCAGTGATGGAAGCATGTGCCGCAATTACCTCCAGGGTATCTCGTACTGATTCCGCTGGCAGCAGCTCCACTCCACCGAGTTGGTATCGATCTGTTAGGGAGGTTCCCGAAGTCGACAACCGGTAACCGAAGGATCATAGTCTGCACTGACTACCCCACATGCTACGCTGTCACCAAACCTGTGCTGACTACAGAAGCTCCAGAGATCGCAAAATTCCTTGTAGAAGACATTATTTTTAAGCATGGCGCACCACACGTCATGATATCTGATCGTGGAAAAGTATTCCAGTCAAAACTAGTATCAGAGGTAATGTCACGGTGCAACATTGTCCACAGAATGACAACTGCATACCATCCTCAGACAAATAGTCTTACGGAACATTTTAACAAGACGTTAGCCGATATGCTATCGATGTACGTCGATCTTGAGCAGAAGAATTGGGATACAATTCTACCAGTCGTCACTTTTGCTTACAATACCATAAGACAAGACACCACAGGCTTCACGCCGTTTTTCTTGCTCCATGGCGGTGAAGCTGAGATGACAATGGATACACTGTTCCCGTTCCAGGATGATTATGTTAAACAGCTAATCACCAGGGTCGAAGAAGCAAGACAGCTGGCTCGCATACGGACACTGGACGCCCAGGAGAAAGACCGTCAGTGGTATAACGACAAGCACCGACCTGTTGGGTACAGCCCAGGAGATCTGGTATGGATTTTTACCCCTGTATGGAAGGTTAGACTGTCAGAAAAGTTATTGAAGTGATACTTTGGTCCGTATCGTGTCATACGCTGCTTATCAGACGTCACATACGAAGTTGAGGATTATGAGCCGTCGTCGAAAAGACAAAAACGAAGAGACATTGTTCACGTCCCGCGCATGAAGCCTTACTACGATCCTGAAGAGCAGGTAGGTGACAATGGCTTCTTGTTCAAGGACTCTAAGGACATTAATGTTACTGATGAAGCCGCGACAGGAACATCTGTCATTGATAATGGTGGAGAAGGGAAGGATTCTCTAGAACTGCCATACAGAGTACCCACAACATGGTCAAGATCCAGGACATTGCAGCTGGCTCCACAGGAAACATAACAGCGGGTCGCTGTTTTTCCAGGAGAGGGAGCAATGCTGTGAGACACCATGTAAACCGACTGCCGGCATGGCATAGGGGGTAGCGTCACAGACTGCAGTGCTGAGGGTCGCCGGTTCAATCCCGACCACAGGCAAAAATTCATTTCTGTATAATTAACAATTCCAGAATGTTCTCTATCTCTCTTATGTTCACTTGTAAATTCTACTTGTTTCTTATGTTAACTATTCTTCTAATTTCTGTTACATTCTGTCTGTGTATAAATAGCAGAGCACTCTGGCTGAGAGGCAGTCAGTGCTGCGTGTATGTTAAGTTCGTAATAAACGTGCTCTCAGTGTAAGCGCTGTGTTTAGTTGCCTTTGAAGTCAAGCCTGCTTCCATTTCAACGGGACATTGTTTAGTGAATGCGCTGGCTACACTGTGCAACAGCTTCATCACCGTACATTCTGTCTGTGTATAAATAGCAGAGTACTCTGCCCAAGAGGCAGTCAGTGCTGCGTGTATGTTAAGTTCGTAATAAACGTGCTTTCAGTGTAAGTGCTGTGTTTAGTTGCCTTCGAAGTCAAGCCTGCTTCCATTTAAACGCAACAATATACATAACGAAAACTGAAAGACTATCTGGTGGAAAAAGAATTCTATAGCATTGAGGAGTACTTAATTCTGAATAAGTGAAAAAGTACTTCTTTTTGTGTTTGTTATTTATATATCTTATAATATTCATAACATTAACATTGTAAAAAAAATACTCAGACTTTTTGATGGAAAGAAAATTTCAAGATATATATGCTGCTCTTATACATTAGGAGATAAGTGATAATTAAAATATTTTGTTATAGACATGTACTGTATCACACATACATTTACTGTACAAGTAATTCTACAGGATCAAATAAAATTCAGTTCAATTCAATTTTAATACATCATTTAAAGTAAGAAATTTCTGCATTTGTTATGCTGCAAACTTTTCAAGTAACTTTAGAGACAAGAAATGGTTGACATTACTTTAAGAAAGGCTTCAATAGCACATATCTTACCAATCAAACCCCTGTATACTGCACAATTACAGATTATGGCAGAATATCAAGAAAAAAATACAATGATAGCAGCAAAGACCAATAATTATAGCATAAGAACATCAAACACTGCATGCATGACTGTCAAAAAAACACCAAACAGAAATGCAACCATGGGCTGTGGCTCATCATGCAAGGTCCTGGGACCAAAGAAATGTGGGCGAACATGTAGCTGCACTCACTACCAGGTACATTGATCCTCTCTTAGAACAGAGGAACTGTCCTTGCAACCAGGAAGTCAACAAACAATGGCAAAGAAAGTTGCAGCCACAAAACCCTTTGCAGTGCTCAAGCAATTGTTAGGGCATGTCTAAGAACCAGGAAACAATGGGATGCATTGTGGATAATGAGAGGCAAGAACTGACATTTTTATTAATTGGTAGACATGTATTGGGTGGTATGTGTAGTTTTTATTTATAGTTTTATTATTATTATTATTATTATTATGGTTAAAATTTGATATTGGTATGATGATGGGAAGCAGTACTGTTCATCAGGTAATAAAGTACAGTACATAATTGAGAGGATCAATACAGCTTGTGTTTAAATTAGGCAACATTTTACAATGAAATCAACAAAGAAACAAATTTTCCATCTATCATTCTACTTAAGTTTTGCATGCCTCACTAAATCATATGGAACAAGCAACTTCTTTTAAAATTTATGTAATTATTATTATTTTTACTTTTTTATGGTGAAGGCCATTTTATAATAATCCTTTCTACTTGAGCCTACACGATTGTGGAAGTTCAGATTTTCCTCACTGCCCTAACCTCAGTATTATGATATCCTTCCTAGAGGCGGTCAAACACTGCCTCATTCTTGTTTGTTACCGCCGCCGAAAGCGCCTAGTGAGACCACAGTGCCCGAGAGTCAGCTGTGCAAGGAATGTAGTCCTGGGAGCGAGGGGATTCAACACTCCCATCCGGCATGCACCCCAGAAAAATCCACGTTTTCAATTTTCATGTTGAAAAAAATATTGACGGTATGTAAGACCACCCTACATTGTTTTTCTTTCAAGCTTTGCCTTGTCTGTAAAAAAAGAAAATGTCTATTTTTCATTCTGCCTGAGTTTTTAGTTATGTAATGCTCATCACTCGATTTTGATGAAAGTATACAGTTTAAAAATCTTATTTTTGGACCCATGATAGTACAACATCTTAGCTTTCAAATAAACCATACAGCTTACCATAATTCGTAAAAGTCATTTTAAACAACACTATTTGTCAGGTACGGGCACTTGATTTACAAGTTGTGTATTGAAAAAGTTCAATAGCAGGCAGCTTTTTGTTCTATGCATATTAGACCATACATTATGGTGAGTGAAATGGAGCTAAAAGTACAGAAAAGGTTTGAAATAGTCGTCACACTGATACCTACCTCCTTTCACAAGTAATTGCGGGTTATCTGAGCGGTGTCAATGCCGCAATCACAAGCCTATGAACTCGGTGGGTGTTGGACACAGTGTAAAGCACTGAGGCACTGGAGAAAATTATTTGCTGGCCACGTATGTTCGTCCTTCATGATGTGTTAATGATGAATAAACAGAAAATAACTATAAACTAATTTTTTTGGGTGGCGACCGATTACGATGGACAATGATCTGCTATGGTTTTATGTAATAATAAGAGGTATATAACTGGATTGTTGTCCACATCATACAATTGATGGGATAGATATTTCATGTTTGGAAGCAGCCAGGAAGCTGCAGGATGCTGCAGCCGGGAGCCTCCTGGAACAGCCGGTAGGCTGTAGCATGCTGCAGGAATGCTCTTTGAACACGAATTTCCTTACTGTGCAGCCCTGCAGCTCTTTGAACGAACCCAATGTAAACTGTGAATTTGCTGTTGATGGAGTGAAATAAAATTTTCTAATATTCTGCTTAATGGTTATGTAGTTGGAGGTAATAAGTGGAAGAAGCCCAAAAATATACTTTCATTTATTGATGCATCTACATCTAAGTTGACTAATATACTATATTGTCTTCTTTTAATTTTCACTTTTGTAGCTCTTGGAAAATATTGTACCACAATGTGAAAATAATTGTATGCAGTGCTTCATATGAAAGTGATATCCCTCACACCAGAGTCTATAGTAGTAGTGAAGTAAGTAAAAAGGAATATAGAACAATACAATTTAAAACATGTAGTTACCTCCTTATAAGGGAAGCTGCAATTTATGGCATGGGGATACATGAGGTGTGCCGGTTTTATGTGGGACATGCTATACTATGTTTCAACTCATCTCCACTTTCAAAGATCTCTACACAGTTCTCAGAATTTTTTATTCATTTTGTTAGGAAGGTGTCTGAAGGGAACTAATTTTCTACAAATATTTTCCTGAATCATCTGATAACAATTTCCTTTGTCTCCATTTTTCTACATTAAATGAAAGAAAAATGTGTAGATTTACTTTAACCTCAGACAATGCAGATCAGTAAAGGATGAGAAGCTTGTGTCATTTTGTTTCTTGTTGTGAGTTTTTCTTCTTGGTGGGCTTTGCACCCAGCAACAAGAGAACCTTACCCACTGTCATTGGAAGATCGAAGGAAACGCAGGGGTGACCAAAACTTGTTCACTGCCATCTACTTTGAGCCAGCTAACTGTTAATTGATTTTGTTACTTTATTACTATTGTTTTCACACTGTAGTGACTGATTGAATTATAAGCACAGTAGAAACGTGGTATGGACTCATACCATTAATTTCGACTAACATTTATGAGAGTTTCTCCTAATATGAACAACTAAAAACCATTTCTGAAATATTTTATTCATATTACAAAATTCATGTGGCAAATGCTTCTCATCCTTTATTAAGGCATCCTACAGTGTCTGAAAATTGTCTTCAAATGATTCAGTAAAATGATCGTAGAGACATAGTTCCCTAGTTCCCCTCAGACAGGTCCCCCCCCCCCCCAAACAATCTATAAATATGTGTTTTGGGCTCCTTCTGTTCATTATCTCCAACTAGAAAGCCATTAGTTAGAATGTCAGAATATTTTATTTCAGCCCATTAACAGTATAGTTGCAGTTTACAGTAATTTATTCTTCTCTTCTAGTTCCAAACATGAATTATACATTCCATTAATTGCATGATGTTGACAAAAAACCAGTTGTATGCCTCTTATAAAGCCAAGTATGACCTGATGTAAAACCGTAGAAGATCATTGTTCATTGTAATCAGTCTACATCCAAGAAAAATTACTTCATACTTGTTTTTTCGTTATGGATCATTAACACATCATAAAGGACCAACACACGTACCCAGCAATTCAAATTTTTTGGCACTGCAGTGCTTTATACTACACTCAAGACAGGCCAAATTTGTAGGCTTGAGATTGCGACATGACGATGCTCCCATAACTTGCAATTACTTGTGATAGGAGGTATGTATCAGTGTGATGACCATTTCAAAAACTTTTCTGTACTTTTAACTCCATTTCACTCATTTTAACGTATGTCTAAAATGCATAGAACAGTAAGCTGCCCGCTATCTAACTTTTTCAGTACACGATTTGTAAAACAAGTGCACATACTTGACAAATAGCATTATTTGGAAACAACTGTTATGAATTACGAAAGGGTGAATGGTTTATTAAAAAGCTAAGATACTTTACTACCATCTGTACAAAAATCAGATTTTTTTTTAACAGCATACTTTCTTCAAGATCAAATGAGAAGCATTAGGAAACTAAAAGGTCAGGCAGAATGAAAAGTAGACTTTTTATTTTTTCACAGGCAAGGCATTGCTTGTGAGGAAAAAGGATTATAAAAGGATGTGGTGTGGTCTTATATACTGTCAACATTTTTTACAACATGAAAATCAGAAAAGCAGATTTCCCCCTTTTTTCGTCTTGGCCCGGTCCGGCCCGACGTGCAGTGTGAATACCCAGGCCAGTCACATGTGCCGATTGTGCTGAGCCAGCTCATCCAGCCTGGCCGGCGCGAAGTGAAGCGCAGGAGTATTGGAACTTGTCTCTCACTCTCGGCAGTGTGATGTCATCTCTACCCCACTATGCGCCATCAGCCGGCGGGAGCAAGTCGCGAACATGGCGGGAAGCAAACGGGAGTGGTGGCCAATTTAACCGGCTCTAATGCTTCCACTCAACACACAAGCATATTGCAGGTGAAAAACAAAGCCTGCATGATCACTGCATGTCAGCTGGAGGCAATTAGAAGACTGAGGTCAGGGAAAGAGAATAAAATCCAAACCTGTACCATATTGGAGACAGGTGGAAAGCGATACAGTATTGCATTCTTTTCATAGCAGGAACTAAAATAAGAAATATTAAAGTCAACATTTATCATTTCTAACCTATAATTCCAAGCCGGTAGTTGAAGGTAACAACAACTACATCTCGATCCATTAAATGTTCAGGTCCATAGTAGCTACCAGCTCCACTCATAAATCCACCACCATGTATATATACAAAGACATCTAGCAAAGATGGATTATCTGCAGATGGTAGCTGAAACACAAAAAAAGACAAAGATGGATTATCTGCTGTAACAAGTTAGAATCCCAAGGGCTCTTGAATTTTTGTCAAACATATGAATTTACATTCAATGGCTAAGAAGCTTTTAAGTATTGTTATCTGATAATTTTTGCTGGTGTGTAAGCACATAAACACAGTTCAGTTTCAGTGAAGAGTATCAGACCACTGTGAAACTGACAGACTAAATAGTAAAATTAAGAAAAGGAAGGGCACATAGAGAATCAATCAAACATACACCCCCCCCCCCAAAAAAAAGCAATCTAAAGCTGAAATCAAATTAAAAGTATATACTTAAAAAGGAAATGCCAAAATTAACTCATCACTCCATAGTTGCATATTTTGTTGTTACACTGGTGATTTATCTGGAGTGTTGAAAAATGTTGTCGTGACAGGACTGCCAGATGCTTTGATCAGTGAATAATGAACAATTTTAGTAAAAATTGTACATTTAATTGAGAATCATTACTGGAATTTTCATAGACTTATTCAGTTTTGATATCACTGTTTCTTTGTATCTTTTAATTACACTGGGTGTAAATGGCATTAAGTTGACAAAATTATAGAGACTGTACATCTCAGAGTACTTGACAAAATAATCTAATGAAATGTTGTATCATGTTCTTTATTTGGTACCCCACAAACTATCGTACTGGCAGCATGTGCCTGGAGTGTGCGAGAGAGTGCACGCGCAAATACACTTCATCACATGAAATGTAAACATTGGTCATGAACAATGACACAGCATGGCAATTAGCTGTTACTGAAACAAGCAATGTAAACAGACTCTGGGTTGTCAATCCCCCCCCCCCCCCCGCCCCCATAAACATTGAATTAAGTACAAGCAGATGTTTTCTCTTTACATCAATACATAACGAAGGTAGTGGTAGTAAAGAAAAGCTAACTTCAATGAAGTAAAATGTGTTTTTATTACTACCAAATGAATCAATTAATAATCCAAACTAATTTCTTTCTCACAAGTGTTCAAAATGCCCACTATTTGATTCTACAGATACTTCATGATGGAAAATGGAAAACGAAGTTTCGTTGCACTCATTCACATACATGCACATTTGCCTTCATGGTGTTAGCAGCATTAAAAATCCTCTGTGCAAGTTCATCCACATTATTTACTTGCTGCATAAACAAGTACCTTCACGTGCCCCAAAAGTAAAAAAAAAAAAAAAAAAAAAAAAAAAAAAAAAAAAAAAAAAAAAAAACAAAAAAAAAAAAAAAAACCCAGACAGGATTTAAATCAGGACTGTGTGCTAGCCTCAACATGGACCAGAACATCCTACCCATCATCCTGGAAATAATTTATTCAAAAATCTTAGTATGCTGAGATCAATGTAGGGTGGAACACTATCATAACTACATTTTATGATGAATGCCTAATGGAATATCTTCTAATAAAGTTGGTAGCAATTTTTCCTCTAGAAACGTTCAGTAATTGTTATCAGTTTATCATGCAGGTAAAACATAAGGCCGAATAATGTAATAATTGATTAAACCTGCCCATACATTTATGGAAAAGCATTGCTGAAAACTTGCTGCTACTACTTGATGAGACTCCATGTGTGAATGTCATTCTTTAGTGAGTGTAACATGCCTCATTTCTGACGAGTATTCTGATTAGAAAATCATACTGTGCACTTTATAACAAAAACCACTCTGGGATTTCTTGTCATGGAGGAAAATCTTCCTCTTTCAACATGTGTATGCATTGACTATAGTAAGGCTGCAGACTTTCCTCTTGCAAAGTGGAATGAATGACAGTTTGCATGTCACCTGCTTGATGGATGATGCTTCTAGCACTCACAGTAGAAACTACCTGGATGCAGGTCAGAATTTCTTCCTCAATTTTCAATGTGCAATTGTCATGGTGTGGGCCTCTGCCTTCTGTGTGGGGCAGTAAAGAGCAACCCATTAGTTATATTCTGTCATGATTTATTTAACAAAAGGAAAGCATAACAGAGCAGAAAATGCATTTTGAGTAGAGCATTAGATTCAGAAAGGTAAAGATAACCATCTATTAAGTATGAACTGGAAAATAATCATGTGAAAGTGGAGAATTACGATAACACAAATCTTTGATAAAGAGCAAAAACTGTTGATCATGTAGGAGGTCTTCATAGTGAGAAACATTCTCAATAAATTTATACAGCTATCCTCACATCATCTTTTGCTTTGCCATAAATTAAATTAATATCACATAGTTCAGCAACAGTAAGTGTCCCTTCCAGCCTAATGTTTAATAGAGTTGCAATAAGGTCTCCACAGGTTACTTGTTATCAATCAGCATATTACACTGAGTCAGCCACATATGCTGTAGTTGCCTATGTGTGTATGAATCACACTTGTGAGGTCAATACACACAGTGGTAACATGAAACAACAGCTTACATATGTGCACTGCCAAGTGTCTACTTTACCAAAAACATTATCCAGAGATGAACTGCCAATAAGGGCTAGAAATTTTTTGTTAGGCACACCAAGATGCACTGTTTACCACACAGAGATGCATCAACTATAATTTTAGCAGCTTATACCATTTACACCCTCTATATGGCAGCACAGTGCATGGTGGTCCTCTTAGCATAGAGAATGATTTGTGAAATCAATATGGCAAAACTTATTGGTGTACTGCAGCTACAAAAGTACTCTTTATTTGTTGCTGAAAAGTTTATCTTGTACTTTGAGAATACTCTTTAAGCATATCCTATTATCTGCTGTCTCTTGATTACACAGTCTGAAAGTTATGATTTCCACAAAATACTGCTTATCTTCTGTCACTATCTGGAATATGAGAGGCAAAATGTGAGCATGTTTGGAAATAGCTCAAAGTGAATTATTTAATTTGCTTCTTTTACATTTGCTTGATGTTTTGCATTTCTAAACAGAAGAGCTTTGTACATATCTTCTGGAATCTCTTTCATCAAGAAAAAAAAGCAGAAGGAAGATTAGGGTTTAGCATCCCATTGACAGCATTGCCAATAAAGACCAGTTCTTTGTGCTAATTATTTTTCATTTTACACTAGTGAATAAGAGAACTAAATACATACTAAGCAGAAAATATTCGAAATGGAGGCAAACACAAAAGAAATGTTTAGATAGGTTGCTATTCAGCTCAGAGACATCTCGATGAGCCGCAGAAAGGCACATATAACCGATTACAGCTTACTAAAACGCTTTTGGCTACAGCAGACATGTTTGTGTGAATGTGTGTGTGTGTGTGTGTAACTTTGTGTGACAAAGCTGTAATGACTAAAAGCTTTTTGTAAGTTGTATGTATCTTTCTGTGGATCATTAAGACATCTCTGTGGTGAATAACAACCATTCCTTCTCAAAAATATTGTTGAATCCTTCGATATTCCATTCTCTAAAAAATGTTTGGATGTAATTTCAACAGATAACTGTGGGAGAAAATGTGGAAACCAAAGGGAAGAAATTAGTGCAAATTGAAACCAGTGGATCACATGAACTAAGAATACATTGCAGGGGCAGCTTTAATATGCATTGTTCAAAATCAATATTACTGGGAAAGGGGCTCAAATGGTCTGTCACAAGTATCCATGTGTCTATTGTTATGGATCCATGATACACTGTGACAGAACATGCACATAGTTAATCTATTTCTGTGCCACACAGTATTAAAGACAGTATGAAACTCTTGATAAAAATTAATAATCAGTTGAGAAATCACATAATCCTCTTATAGGTTGTTATGTTGTGGTCTTTTGGCACAGAAGGGAGTGAATTATTCTGCCACAAGAGTATTTGGTCACTTACCAGATAACATCAAATGTCTGATTGATAGTCAACCAGCATTTAAAAACAAATTGAAAGAATTTCTAAATGACAACTCCTCCTACTCAGTGGATGAATATATACGTGAAAATTAGTACTTTAACCAAAAAAATGTATGTCATGTAATATTATCTTTTACTAAACTGACATGCTCCATATCATTAAAACAATCTAGTATTCATGATCTATGGAACAAGTATTAATCTAATCTAACCCACCACAGAAAATTATCTAAATGCATAGAGCACATTATGCATACATGTATTGTTTGACTAAAGATATACTAAGGAAACTATATTTATGGGGTAGCCTGGTAAGTATCACAGAAGTGGGTTGAATGACAGAAGTTATTACTACATTTCATCATATTTCTTTCACATATAATTCATTTAGCAGTTAAACCTAAAAAATAATAAAATATAAAACTCTCAGGACGACTATAGATCTACCTTTGGTGTGAACACATTAAGATGAAGACAGTTTTCATCACCCACGATGCGTGGTTGCTTTGGATTAACCGTGAATACATATTGAATGCAAGGGCTACCATAATTTTCTGCATTCCACACCCCCATCCATGGCTTCATTGGCTCTGGCTCCTGCAAAAAAAAATTGTCAAATAGTGTACATATTTGAATGAACTAATTAATGAATTTGACTGACAATAGTAAATTACACTTTATATCCTTACATTACCCAGACATTACTGTAGGATTACTCTTTTTTGGTTTAGTTCTATAGCTCTGTAATTATTGCCATATTTCCTTGTATATGCATCCACTAACTGCTTGACTTAGACTCTTGAGAACTAAGAGTGACACAGTATAAATTTCTAGTTTAATTTTTTTAGTTTTCTGTGTCAATCTTGTAGTTACGAAAACCTCACTTTTTCACTGCTAGCAGCATTGGACTTCTTAATCATCCCCTTCTCTCAGTTCCCAGTCCAAACTGTATAAGATATTAGCCCCCCCTTTATTCCTAAGCACTAATTGTTTTTCACAGATGAAACTATCTCAACAACATTTTCCATGCAAAGTATGCTCTGTTTTCCATCCCTCTTTAACCACAAAATAATTTGGAATTGCAATTTTTCTGCAGCTCTAGCATGTAAGAGAAGGGACTGCTATGGAGCACATAAGTAGTGGCCATCCCTCAGCAAAGAATTTTACTTCTGCCAAGGGCCAGCTACTCCTTCCCAAACGTAGGGTAATATATTCAAGAACTTACCTCTCTAATAGTCTTTGCAAAATGGATTACCAGAATCAATCAAACCAATAAGTCACACACTGAAACATCCAGTCTTTATTTGCACATCATGAAGAACTGAGTCTCCATTTCTACCAATTCTATTTTCATGTAATTCTCCTGTATAAAACTAGGTGAAATCACAAATATACTCTGTATCTGTTCATCTCCCAGGATATACATTTGTTGGTAAGGACAGATTAAACAAATCTGGCAGTGCATGTGTAAGAGTGGATGTCAAACTGAAGATCTTAAGCACAAAGTCCTACTGATGATAGACAGGCTGAATTCATGTTCAATGAAATAAATGTACATAGTCTGAAACATTTAACTGGCATTGTCTATAAACCACCAAAAACCAGCTCTTCTTTCCAATTGCAATTACATTTAATGTACTATCATTATGCGAGAGCTGAACACGGACTTGTTGAGAGACATTTCCTCCACAATAAACCTAAGAAAATGTTTAGTTCCAACAACATGGACATTCTTCTATTAGAACCTACTCACCATATGAAGCACAACCACAAACTTATTCAGACATATGGATGTCATCCTCTACTTTATAGATGAACCACTAATCAAAGTTGAAAAATTACATTAGGATATTAATAAAATACATGAAAATATAAATTTACAATTGAAAGAGATCAAGATAACCTAATTAACTCTCTGGATATAACCACTGAAAAGCAAAACAACAAACACATTTTTAATATGTAATAGACCCAATGAATATAGCGCTTTTTGTGAGTTTGTATGTTTCATTATCACTAAGGGTAACTTCATCAGAAGATAAAAAGAATGTTTATATGAAAAACATAACATCAGAGTTATGGTAAATATTATGAGCAGTGTTGCTCCAGTTGAATGGAGTAAAATATAACATTATGTTCTTAAAAAATAATACAATAAAAATTAAAACACTGGTGATGTGTCATGTCCCTCAGTGACATTTATCACATTTGAATATAAACTACATACTAGTTATGTTTTGTTTTATCCGTACTGTTTGAAATGTTTAATGTTTATAAATTTGGTATCACTAATATTAGCAATGAAAAATGTGTAGAACATCCGGTTAGGTGTAATAGAGGTCCTGAAGGACCTAATCTTGCCAGCTTTAATAAATTAGTAAATAAATACAAAAATTATATTCAACTGATAACAATAATATGCCAATATGCACAGCTTGAAACTTCTATATTTAAGATTAAAGAGGCCACTCATTGTAAAGCAGAGTCATTGCATGTTGCCATGTAAGCACAAACAAGTGAGAAAACTTGCTTGATTCTGAATTACTCCTTTCCAAACTAGAGTAGAATACACACACACACACACACACACACACACACAAAGAGAGAGAGAGAGGGGGGGGGGCTTTCAGATGGTAGCTGGGAACAAAGAGTGACACTGTTCTGTTGAGAGTAGGTGGTGTGAAGATTCAACTGTTTCCCCTTCCCCTGTCCCACCACCCCATCCCAATTCATGTTCCCATGTCAGCACCACTGTGTGCTGTTTTCCGTCAACTGACACCTTTGCGTCAAGTGCCTCCCCCGAATGCCTACCACCCTCCTTCCCACATTCTTGGTCAGACAAATGGCTGCCTCCACTAATTCCCCTGAACCGATAGACACCGATACTACCCAACTCTTATTCCTGCCCTCTTACCCCTCACCCACCACACTCGATCGCACATAACCCCACTCCATTGTAGTTCACTTATCAAATGCACAGAATGGCAGCCAGCTCTGACAGTTGTGTGCCTGTGTGATTGCATGAATATTCTGTTTTCTGAAGAAGGCCATGGCCGATAGTTGAAGACAGTGTTATATGTGTCTGTCTTTTTTATGTGCCTGTAGCAGCTTGTCGTCACATCTTTACAGTGAGTTTTGAACTTTTTTTATTACTATATTGTTAATTCCAGATTGAACTTTAGTATTATGATCGTGCAGTCTGTTGTACTGATAATAATGAGCAGATTATTTTCACCAGAAGTGATAACAGTCACAATTTTAGCATATATATCATTTATACGTTTAGCCATCAGTAACATTGTGTGCACTAATCAGTAGATTAAAAAGGAGAGAATATGTTAAAGGTAAGGTGCAAATTTTCCCCTTTTCATAAACATTTTGATAGAGTACAATTAATTAGAGTGACAGTCTTCATTAAATATATCACCTAGTTCAAACTTTCAATGCTAATTGAGATCAAACTACTGTGAAGGTGATATACTTCTGATCACCCCCATGAACCACAGACATTGCCGAGGTGGGGTGGCTTGCGTGCCTCAACGATGCAGATAGCCGTACCGTAGGTGCAACCACAGCGGAGGGGTATCTGTGGAGAGGCCAAACAAACGTGTGGTTCCTGAAGAGGGGCAGCAGCCTCTTCAGTAGTTACAGGGGCAACAGTCTGGATGATTGACTGAGCTGGCCTTGTAACATCAGCTAATGTGGCTTTGCCACACAGTTACTGTGAACAGCTGAAAGCAAGGGGAAACTGCAGCCGTTACATTTCCCGAGGACATGCAGCTCTACTGTATGAAAATATGATGATGGCATCCTCTCGGGTAAAATATTCCGGAGGTAAAATAGTCCCCCATTCGGATCTCCGGGCGGGGACTACTCAGGAGGATGTTGTCATCAGGAAAGACAGTACTGGCATTCTACGGATCGGAGCGTGGAATGTTAGATCCCTTAATCGGGTAGGAAAATTAGAAAATTTAAAAAGGGAAATGGATAGGTTCAAGTTAGATATAGTGGGGATTAGTGAACAGGTGGCAGGATGAACAGGATTTCTGGTCAGGTGAGTACAGGATTATAAATACAAAATCAGTTGGGGGTATCACAGGAGTAGGACTGATAATGATTATTCATTAGGAATGCGGGTAAACTACTATGAGCAGCACAGTGATTGCATTATTATTGCCAAGATAGATACGAAGCCAACACCGACAACAGTAGTACAGGTTCATATGC
The DNA here is from genome assembly GCA_026315105.1 of Locusta migratoria. Classification (NCBI taxonomy): domain Eukaryota; kingdom Metazoa; phylum Arthropoda; class Insecta; order Orthoptera; family Acrididae; genus Locusta; species Locusta migratoria. Next base: position 727,414,793 of record CM048744.1, on the reverse strand, counting down.
CAACTAGCTCTGCCGAGGATGAGGAGATCGAAGAAATATATGAGGAGCTAAAGGAAATTATTCAGACAGTTAAGGGAGAGGAAAACCTAATTGTGATGGGAGACTGGAATTCGGTAGTAGGAAAAGGAAGAGAAGGAAAAATAGTAGGTGAATATGGACTGGGCAGAAGGAATGAAAGAGGAAGTCGCCTGGTAGAATTTTGCACAGAACATGATTTAATCTTAACAAACACATGGTTTAAGAATTACAAAAGAAGGTTGCATACGTGGAAGAGACCAGGAGACACCAGAAGGTATCAGATAGATTTTATAATGGTAAAACATAGATTCCGGAACCAGGTGATAAACTGTAAAACATACCCAGGGGCAGATATAGACTCTGACCATAACTTGTTAGTAATGAACTGTAGGCTGAAACTGAAAAAACTGCATAAAGGTAGGAAAATAAGGAGATGAGACTTAGATAAATTGAAGGAAGTTCTGGAGAAATTCAGAGGGAGATTTAGGCAATAATTCACAGAAACAGAGGGAAATAAAACAGTAGAAGAGGAATGGGTAGCATTGAGAGATGAAATAGTGAAGGCAGCAGAGGACAAAATAGGTAGAAAGGCAAGACCTACAAAAAATCCTTGGATATCACAGGAAATACTAAATTTAATTGATGAAAGGACAAAATATAAAAATGCAGTAAATGAAACTGGCAAAATGGAGTACAGAGGACTAAGAAATGAGATTGACAGGAAGTGCAAAATGGCTAAGTACGAGTGGCTAGATGTCAAATGCAGATCTGTAGAAGAATGTATAAATAGGGGAAAAATAGATACAGCCTACAGGAAAATAAAAGAAACATTTGGAGATAAGAAAAACAGCTCTATGAATATCAAGGACTCCGATGGAAAACCAGTTCTCAGCAAAGAAGGGAAATCTGAAAGGTGGAAAGAGTACATAGAGCAGCTCTACAAAGGAAATGAACTTAGAGACGATGTTGTAGCAAGGGAAGAGGAAGTATATCAAGATGAAATAGGAGATACTATACTGAGAGATGAATTTGACAGAGCCTTGAAAGACCTAGGTCGGAACAAGGCCCCAGGAGTAGATGACATACCCTCAGAGCTACTAAAGTCTCTGGGAGAGCCAGCCATGACAAAACTATTTGAACTGGTGTGTAGGATGAATGAGACAGGCGAAATACCCTCAGACTTTAAGAAAAATGTAATAATCCCCATTCCAAAGAAATCAGGCGCAGACAGGTGTGAAAATTACAGAACCATCAGTTTGATAAGTCATGGTTGCAAAATTTTAACACGAATTATCTACAGGAGAATGGAAAAGATGGTAGAAGCTGACCTCGGGGAAGATCAGTTTGGATTCAGGAGGAACGTAGGAACCCAGGAGGCAATACTCACTTTACGTCTTATCTTAAAAGATAGATTAAGGAAAGGCAAACCTACATTTTTAGCTTTTGTAGATTTGGAGAAAGCTTTTGACAATGTTTACTGGACGACACTCTTTCAAATTCTGAAGTCAGCAGGGGTAAAATACAGGGAGAGTTATTTACAACTTGTACAAAAGCCAGACCGCAATTATTAGACTCAAAGGGCATGAAAGGGAAGCATCAGTTGGGAAGGGAGTAAGACAGGGTTGTAGCCTTTCTCCGATGCTATTTAATTTGTACATCGAGCAGGCGGTGAAGGAAAGCTAGGAAAAATTTGGAATAGGGATTAAAGTTCAGGGGGAAGAAATAAAAACATTGCATTTTGCTGATGACATTGTAATTCTGTCAGATACAGTGAACGACCTGGAAGAGCAGTTGAATGGAATGGACAGCGTGTTGAAGAGAGCGTATAAAATGAACATTAACAAGAGCAAAACAAAAATAATGGAATGCGGTCTTAGAAAATCAGGTGATGCTGAAGGAATTAGATTAGGTAACGAAACAATGGAGGTGGTAGATGAGTTTTGTTACTTGGGTAGTAAAATAACATGCTATGGTCGCAGTAAAGAGGATATAAAATACAGAATGACAATGGGAAGAAAAGCATTTTTGAAAAAGAGAAATTTGCTATCATCGAATATTAATTTAAGTGTAAGGAAGTCTTTTCTGAAGGCATTAGTGTGGAGTGTTGCCTTGTATGGGAGTGAAACATGGACGATAAGCCGTGCGGACAGGAAGAGGATAGAGGCTTTTGAAATGTGGTGCTACAGAAGAATGCTGAAGATTAGGTGGGTAGATCGCATAACTAATGAAGAGGTACTTAGCAGAATTGGCGAGAAAAGGAATTTTTGGCACACCCTGACTAAAAGAAGGAATCGCTTGGTAGGACACATTCTTAGACATCGAGGAATCGTAAATTTAGCATTGGAGGGAAGTGTGTGGGGTAAAAATCGCAGAGGGAGACCAAGAGACGCGTATAGTAAGCAGATTCAAGTGGATGTGGGTTGTCGTTCTTATGAGGAGATCAAAAGGCTTGCTCAGGATAGAGTAGGGTGGAGAGCTGCATCAAACCAGTCTCCGGACTGAAGACCATAACAACAACTTTTCTTATTCAGATGATATTAATGTCTGCTTAACATGTACCCTAATTTTATAAAAATGAGGTAACAATTTTGAGCATCCAACATTAACCCTTGTTCTCAAAGTGGGGACTTCATCAGCCAGATCACAGAAACACACTATACAGAATCAGTCTGAGACAAAGACCATATCACTCTGCTCAATATCACATGGTTCAGCTTTCATCAATAATTGTTTTGAGCTAAATTCACCTTAAAGTGAATGTTTCAATTGTTGGTGTTACTTTCTGTAGGAATATTGAGCATTTTTGCAAATATTGTGTATCTATATAAGCTATAAAAAGGCTGTTCGTGTGTGTCTTCCACATCTTCTCTGAAACTACAGGCTCAACCAGATCAACCAAATTTGGCACACATACTGCTTGCAACACTACAATCAGCACAATGAGGTTTATAACCTCCAAGCTTGCATAGGAGTGGAAATATGGGAAAAAATGTATTTTCCAGCACCTGCCATATAGGCTGCCCTGCACAACTGGTATTGTATGGGAATAGTATCAACCTGCCAATCGACCTGCTCTCCAAGTCAGTCTACATGTCAGGGGCAAGAGAAGTGGGAAATGAGATGAATAAAGAGAATGAGGAGGATGAGGTGGATGGGAGGAGTTGAACAGATAGAGGTGGCACCAGGAGATGAACAGAGAGAAGGAAGGGGGTATTAATAAATGGCTAGAGACAGGTCAGGAGAGTAGATATACAGAGGAAGGGCTGAGGGGGAATTGCTCAGAGAGGTTGGTGTGAAGGGGAGGATGGTCAGAGAGAGGGGGGAGAAAGAGTTGCTTTCTACAGTTCTATAGTATGTCTGTCTAAGTGTACTTGAGTCTGTGTAAATGTGTGGGTGTGTGTATATTTGTTTACCCTCCTTTTTCCCCCCAAGGTAAGTCTTTCCTGTCCTGGGATTGGATGACTCCTTACCCACTCCCTTAAAACCATCATCATTTCCTTTTCCCTCTTCTTCCCTTCTGCCTGACGAAGCAGCTAGGCTGCGAAAGCTAGCGTTTGTGTGTGTGTGTGTGTGTGTGTGTAGAAGACTTTCCTGGTGGGAAAATAAAGATTGTTTGACTTACCCAAAGCACAGGCTCGCCGATAGACATAAATAACACAAATGAAAACACATACAGGGCCATATTTAGGCAGTTGCACAGGGCGGCAAAAGTTTGGGGCGACAAAATTTCGACATCGAATTCTTTTTTCAATGTTATATTAATGTTAATTGAATCGTCATTATTCAGAGTGTAGATTACAGCAATAAATTATAAAATTCAGGTTGTTCTGTTGATAGCAGTGTCGTATCCACAGAGGTGGTGTTTTTTTTTTTTACAAATTTCAATCCCAAATGCCAGTGGGAGTAGGGCGTAAAATAAATTACTGCACAGGGGCGTCGCATACCCGAAATACGGCCCTGCAAATGAATATATACCTGAAAAATTGCAGGAATAAATAAATAAATACCTGGGCAATACCGGGTTTTCAGCTAGTAATTATATGAGAAAAGGAACTGTAAAAATGAAAATCCATATTGTTCAACTTTAGTCGTCGTAATAATCATTGTAAACAAAATCGATATCTGTCTCCATTATAGTCTCACCTTCAATATGTATTATCTGATGTACTATTTGCAAGCATTGTTGAAAGCAGTTCTTTGTTTTTATTTATTAGATTGCTGTAAGTGAAGCTAGTAATGTTGCACTCTCACTTATAACCAGTATGCCTGAGGTCGAAATTCGTTCAATTGTGTTTACAAAGCAATGAAAATAATTTTTAATGTGATTGGAATTATTGGCATGCACATTCATAGTTCCTATCCAAACCCAACATTTCCATATAATAATGGAAGTAGGAAGCAATAGCGGATACAGAATTTTTTTCTTGGGGGTGGGGGCACAAGGCCGAGAGGGTGAACATGTCTTTAAAGGCATGAGACCAATTTTAAAACACAGACACACATACAAACACACACACACAACACACATACACAAAAACTGAGCTTTTGCAACTCTAGGTTGCTTCTTCAGAAAAAGAGCAGGGAAGGAGAGGGAAAAGGAAAGGATTCAGGTTTTAAGGGAGTGGGTGAGGAGTCATCCCAATCCCGGGAGAGGAAAGACGTACCTTGGGGGAAAAAGGATACGTAAACAAACACCCACACACATATAACTGATATAAGAAAAACCCAAACTATTCTCCAAAGCCACAGTCGCTTCTTAGAAGAAAAACTTTTTAATATACTTCCATCTACCAGTACTATTAATGCATTATTCTGTGTTTTATGGCGTCATTTTCACATGCCCACGATTACAAAAATATTACAATGATTAAATAATACTAATAGTGAAAAGTTTCAAAATTTATTACAATTTCTGAGTCTGAATGCCCTGTGTTTGTGGGCACACTTCTTTCATCCTTCAAAATTGTAAAGGATGAAACATTTGCCCACAGCTGAACGCAGGACATTCAGGCTCTGAATTTAATTCTATTTGTAACTGTTTCTCAGTTAGGCCAGATGGGTATATGCGAATCCCTATACATGCGAAATTGGCATTGGTTTCTCCAAATATTTACAACCTTCGAATAACTGAACTCTTTAATAAGACTGACCACTTGAAAACTCAAACATTTGTGCAATACGGTCGAAAGTAAGTTTTGTACAATGATGCCCACAGGATTATGATATAAATGTGCCAAATGAATTAATGGTGACTGTACAGAAAGCTAGGGCATATGCTTGACAAATAATAATAATAAAAAAGTTCAAATGTTTGTAGTCCTATCTCATTCTAAGGACGACAACATGGACACCCATTCCCGATGGAGGACTCGAACCCCTGGCGGGAGCGGCAGCATACTCCGCGATGTTGCCCCTCAGACCACACGGTCATTGCCGCGAGGCACACAGGGTTTGACTGTCATTTTGATAAATATAGAGTTCCATACTCCGGATACTCCTTTTTTATTTTGTGGTAATTTTTTTAACTTTTCTCTGTTTAATGTGGTTGAATCATTGTATGACGTCAGAGTGCGCCGAAACTAGCAGTGCATTGGTAGTGAGATGTAAGTATAATACGACAAGCAAAGACGATTTTACCTGGTGGTGCCAAGAGGAGGACATTCATTTATTTCGGAGCGTTGCTAACGTTACGCTGCCCCTAGACGTGAAATATTAATGCACACATTGATATGGGTAACGTTTCCAGTACTGTGACGCTGCCTTCCGCTCACTGCTCCTCGCCTCCCGGCTGCCGTAGTACACGCCTCCTACGAGCACGAATCGTTAACTTACCCAGGCCAAAAACCTTACCGAGGACAAGCAATACTGTATCCGGCGTAGCGGTTTGATTGTCAAACAATGCACTGTACAACAATCACATAGCCAGTAAATGTATCGCACCACGTTTGCTAATTACTCAAAACCTAAAATCAGATTTCCTGTGTCGCGTTGAACTTAATCAAGTTCTTCGTGCTTAGTAAAGTTACTATGCAAAACGTGATCAGTTTTCAAGAAAGCTTTCCCAATCAACAAACCTACTTGATTGTGTTTCTAGAAGAATTCGTAATAGCATGAAAATCCTTTGTATCTGATGTGCGAAAAAATGACATTGAAATTTCTAATTTGCTCCAATAACTGAAAACTCGAAACGTGTAGCTTCAAATAAAACTGTTTATAATTCGTGGCAGTACTATTTCTTAATGTCTAGGAAAAGAATCCAGAGTGATGAACTGATAACCGAAAACACCACAATGTGACAGCCCGAACCCAGACCTAGTAATTCGCGATTTTTTTTCACATAGTTAAATTCTTTAACTTTATTTACGTGTGAATAAAATGTGCCCAATTACTCATGTATCTCCCAAGCAATCACAAAAGAATAAACGACTTTTATTTAGTTGTATCGTAAATTACTGACAATAAAGGAGCAACAAGCAATTGAAAGGAAGCATAACACAAAAATTCAATTTTCGTTATGTTAATTACAGGGATTTTGCCTTTTTAAACTCAGTTACATGCTGTCTGTAAGTAAAAGTTAATTATTCTTATGCTGAAATTCTCTTCCTCCCCCCCCCCCCCCTCTCTCAGCCGCCCCCCCTCCTTCCTCTCTCTCGCGAAATAGCGACGCCAAGAAATAACGTTATTCCCTTAGCACGAAATGTTGATTTCCACTGCTGATAACGAGTCCCACCTGTTCTACTGCTAGACGGTAGACCTGCAGTCGTATCGTCGTTAATTACTAATACCTCCTTTAGATGTCGAAACATCTCTTCAATTCTCTTCCCTTAGGGGGAAGAGCGGGCTGTTGTAGTGCAAGCTTACCACCCTTTTCAGCCATTGGTTTTTACACTTTTATTCCTTTATTACATTTTCTTATCTCTTGCAAAGTGCTGTCATATAGATTTGCAATTTTCCTTATGTTTATATATAATGATAGGCTTAAATTATTCTTTAATTATACTTATGAACTATGATACAATTGTGGTTATGGAAGTTTCTGTGTGTTTTACAGTGTAGTTTATAGTCGTTGCAACAGTACAAAAGTTTCTATGAGTTTTACAGGATAGTATATTCTTTGTTCTGTTATACATTGTGTTACTTATCCCTCTCGAATTATAAAAATTATCTGAGCGTTTAAGCCTCGTTGTATAATTAACACTAAACTTGCTGTACCTCTCACGGTGGATCATCATCTAATATTAATATCCACTATGGAACTTCTACTTACTTTAACCACTCTTAACGGCTGAGTACTCACTAGTGGCGATGCGTAGTATTGTTGTACTGTTGCACAACTCCCATTTTTTAAACTATGGATGTCGCCTTTTCTTATAGGTTTTTCCGTTTAGAAAGCCTAACCTGTATCTTTATGTTCAACTACTTTTGGTCCTACGATGCACCATTGCCTCGTAATTCGCCGAAAACCGTTGTCGGCTTAGAAACAAGCTCAGGGGGTTTGCATTTGTCATGAAACTCCTTGCCGGACCGTCGGAGGGCTGCGGCAACGGCAAGTCGAGACCTAGCCGTGGAACTGCCTTGCTCGCGTGGCCGGCGAGAAATACAGGCCTGAGCGCGCACATCATGCGACGTAAGCAAGGTAGTTCCGAGCCGGCGCGATCGCTAGCCGATTGGCCGGCCGCTGGGGCACTGCTCACTGCGTCATAGCGGGCAGCCACTGAGCTAGCGATCGCGCCGACTCGGAACTACCTTGCTTACGTCGCATGATGTGCGCGCTCAGGCCTGTATTTCCAGCTGGCCGCGCCTTGCTTGCTAGTGACGTCACAGGCGGTTCCGTGCAACACCGTCTAGATACCAGAGATCCGAAACGGGCTTCGAAATGTTGCTTAAAACCCACTAGCGGGCTTCATGAGGTCACCGGCTCAGCCCGCTGCGCTCGTGGGCTTGCCGATGCGGCTCGCCGCCTTCGCCGGGCCTGGTGGTACCCGCAGCCGCAGCAGACTCAAGAGCCGCGCTGTCGGTTACGCGGAACCCGCGGAGGCCGGCGGGCGCAACGGGTACAGTGGCCCGAGGAGGCGAGCCTACGGGTACAACGGGGCAAGCTGGCGGGCGCAGCGGGTACAGCGAGCCGAGCCGGCGGGCGTAGCGGGTACAGCCAGCCTGGCTAGACGAGCTAGGGATGGGAAAAACCGACCGGTTAAAACCGATACCGGTATTTCAGTTTTCAATAACCGTTTTTTTTCGGTATTTATTTGGTGTCGGTTGTAATCGGTTTTTTTAGTTATTGCCAAGAACCGGGAGAAAAACCGGTACGACTACTTCCTGTAATAGTGGTTCAAAATGTGTTTTTTGTAAATAATTTTATAAAGTTAACATTAGTAGACCTTAATATTTAGGGCTATTCCTAAAATTTCCACTGCTGAGATATATTAGGTCATCGCAGTAACTAAGAAAAGCGATCAGTGATAATTTAAGAACAATCCCGGCAGTCAAATACGCGCAACAAACGCGTGTCACAAGAACTTAAGAACTGGTGCAGCTATTGAGGCATCGATGCACCTGTTGCCGTGTGGCGTGGTCTATTAGACGGCGCGCGTGCACCGGCAGTGTACCAGACTTGCCTCCGTCTGGTCATGCGGCAGTTCCTTGATGTCGTCACCAGACATCGGTTGTGTCTTAAATGACATCATCCCGAGTGTGGAAGTACTTCACGAAGTACGGTAGCGGTGAGGTACAATGCTCCATTTGCTTTAAAAAGCTGAAAATGGGTGGAGGTACTACAAACATACTATGTCATTTAAGGAGAAAGCATCCAAAATGTTTCTTGGAAGAGAAGGTAAATTCGATTCATATACCTATTATGTAAGACTGGAATAATAACTTTTAATGTATTATCATAATGTTATGCTAACAAGTTTTATTAATGCGATTCCTTGAAAGCGAGGGGCTTTTTTAATAACCAATATGGGTTTAGGTAACAATGATCAAGTGGTGCCACGAGAGGTAGCCGTGCGGTCTGAGGCTCCATGTTACGGACTGCGCGGCTGCTCCAGTCGGAGGTTCGAGTCCTCCTCCCTCGGTCATGGGTGTGTATGTTGTCCTTAGCGTAAGTTAGTTTAAGTTAGATTAAGTAGTTTTTAAGTCTTGGGACCGATGGCGTAAGCAGTTAGGTCTCATAAGAACTCACACCCATTTGAACATTCTTTGATCATGTGGTACACAGCTTTCCTAGTTCAATTTGCGTAAATTTACACTGACAACAATCATACTGTTAGTCGGAACTGCGACTTTATTTTCGATATACTTCTGCAGCACTGATTAAAGTTCATTTACTGTCTGTAACTCATATATATATATATATATATATATATATATATATATATATATATATATATATTGTGTATATAACGAGATATTCGTATGCGCTGGCTCACAAGTCCAACTTACGGAGTGGTCGGCTCAATATTCGCAACTTCCGGATGGAAATACTAGGCCAGTAAATCTGTATGCTTCGTATAGCGTCTTCTACGGATTCCTGACTAGGCTCTCACACACTCAAGAAGGCGTAGTATTGAGGTGGGGATCTTGCAAAATATGGAAAGACTAGAGGTTTGTCGTATAACGTAAATTTACCTAAATTTTAACTACATTTCGTAAGTTTCGGTTTCGGCCACAACTAGAAGAACCGAAAATTCGATTACGGTTTCTGTTTCGGCCGCAATATATGTTTCTTTCGAACTTTACTGGAAATAATAGCAATAAAAAAACCGAAAACCGGTTATTGAAAAAACCGGTTATCTCGAGCAGTTTTTACAGTGCGGTTAAACTGGAGATGAAAAGAACCGGTAGAACCGAAAATCGGTTGTTTCAGCAATAACCGCCATCCCTAAGACGAGCCGAGACGAGCCTGGAGAGCCACGCCTAGCCTGTGACTCTTAACAGAAGGCGCGCAGAATTTTCGCGAGAGATACAACTTACACGTGATAATTACCTATGATTTTGTATTACTTACGCCTACTTTATTCCAAACTTGATGACATGAGCTCATCACTTTCAAAACAAGAGAATGGTCACTCACGCAGGGTTTCGTGTAGTCCATGGCAGAGAGTGATTCAGTTACAGAATTTCTTACAATTTACGTTTTTATCATGATCTTGATGAAATCTGCACACTTCACATTCAAAATAAAGGTCAAGGCCTACATAAGATTTACGAGGTGTATGGCGCAGGATACTTCACGTATATAGTTTACAAAATTTATAGTATTATTTCTAACTTGATGACGTCGAGACTACCGGAAGGTCACTGTCTACGTAAGATTCGTGTGGTACATGGCGGAGGGTACTTCAGTTAACAATTCCATAAAATCTAAAGTTTTATTACGATCTTGATGAAATTTCACACACTTGACATTCAAAACTAGTGGAAGGACACTGTCTACGTAAGATTCGTGTGGTACATGGCGGAGGGTACTTAAGAATTCTAGCGGAAGGCCACTGTCTACATAAGATGCGCCTGAGACATGGCGGAAGGTACTTCACTTACGAATTCTACTAAAACATAACAGGGGTACCATCATGTATAAGATTTTGTTTCGTTAAGCGGGGCGGGGGTAGCTTACTCAACACTTAGTTCCGTGGCCTGTGATTTTGTTAGAAAGAGCGTCTATGTCTTGTCGTGGAAGAGGTAGAACAGACAAAAATACAACCGTTTTCTGTGCAATGTACAAATTTCGTGTATTTTCCATCTGCATAGTTCACTACTGCGTCAAACGTTTCCCACGCGCCACTCTTTCTCTTCTTCGGCATATTTGCAAGTACGTACACTCCATCATTTAATTTTCTTTTCGCATGCTCTACGGTCTCAAAACCAACAGATTCATTAGAGGCTACGTCATCGCTAGAGTCGGTCATTTTCGCTCTGCCAGTGATACGCAACAAGCGAGATCGGGCACTCAACTATCGTGTTACGTCGCGTCTAGTACTTCCTACTCACTTTAGGGTACGGCCATAGTGAGCCGCTCCAGGCTTCCTGCTTCTCGCCGGCAGGGAGGCGGTTGCAAAACCCAGTGGGTGATCCCGTTGGGGTGGCCATAGTGCACCCGCGCGGCCGCCTGAGCTCGCTCACATCGCTTTCACAGGCGCGTGCAAGAAAGAATTTATGTTTCTTGTTCCGCTCTCAGCTCGCGGGTGCCGAGGTTCCAACGCTGTGCGTTGCGCGTCGAGTTCAATGGGAGCTGATAAAGACGCGTTTATCTCAAAAGTGTTGAATGAAAGGCCGTTAATTCACTGCAGTTGAATTTTATTGAACTTTTGTAGACTCGCACAACTTATTTTGCAATGTCTTTAATTGCATCTTGTTGTTCATATTGGTGCAAGAATACCAGTACTTTAATAAAGCAAACAACTAGACATTCAAGATAATTTACGTGTAGATAGGTTATTTAGCTCATAATATGAAATTGTTACTTCTTTGCTAAAGGTTTCACGTGAAATTCGCTTTTTTTGTGAGCCACTAACACGAGGCTACTTCATTTTTAATTACTTTGCTGCTATACCATGTCAATTTACCTTACCAAAAAATTTTTGTTTGTGAACAGTATAAAATGTCGGTATGTGATTAGGAACCTTGACAGTGAAATAATTGTAACTGCTGTCCTACTATAATCTCAAAATACATACACTGTGACAGACGGTACACTGTCAGTTACAGGGTAATTTAAAGTAAAAAAATCTTGGTTGCAAAGTGGTGTTATTAATTACGAATGACGCGTTCTGCCCTCACAGCAGTCCATCATCTTACCTGCATGACAAATGTTACACAAGAATTACTACAACATTTAAAGTAGTGAAACAGGGGCTGTTGTAGCAATTTGCGTAACGTTTGTCATGCAGATAATGTGATGATACCCTGCTGTGAGGGCGAAACGCGTCAATGGTAATTAATAAAACCACTTTGCAACCAAGACTGTTTTTACTTGAAATTAAAATTTGACTGGTTGCTCTATCAGCCATGGACTATAGAAAGCCTTATATAGTTACTTTGTATGTATATTGAGGTTATAGGACAGCAGTTGCAACTTTTTCCCTGTCGTGATCTAACAGTTACTACCCCATGCTACCAACTAGTGAGTCCAGTTTTGGCATTTTATGCAATTTGCGATCAGAACATTTTTGTTTTTCGTCATCATCATCCATGGATGGTGCCAAGTTATAACAGTAGTTACATTATAGCACCACTGATTTACTTGCATTAAACTCAAGTAGAAAGAAGATGCACTTAAGCTGCACATACGAACTGCATATTCTAACTAAACAGTGCCGTTGAAAACATCTTTAATGTCCCCCCGCTGTTGTTTTTTGTGGAGAAAGTCTAATTAAATATTGATTCAGAGGAAAAATGCTGCAGCGCTTTTGATAACATTTAGACGCTTGCTACTGAATCCTGTCAAAAATTCTTCTGGTAATTTTAGTCTTCCCATTTCTATTGCATGTCGGAAGGGGCATTCAACACAAACACTAGCATTCTCTTTGCCTTAGAACCCTACAGTCACCATTATGAAGTTGCAATTTTCCGTCAGTGACAGCTAGCAATCCAATATTTGTAACTTTAAGCCATAGAACTAGATTTACTGTCTTTTTGGCTCACTTTAGGTTACGGTAGTAACCCTAAAAGTGGGCCTTTGCGATCGTTTTTTGACAGCTCGAAATTTAAATGAAAATAACGGCTTAACTATTCATCTGACACGAAAATTGAATATCCGAATTTGTAAAGGAGAAAATTCTCTACAACTTTGCTCTCTTATGTTTTTTTCCATATCTCGTAGCGTTTCAAAGATATTTACAAAAATAACGGCGATTTTGGGATGTCTGTCTGTCTGTCCGTAACAAGACGAACCGTTCGGTCGATCAGCACCAAATTTTACAGACATGATTGTAGGCCGCCAGAGACCAGAACCTCCCTTTTTCAAATTTTTCGGACAAAAATACGGTAGTAAAACCAAAAAAAGCCGTTTGTAATATAATTGTAATTGCAAACGAACTGTTCATCTGATACGAAAATTGAATAACCTAATTGGTAGAGGAGAAAATTCTCTACAACTTAGGTCCCTTATGTTTGTTTCATATCTCGTATCGTTTGATACATATTTGCAAAAATAACGGACATTTGACACCCTCCAATGAATTAACGAAAACCAGCCGTTCGGAGATGTCACGTGACATTCCTCGCGTATTTGATGATTTTCTTATTGTAACTTACACATTGTCATTTCAAAGCAACGGCACCTGAGGAATTAACAAAAACACATCGTTCTTCGTACGATAAATGATAATCTAATGTCTACAAATGCCATATTAACATGAGTTAACAACGGCCATGAATAATATGAGATTAAAGAACTTCTGTTTTGATCTAAAGTCGTAGCGTAGTGGGCAAGGTGTTGGACTGTACCGGAAAGGACGGTGGTTCGAAACCCGCCACTACCTAAAGTTTTTTTCCTAAAAGGGTTTCAGACACTCTTATTAATTAATTTATTATTATTTAAATTATTATTTTGGTGCAAAATGTTTGCAAAAACTTATAAAACTACAAATCTAAAGTGGGCCGTAAAACACGTCAGTGAGATTTTTTTTATCCGAACTTGTATGCCACCAATATCTTAAAACGAGTTACAGAACTGGCATGTGTCCCAGATAAACTTTGCTATTTTTTAAAGTCATTTTCTGTTGGTTCGGGGATGTGCTTTATTACGAAGGTTGACTGAGCTGCAGGCTAGTCTCAGCAGTTGTGCACATGGCGCGCCGAAGGAGAGCGCCGGCGCTAGCGCCCTCAAATTTAAACACCCTGTTCGCTATACTGGAGCGATGTATCGCTTTCTGTTCATGTTTAAAAACAATTTCACAATTTTGGCTATATATAACCGAAAGTTGTTGTTGTTGTTATGGTCTTCAGTCCGGAGACTGGTTTGATGCAGCTCTCCACCCTACTCTACCCTAAGCAAGCCTTTTCATCTCCTCATAAGAACGGCAATCCACATCCACTTGAATCTGCTTACTATACGCGTCTCTTGGCCTCCCTCTGCGATTTTTACCCCACACACTTCCCTCCAATGCTAAATTTACGATTCCTCGATGTCTAAGAATGTGTCCTACCAAGCGATCCCTTCTTTTAGTCAGGGTATGCCAAAAATTCCTTTTCTCGCCAATTTTGTTCAGTACCTCTTCATTAGTTATGTGATCTACCCACCTAATCTTCAGCATTCTTCTGTAACACCACATTTCAAAAGCCTCTATTTTCTTCCTGTCCGCACTGCTTATCATCCATGTTCCACTTCCGTACAAGGCAACACTCCACACAAATGCCTCCAGAAAATCCTTCTTACACTTAAATTAATATTCGATGTTAGCAAATTTCTCTTTTTCAAAAATGCTTTTCTTCCCATTGTCATTCTGCATTTTATATCGTCTGTACTGCGACCATCGCATGTTATTTTACTACCCAAGTAACAAAACTCATCTACCACCTTCATTGTTTCGTTACCTAATCTAATTCCTTCAGCATCGCCTGATTTTCTAAGACCGCATTCCATTATTTATGTTTTGCTCTTGTTAATGTTCATTTTATACGCTCTCTTCAACACACTGTCCATTCCATTCAACTGCTCTTCCAGGTCGTTCACTGTCTCTGACAGAATTACAATGTCATCAGCAAAACGCAGTTTTTATTTCTTCCCCCTGAACTTTAATTCCTATTCCAAAATTTTCCTTGCTTTCCTTCACCGCCTGCTCAATGTACAAATTGAATAACATCGGAGAAAGGCTACAACTCTGTCTTACTCCCTTCCCAACTGATGCTTCCCTTTCATGCCCTTCGAGTCTAATAACTGCGGTCTGGCTTTTGTACAAGTTGTAGATAACTCTCCTTTCCCTGTATTTTACCCCTGCTGACTTCAGAATTTGAAAGAGTGTCGTCCAGTCAACATTGTCAAACGCTTTCTCCAAATCTACAAAGGCTAAAAATGTAGGTTTGCCTTTTCTTAATCTATCTTCTAAGATAAGACGTAAGGTAAGTATTGCCTCCCGGGTTCCTACGTTCCTCCTGAATCCAAACTGATCTTCCCCAAGGTCAGCTTCTACCAGCTTTTCCATTCTCCTGTAGATAATTCGTGTTAAAATTTTGCAACCATGACTTATCAAACTGATGGTTCTGTAATTTTCACACCTGTCTGCACCTGATTTCTTTGGAATGGGGATTATTACATTTTTCTTAACGTCTGAGGGTATTTCGCCTGTCTCATACATCCTACACACCATGGCTGGCTCTCCCAGAGACTTTAGTAGCTCTGAGGGTATGTCATCTACTCCTGGGGCCTTGTTCCGACCTAGTTCTTTCAGGGCTCTGTCAAACTCAGTGAGGTACGACAATTAGTTTCCTCAGAATCGAGTGAGAAGTATCCTACGTCAAGGAAAACGCACAAAACCGGAAGAGGTGTTTTTTTTGTTTTTTGTTTTTTTGTTTTTTTTTTTTTTTTTTTTTTTTTTTTTTTTTTTTGTTTTTTGTTTTTTTTTTTTTTCTTTTTTTTTTTTTTTTTCAGCAGAAGGAGAATTTTTATCGAGAAACTGACACGGGAGTGCGATGTAGCTTTGTTTCATACACATACAGTATTTTTTTCAGCAAGAAAATCGAAAAGTAATTTTGGTCATGTATTGGCGTCAGCCGGCGCGCGGTTGGCTGCGCACTGTGGCCACCACCAGCTGCCATCGCGCCGTTGCAGCGCGCGCGGTCCGACCGCTACGAGTTATGCGGCCGAGCAGCTAGCGGGGAGCCGTTCACTATGGCCGTACCCTTACAATTGCCGACGGCAGCGCGCTGAACCAAACTTTGTTTACGGCCAGAGAGGACCGAAGGCATCCGACAACACTCGACAGTACACGATCGAGGCACGTGGCTCCGTATTCTAGAAAAATATTCAAGAGTGTGTAGAGCTTTAGGGACTTAGCTAGGGGGTCATCAGTCCCTAAACTTACAAACTACTTATGAACTAGCTTATACTAAAGACGGCACAAATATCCATGCCCGAGGGGGATTCGAACCCCCGACCGCAGTGGCGGTGCAGACCGTGGCTGGCACGCCGCAGACCGCTCGGCCACTGCGGCCGGCCGCATTGTACACTCACGCTCTTGTAACAGTGCGGCTACGTAATCTGAGCGTTTGCTGAAATGGATAGGTATTGTGCAACTATACGTCGTCACAAAGTACGTTTATAAGGCAAAATTAAATAATTTTCAGTTTTCATCGACTACTCAAACTAAGGCTCAGCAGGGTGAATGACAAATCTACACCAGCGTCCATTCTGCCAGTGGGCATCTTCCTTTTACTTATTAGTCTGTACCTCAATATTTTCATTTCATTTTAATTTCTTAGATTTTAGTATTAACAGCAAATGTATTTTTATAAGCTACCCACAAAACCAAATTATTACATTGCAAAATAATTTTATTTTAATTCCGTACAATTTTATGTAGAAAAATATATTAATAGAAAATGTATTATGCATTCGCTCCGGTTATTCCATAGTAACATAACAGTTTTTTTCAGTTCATATATTTTTCCTTCAGAAGAATATATTAAAAACGACTGTACTGTTTTTTTCTTTGTACACATGCTGCAGCATTGTTTTACAAAAAACAATACATTTATATTATTAATATTCATTTCGATTGCTTTTCTGTTCAAGAATGAGTTAACAGAATATACAGTTCTATTATCTTTTGCATATGTACCAATGAGCGTAACTATAATGCCCATAAGCCATACGAAATAAATGACAGAACAACTAAACAGTTCGCAGCACCTTCAGCTGAAATGGCCATTATAAGTTGAACGGGTAATACTGTGACAGTACACGCTTTAGTATTCGTCGCTAAGGAGTGTGATGGAAATGTTTCATCCTACGTCCCATGTGCGCATTCAAGTAGCACAGTGGTTGACGCGGACGCAATTTGGGACGGGCGGCACAGCGCAGTCTAATGGGGCCGCGCAGACTGGCAGTAGAGGGGACGCGACGCTGATGCGACCTGTACTGCACCTGAACAGCGCCGGGCTGCGTGTCGCTGCAGCCGAGGCACAGGCAGGCAGAAGGGGAGGCAGGGAGCGGGCGAGCACTCTACCTTACGCTCTGTATTGAAAGTGGCGCTATTGTTGGTTCTTCAAAATGTTACAATGTATGTAAAACTATTGTACCATACTGCTATAGTAATCAGTCCATAGACTTAAAAACTACTTAAACCAACTTACACTAAGAACAACACACACACACACACACACACACACACACACACACACACACACACCACACACACACACACACACACACACACACACGTGCCTCCGGGAGGACTCGAACTCTCGGCGGAAGTGACCGCCCAGTCCATAGATTATTGGCTGTTCGAACAACGTTGCCTTACGACTGAAAGTGTTTGTCATAGACTAGTGATTCGTTATTCATCATTTAAGTTCTCGTTCTCTTTTCATTTGTGCATTATACTTTTCAGTTACTGCGTACTTATATGTGTACGGTTTTGTTTAGTGAAATATGGTAACATCATATGATCAACAACCAACGCAGAAAATTTTAATTTCGTAGTAGGGCATCGTCCACAATGTAGCAGATAAATGGATGCAACATTTTGCGGCTTCTTAAATAAATAAAACCAGTCATTTTGTTCCTAAGGAACTAGTAACAATCTAAATACTTTTGCCAGAGTTGTGATAGTTACTGTAATTAATGCTAAAGAATTTTTGAATCCATACATAATGTGGTTAGAATCTCAAATATAAATTTTAAAGCTCAAGTCAGCATTCCATATCTTCGGGAGTTGGTACGTTTATCTTTTCTTGGTTGTCATTTTTTGTATCAGTTACTTACTGGAAGATGAGCTTATGATTCGAAACATAGGCCATTCTTTATTAATAAATGAAATAAGACTTTCCGTTGGTTAAAACACACACAATTGTAAAATTTCAACGTCTACCGTACCTCAAATATACCGCCAAGTCCGGTTCATTTGCAATCGTCTCTTGCAAATTACATTCATGTAAGTCAATGGCGTCCTATACAATTCCCTATTATACTTCTGAAAACTGCCTCTTAGTTAGTACGTTGTAAAATCAGCATCACTTGTCTTCTTAGTAGTTTGACAACTTCCAGATTATCCATTCACTCTAATACATTTATTTGGTGATATTTTTAATGCAGTAATGAATAAAGCAATACTTCGTCGCTAAAATGAGTATGAAATTTGACGATTGATTTGACCACATGATTCCTGATGCGCAGCGATGGAAATGGAAGCACCAGTGCCTCAAAAACCTATTAACATTTATCGTTCTGCTCGGTTTCAAATGAAAAGTCAATATTGGCTACATTTCAAACAGCAACTTTTGATCAAAAATCGACTCTACCAAAAACTCTATGCAATGTGATTTTATCAAAGCACATTCTTAATTTTTGTGTAATACTTCACTTAATTCGATGCTACACAGTAATGAAAATAAATTTAGGCTCTATTACATCAAACTATAATACATGTAAAATCTTCTGCGAATTGTTTTCTTAATATGGAGTGACAAATGTTTCACTTGATCTGCATGAACATTGTCCTGAGCTGAAATAATTATTAAATTTATTGAATGAGTTGAGAGTATAGCATTAATGTGTGTAAATGATTTTCAGTACAATGGTATGACGTTGTCTCGACACATTGCAGAAAGAAACTAATGAATACTTAATCTGAAGATCAAGTGTGCAAAGTTTCAACAGAATCATAAGAAAACTGTTGATTTTGTCGAATTCTGTGAGTAAAGTAGCCTTCACCATCCACCACATGGAATATTGTGTAGGCAGTGATAGTCCTCTTATTTTGAAGATCAAGTATGCAACATTTCATCAAGATCGGAATAAAATTGTAGATTTGTTTGAATTACAAACATATGGTCGCCGAGCTCACGGAGAAAGCGAGTATGGATATGGGGCGTCGAGCACCCGCGGAGCTCATGCCCGGTGGCTACGAGCCCGCGAGTACGATGGGGCGGCTGCGCCAGCGCACTTAGGCTCGCTGTACTCGCGCAGTTACAGGGGGGTTGAAGGGGGGCGTTTGTAGTGTATGCAACCCGCAAGACCGGGCTCATACTCGGCCCGTTTCTGACCTCTACAGTAGATAAGAGGCCTCGCAACAAGTCTGTGTCACCTCCCACCGATAGGCAGCCCTCGCAAGCTCACTGGCTGGCCGCTGGGGCACACCCAACAACACTTCAGCTTCAGCCAGTGAGCTTGCGAGGGCAGCCCTCGGTGTGACGTGACACGGACTCAGTGGCGGCTCGTGCTCAGTTTTGTTGGTGGGGCCCTGACAAAAAGTTAGTACCCAGTATAATGGAATCAGTCTGAAGTGTTCTTTACATAACCTCCATCGTTTAAACACATTCGAAAGTTATTAAATATGCGAATTATGCAGTAATTAATATAATCCACGAAACACTATAGCTAATAAACATTTACTCAAATGGGCAATAAATATTTTCATTTTATTACTATTTGGGAGGGGGGGTGCATGTGTGTGTAGTAGTTGGTCAAGTACACCAGCTCCGCTGGTTTGTCGTGTACTTTTGTGGGTGTCTGTAGTGACACAATTTATTAAAGAACTTGGTGGGCTTGGAGGTGTTTGGATTCGAACCGAAGTTCACCAGCTCTTCTCCTGCTGAATTTCGTACTCATTGTAGTTGTGCTTGTTGTATTGATTGTGATAAAATCAAAATGAACTATGGGACGACGTATGTGACTTCTTCCCCATGGGGAATGCACAAGAGAGGCAACAGGGACCCTTTTGGCTTTTGCCTTACGGCCAAGGTAAAACCTTTGCGAAAATCCTTGGCTAGGAGCATTTTCATGTGTATTTTACCTAACTAGCATTTTAAATAATGATGTCTGTGTTCTGACAGGTTACACAGTAAATGTGTATGTCTGTTCTTCTGACTGGCAAACTTGTCAATTACTCTATTGTTGTAGTTTGGAATATCACTGATTTCCTCCTTAGGTTCGTTCCAGCAGCTGCCAGACGGCTAATCTCAAGCGCTAAGAAACAGATATTACTACGCATGCGCAGCTACTATGACGTAAAAACCCTTGTTTGATACTTGCACTGATGGAACGCTTTTTGCACTGTTTCTGGCTGCAGGTGATGGTGAGTTTAAAGAAATAATTAAAATACTTTCCTTCCTAATAACGAAGAAGTGTAAACGAAAAATATCTCATCTCAAATGGTATTGCAGTGACTTCGAAATAATAAAAAAACACGCTACAAACACACACGTATGACGTGATGGCTACCCCCTCTCTAACTCAGACCTTTCTGCGCATGCGCAAATTGGCAGATTGACCGCGCCTGAAATAATTTTCCGGGTAGCGTCTGGCTGCTTGCGGCAACTGCTGGAACACCAAACAGCCACACTGCAAGTAGCCAGAAGCAGGAGAAGGCGCTGCTGGAACACTATTTCAGCGTTGCGCATGCGCGTCAAGCAGTCTGCAGCTGCAGGAACGAACCTCTTGTAAACGGAACAAACAGCCAGTGAGTTTAGCCTTTCCTGACTCATACTGTTCCTGAGGAAGGTCTTGATTCTTTTTAAGGTGCTGAAACAGCAATCTGCTTCTGTTGTTGAAATTGGGGTAGTTGGCGCAATTTGTAATGTTTTGTGCACTTCAGGGAATGATTCTTCAAAGGAATGTTCCACAAAGAAAGTAAACAGCTCACAAACCGATGTAATGCCTCTAAATGTATCACTGCGATAAATCACTGACAGTTCACTTATCAATTTATCGTGGCAAATAAGCGGACTGTAGTTTAATGAAAAAGTATTGACCAAAGTGGCTGGGAAATGTTCTCTAAAAGAGATCTTTTTTGGATCAATGATTTCGAAGCTGCTAAATACATGAGAATTTTGAAATCTTCCTTTCAGTTGATTGGTCATAATGTCACACACTTCTTTGGTATCTGTTGTCAGATAAACGTTTCCTTGGAGGAGCAATACACTCATCATTAAAAACTCGAAACCATTGAATGTTCTGTCGTATTTCAGATACAGCACACTCAAAATTATGTAATGCATTGGATATGGTAACGGAATTTGCACTCTGCATCTGAACTGTGTTATAAAAAATATCAACGTGTTTCATGATATCATAGAAAAAAAATTGCACTGACGTGTTTTACGGCCCACTTTAGATTTGTGGTTTTATACGTTTTTGCAAACATTTTGGACCAAAATAATAATGTAAACAATGAAAAAATAATAAGTGTGTCTGAAGCCCTTTTAGGAAAATTTTTTTTTAGGTAGTGGTGGGTTTTGAACCACTGACGTTCAATATCAGTCCAAAGCACTGTCCACTATGCTACAGTCAACCCTTAGAGGTTGCGTTCTTTAATCTCATGCTAGTCATGGCTGTTGTTAACTGATGCTAATATGGTACTTGTAGACACTAGATTATCATTTATCGTACGAAGAACGACGTGTTTTTGTTTTATTCTTCAGTGCGCCATTGCTTTGAAATGTCTACGTGTAAGTTAAAATAAGAAAATCATCAAATACGCAACGCAAGAGAGAGTTATGGGCGAGGAATGTCGCGTGACATCTGCAAACGGCTGGTTTTCGTTAATTCAGTGGAGGGTGTCAAAACTCTTTTGCAAATATCTCTCAAATGATACGAGGTATGAAATATTAATAAATAAAAAAAAACATAAGAGAGCAAAGTTGTAGAAAATTTTCTCCTCTACAAATTCGGTTATTCAATTTTCGTGTCAGGTGAATGGTTAAGCCGTTATTTTTATTTAAATTTCGAGTTGTCAAAAGACGATCGCAAAGGCCCACTTTTAGTGCTACTACCGTAACCTAAAGTGGGCCAATGTCGGACGAACAAGAAGTGTGGATTGTGAAGTAAATTTCTTAAGGCGAATGCTACTCTTATTGTAATAGCATTCTAGGAATCCTCTTACTCAGTCTTTTCAAAAGATTCCAGTAAGTGCACTTTGTTTTCTTTGATAGTATTTACAATGCGGGACTGGAAGTTCCGTCTAGTTTAAGAGACTGAGGAAATTCTCTTGTAGACTGTCTGTAACAAATCACTTCGCTTGGGAGATGAAGAAAAAAAGTCGTAAAACCAGTAGGGCACTTTGATGTAGGTGCTAAGGCAGGGAGGGAGGGTTTCCAGCAGTACCATAAGATGTCCCATGATGGCGCTGCGGTCAGAAGCAGCTCTTAAAACTGGCCAGAGCAGGCGGCAGGTAGCGGCTGTCCCCACCACCACCTCCCCTCAAACGCCAGCAAGCTGACACAGCTGTGGCCTCATGGCAGGCGGCACGAGCTCTCCCCTCAGTCTCCCCTCCACGCTACCCTCTGACGTGCGAGAGGCACCCTAAGCCAGCGAACCGCCTGACACCTGCTAGCATCTTACGGAACTATGAGGGGAGCGTAGGACAGTGGTTTAGGGTGGGCTGCTTCTCTGTATATGTTACTCTGTGGCCCAGGCCGGCGGCGGAGGCCCCAGAACGAGAGGCCAAGCCCTCCGCCCCCTTAGTCCACCTCTGAAGCCGCAGAAGAGTAAGGTGGTTGCAGCCTGCTGGGAAGGCAGATTTTCAATACAGATGACCTAAGAATATGTGTACTTATAATGCATAAAATGTCTCTTATTTGCAGTCTTTTAAACGACAAACGAATTTCAATTTCACTACGTATCTAACTCATTACTTAACGATTATTAATAAATTGTAGCATGCATTCTGCCACAGATATTTTTTGTCATTGATATAATTAATTCTAACTTTTTTATAGGGTCATAAGTTGGATTTGCAAAAATTGAATTTTGCGACCTTCATACACCAAGAATTTTAGGGATCTTTATATCATGACAAATGTTAAAGAGACCAGGCGCTGAGTTTTCTCCCCTTTTGTAAACGTAGTATTGAAATTTGGGCGCAACACCCAGCTTGAGGTATCACCGACCGCCACTGGTAAACACGTGATTTTTTGGTTTGTACACACCTATGGCAAAGAACGTTTCGAATTATATAAGTTTCTTTGGCCTCCTGTTATAATATTAATAATTGGTACTCCAATTTTCATATTGGCGTATTTATATAATGATTTCATACAATTTCAAATACGTTAGACTTTTTTTTTTACGAAAATTCAACATAATGAAGGAAGTCTGCAACATACTATTTAATTAAGAACAACATATGGTCACTGAAATTTGTCAGTTTAAATTGTGTCAATGATGTATTGGGTTTGCTGCATACAAATGATTCATTGTATGTTACATTTATGATGAGGCATATAGGTTAGTCACCAAATAAATGGCTAATGCAAATTCGACGGAAATTGTAAAGAATAAAACGTTAGTCTTTTGATGCCTATGTTGTCAGCGTTTCGAAAGTCGGGTTTTCAACGTATACTGCAAGAAGAAGTACAGTTACTATTTATAGTTGTAAGTTCGCCTTTTGTCGTTGCTATAGTTCGTCAACGCTGTTACATTAGCCGGGGTGGAGTGGCCGAGCGCATTTGTTGGATTTTAATGACATTTGAATATTAGTCTGCTTTTTAAGCCATCCTTCAATCTCAACGATGTGAGGAGTCGCTAGAAACGAGAGGTGGTTCGGACTCCACTTTAAGCCATAGGTCCCCTTTCCCTGGTTGGATAAGTGAGTAGCCGCGGTAGAGTAGCCGAGCGGTCTAAAGCGTCTCGCTGCGGAGCGCGCGGTTGCTCGCCGTGGAGGTTCGAGCCCTCCCTGGGGGCCGGCCGCGGTGGCCGAGGTGACTGAGGCGCTCCAGTCACGGTCAGCACGGCCACTACGGTCGGGGGTTCGAATCCCCCCTCGGGCATGGATATTTGTGCCGTCCTAGTTCGTAAGTAGTTCATAAGTAGTTTGTTAGTTTAGGGACTGATGACCCCGTAGTTAAGTCCCATAATCTTAACAAACATTTCATTTTCCTCCCTGGGGCATGGGTGTGTGTATTGTCCTTAGGTTAGTTTAGCTAGGTTTAAGTAGTTTGTAAGCTACGGACTGATGACCATGCAGTTTGGTCCGATAGAATTACAAACGTTTGAACATTTCCAATTTAGTAAATTATGCCTTTATCGGAGTGGAAGGAACTAGGTGTTATAATATTACTGCATTATAATAATATCTAGTGCCATCACATGACTATTGCTCATACTTAAATTAAGAAATACGCGATTCATTTTTTCTCAGGGCCTTTCCACGCCCTTACTACTTATTGTTGTGACTGATAATCAAGCATTACATCCGTCCGTTAGCAGATGTTTGACAAGACAAGCTGTGCCAGATTCAGCTGAGCTGCGCAGTGCTCCTTGTAGGCGTCACGTGCTCCGTTTATTGTAAACAGTCAAATGGGACGGCGGGGCGCTCGGTACACGCACGAGACCGCCTGCGCCAGGCAGTTAGTGTGTTCACTGTCCAGTATTCGCGCCCGTCTACGGTGCCTCAGATGAGCAACGAACTTCTACTCAGAACTGCTATGACGTAGTGAGTTGTTATCTCAGGGAAATAGGAAATGAAATGTTCATATTGCTTTGATTGGCCGGGTTATTATATCGCCTCCTACTGCAAGTCTTTTGATTGACACCATTTGCGACTTGCTTGTCGATGATGATGATGATCAGTGGTTCAGCCACGGGGCCGGTGGGGAGGAGGAGAGAGGGGGGGGCTTAAGGGGGTGAAACCCCCGCACCTGCCAAAGATTTTCTAATTTTATTACTTTTTATTGTTTTTATTTTAAACAAGCCGGCACCGGAAATTTGAAATAGTATACATGTGATACAGGGTGTCCAGAAAAAGACTCCCTGATTTTAAAATTAAATATCTCGAAAACAATGATCGATAGAGGAATGCAGTAAACGGTATGTTTATTGTGAAAGCTTTTGTAACTATTATTTCAAACTGCTGTATAAATTTCTAACAGCTTTCACAGTAAACATACCGTTTACTGCATTCCTCTATCGATCTTTGTTTTCGAGATATTTAATTTTGAAATCAGGGAGCCCTTTTCTGCACACCCTGTAAATCACAACGTAACACTAATTTGCCAAGCTCAAGTGACAGTGGCTCGCTAACGTGATTTTTTTTTTTTTTTTTTTTTTTTTTTTTTTTTTTTTTTTTTGTGGTTTAACGGCGCCCAACTACTAAGGTCATTAGCGCCCGAATCAAAACTGGGATATACCCAAGGATAATAAGACTATATAAAAACAGCTAAAAAACATAGAATAAAAACAACAAAGCGAAGAGCTAAATGTCCCTTGACAAATTGGTCAAATTCCTAAAATCCAATACTCGAGCAACAGCCCGCACGTCATCAGCTAAAATTTCTTCCAATGTGTCCGGCAGATGTAGTGCAAGCCGAACAGGAGTAAAATTTGAACACGACAATAAAACATGGCGCACCGACAGCGGGTGGCCACAGGAACATAACGGTGCGGGGTCACCACTGAGCAAGTGACGGCGGCTGAACCGGCAATGTCCGATCCGCAACCGGGCCAAGATGATCTCTTCTCGTCGCGAGCGGCGTGATGTCATCCAAACCACCGGGAACGGTTTAATGGTCCGGAGCTTATTATTAGTAAGTGAAGACCACACATTATGCCATGAAGATATAAGGCGCCGCGAAAGAG
The DNA here is from genome assembly GCA_026315105.1 of Locusta migratoria. Lineage (NCBI taxonomy): Eukaryota > Metazoa > Arthropoda > Insecta > Orthoptera > Acrididae > Locusta > Locusta migratoria. The sequence goes on along the minus strand of CM048744.1, from coordinate 727,389,040 downwards.
CCCCTTGAATATCATGCGATGGGACACAGTACGTAGCTGTCCGACGTAAGAGAGTTGCAGCCTTGGCAGCGGTATCAGCAGCCTCGTTACCAGGCACACCTGCGTGGCCAGGTACCCACAGGAGGCGAACGCGAGGGACGTCAGAAGCTAATGACTAAAGGGAGCGGTTGATTCGGTGCACAATAGGATGGGCCGAAAAGGGGTCGCTCAGACTCTGGATGGCGCTGAGGGAGTCAGAGCAGATAACATAAGAAGGAGAACGGTGTCGACGGATGAAGAGTACAGCCTGATAGAGGGCAAAAAGCTCCGCCGTGAAATTCGAGCAGTGGGCATTAAGCCTGTACTGGTAACAGTCATCCCCGACGACAAACGCACATCCGACACCGTCATTGGTCTTTGAGCCATCAGTATATCGCTAACGTGATGCCGCCACTGAGAACGTGTGCTGCTGCTATGAGTGCTTTTAATACCGCCGCGACCAGCTTTGATGCAGTCGCTTTTGTTACTGCTATCCTAAGTTACGAACCTATTGTTCATACGCGTGTCAGCGGCGCCACAAAGTGAAATGTTATGAAGGCCACCAAAAACTACGAACAACAATAGTATTGTTTTAGTTCAATTTTTACATATAGTCTCATGTTAATTAAACAGTTATAACATCGGTGAGCTTCTTATATTTCTGATAGCGAATGATAACCCTTTAGCACTAATAAATTCAGTAGGCTTTATTTAAAAAAAAAAAAAAAAAAAAAAAAAAAAAAAAAAAGCCCCCCGGAGCAAATCCTGGCTGTGCCACTGATGATGATAGTGATAAAGACGAAAAACAAACACAATGTCTCCTGCCGGGAATCGAACCAGCGCCTCTTGCTTTGCTGGTCAACAACGTTGCCAGTTCTCTCTCTCTCTCTCTCTCTCTCTCTCTCTATGGGTTGTTCTGTTCATTGCTATCGGTGGTCGTGTTTCTTCGATGTGTTTTTCGCTTAGCTTTTTTTCTATTACAGATAGCGTTCCGTCCTCTGACCTCGCGCGCTGAGCCACGGCGCCCGGCAATGGGCTACGGAGGTGGAGAGACAAGTAGGAAAATTGATTGCATACACTTTATTGGCCTTCTGAAGTTTATTTTGTTATTATCTCGCAAGATCACCTCGCTTCTCTTCCCATGTTGTCACTGGAACACCACGTGGTTTCAAAGTTATGTAATTGTTATTTTGACTTTGCCCGTCAAAAAGAAAGGAAAAATGTTCTGTGTCAAGCGTGTGAAGCAGAAGACTTACTGTTGATAACCTATAAGTAATTTCAACTATATATAAAAAAATGAATGTTTGTCTGTATGTCCTCTATGTGTTCATAAACCAATCATTGAACTGTTCACCGTACGCCCATGAAGGTTCCTGATCCAAAAACAAAATAGCAGGGCACATAGCTCAGGAGATATGACGTCATAATGAGACTATTCAGATTTAGGCGTCAATTATTGCAAAGTGGAAGTAATTAGGAACCTGTAACAATGTTTGCGTGTAATTTCGGACGTTTATGAAGCGTTTTGTAACTGACACCCACCCCCCCACCCCCAAATGATGAAACGAAAACAGTTTCGCTGTAGATGCCGTAAAACTGTCGCATCAGGCATGACCTTGTGATGTTTCATTTGATTACATATTTTGCATATAGTATAGGTATGTATCACTAAATGGGCCATCAAATTTATATCGCTGTACGTCAAATACTTCATATCTAATATATAAAAATTAATGTTCGTTTGTCTTTTTGTTCGTGTTTTATGCACGGCCATACCGTACATCCGATTGCGATAAAACTGTCCAAAACGCGAAGGTTATAAGCATACTAAAATTAACTTCGTATCGTGCATGGCGGATGGTGCTTTAAAATTAGTTAATTCGTTCCTTACTTCGCTCTGATTAATACATGGGCTACCTTTCGTAACCCAAATTGTTTGACTGGTCACCATGTAAGTCAGCACATAAATGTGTGTTTTCATGAAGGATATGGACAGAGAGATAAGGAGTAGGAGAAATACTAACTCAAGGCTGGTATGAATAAAGAAATAAATACCTAGGCAACGCCGGGTTTTCAGCTAGTTTCTTATCAGTACAGAGCATGTCAAGTGCTGAAAATATGTAATTAGTTAGCAAACCTACGAATTCATCACGTGATACGGTTCAGGCAAGAGAAAATCTTTTCAATCCGTGTTATTAGAAGATGGTGATTTACTTTATCCAAGGAAGTTATATTCCAATCTCTTTCAGATGTGTTCTGCTATTTTTGAGTAAGATGTAAGAATTAGAGCTGTAGCAAACCGTACGCGTTCGGTACTGAGTAACGAATACTTTGGCTGATACGAAATACTAAATCGTTACTCGTGAATACATTTCGTTAATCGCATCTATCGTATCGATAAGAACTTACTCATGCATCCATTTCGTTAATCGCATCTACCATATCAATACGAACTCTGTAACGAAAACCAATACAGAGAAGGCATATGGGCCTATTCTGTGATAATATTTATTATGAGATGATAAATTTTTATAGACATATGTGAGGAACTTTAAGTGCATAAAGCGTATCTCTGCTATTTAGACGGTTATTTTTGTTTTTAAGCATTTTCAGAAAAGTTCAAATGTTTGTAATCCTATGAGATCAAACTACGTTGGTCATCAGCCCCTAGTCTTACAAACTACTTAAACTAAATTAAACTAACCTAAGGACAACACACACATCCATGCCCGAGGGAGGATTCGAACCTCCGACGCGGAAGGCCTCACGATCCGTTTGTATTTTTTACTTGTAAAGGTTTCAGTTTAATGGTTATTTGTTTTTGAGCTTGTCTACTATAAACAAGTTCATCATCTACACATTTTCATCCATGACGGTATTATCACAGTCTAGACTAGGCTCAACCAAGAATTTCGCCCGGCGGGCACGGCCGCGCCCCGCGGGCGCAGGGCAGTTTAGTGTCGCTAGTGTCGGCAACGGAGCGAGAGAGAGATAGCTGCGGAAAGAGAGAGACCGCACAGCACTGCTCTGCGCTGGACTGTCCCGCGGTCATATCCAACAGAAAAAATATATAAATAAAAAATTTAAAAAAAGAGGGAGAGGAAGAGTAGTGCTGTAAATGTGGTCGATGAGCGGTATAACAAGAAATCATTTACTCTTTCGGTAACTGTGTCCACATGGCAGAATTAGTGGGCAAATCTTCAGAAAAAAAAAAATTAGGTTTCTTTTCTTAGTACTGCACATACGCACTTGCCATATGTACAGTAGGCGTCTCCTGAAGGATATATCAATTTTGTAAATGAACTCATGTCATAAACAATACATTTTAGCAACAGTTTTACATTAGGGATATAATCTCATTCTTACTAATTACAAGTATTTTTTTTATTTACTTCGTGTAAGTTACAATAGAAATAGAATTAAGGTTATAAAGACTTAATTCTTACATTAAATGTTGTTAAAGAATACAATTAACATTTTACAAGTTTTTCTTTCTTGAAATTATTTTGTCCATTTTTGGTACAATATTTCGGGAGACTGCTAACCTCAATGAATTATTCAAATTTTTATCACTAACTAGTGAACGGTTCTTAGTTTCAGCAAGCTTTAAATGAGAGAAAAAGCACTCACAAATATAGATGGAACCAAATATTGACAGAAATTTGACCGCGTGCTTGTGCAAAAGAGGATACTTTTCTCATGGAAAACTGCTATAAAAGTCTTCCAAAGCTTTACACACAAGACAGCGGTCCGTCAAGCGTATATCGCACTGCAGATCAATCAGCTCTGGTTGAGACACTTGTGACATTTGCTCTGCCCCCTATGGGAGAGCGGGCAAACAAGTACAACTGTGGCCGGTTGAAGCTCACTTATCTCCAAAAATCTGTGTTCAAACTCTTCTTGTAATTCACAAATAATTTGTACATAATCTGAAAAATCCACATATTTAACGCTGATTAATGCGGGAAAGTGTCCACAATTCTGCTCGCGCAAATGTTTGTTTCCGCAAAACAAGTTTTTTTAAAATCCTCGAATCGACCGCACTAAATCAACAACAGTGTGATTCTCTCCTTGGACTGTGGTGTTCAAAGTATTTAAATGACCAGTTACGTCACTCAAAAATTCAAATTCGCCATCCACTTAGGATAACGACATCGTTTCATTTCCAAAAATGTATTAATTTCGTTCCTCAAGGAGAAAAACCGATTAAGCACTTTCCCTATGCTCAGCCATCTTACTTCTGTGTGGTAGGGGATGTCTGCGTATTACGCTTCGATATCAGCCAAGACTTCTTTAAAATGGCGATGTTTGAGTCCGTGCGATGGAAGATAATTAACTGATCGAACAACTGTGCAAATAACTTGTCTTATATTGACAATCTTCGTACAAAGCGCCTCCCGGTGTATAAGACAATGAACTGCTGTGAATAAGGAACAGCAGACTTCAGCCATTTTTGCCCTGACGTAACTCAGAAAACCAGTGCGTAGTCCTCGCAGTGAGGGGCTCCATCGGTTGTTACACTTGTCAGGCGTTCCCAATTTAAACGCATTGACTCGAACACGTTTTCCACGGCTAGAAAAATGGTACGACATCGAGAAATTCTTCGGTGACACGCAGATTGTCGTTGACACCACGAAAGAATATGACAAGCTGAGATATGTCCGAAACGTCCGTAGACTCATCAAGAGCGATAAAAAATGAAATGAAGTTTGCCGCTCTCTCTATTAATTGCTGCTCCATATCTGAGGCTATATCTTCGACTCGGCGAGCAACAGATTAAGGTGAAATGACGGACGTGAAACATTTTCTTGTGACGCGATTTAATACAACCAGAATATAAAAATTAACCGAAAGGAAATGTTTCTTGTCGCTGAGAATCTGATATTCTATAACTAGCACATTGCTAAGTAACATATCAGATTGTAAAATATAGATTCATTTATCATCTGTAGAAATAATAAATAGTTATACGATAGGATACATTTAATTCAATATAATACTCCCTGAAATTTTCTTTCAGTTCTTCAAGCTTTGACTGGCGTTCCTCTTGCGACAAATTTTCGAACTGATTTTTGTGACAGGTGTTAAAGTGCCGTTCAATCGAATACTTTTTTAAATACATGAGGTTCCGATGACATATTAAACATTTGGCAAGATTTTGGAATCAGTTCCCCGCTCGGGTTTAAATAGCCAGAGGCGGCGCTCCTGCTTTTCTTTGCCTGCTGCTGTTGGCCGTCCACATGTACCAAGTGTAGCCACACGTCTTTTAACTACTGCCTTGCACACGAAGCGCGCGTGCAGCGAGCGGCATGGCGAGGCGCAGCGGCCGGTTGTGTGACGCGGCAGCAGCAGGCCAAGTCGCCCGGGGCGCTGGCCGCGGGCGCTAGCGCCCCAGAGGCGTAGTTTGGACGAGCATGGTCTAGACTGTGGTATTATCTCAATTGTTACTGTCCGCCGTGGCGGAGCGGCCGAGCGGATTGAGGCGCTATGCTCCGATGCGCGAGGCCGTTCCACGTCTGGGGTTCGAATCCCCCTCGGGCATGGGTGTTTGTGTCGTCTTTAGTATAAGGTAGTTCATTCGTAGTTTGTAAGTTTAGGGGGCCGTGGTGGAGTAGCCAAGCCGTCTAAGGCACTTCGCTGTGGAGCGCACGGTTGCTCGCCGTCGGAGGTTCGAGTCCTCTCTGGGGCATGGGTGTGAGTGTGTGTGTATGTGTGTGTGTGTGTGTGTGTGTGTGTGTTGTCCTTACGTTAGTTTACCTTAGTTTAAGTAGTTTGTAAGCTACGGACTGATGACCACGCAGTTTGGTCCGATAGATTTACAAACATTTAAACATTTTTTTAAGGTTAGGGGCTGATGACCCCGCAGTTAAGTCCCTTAAGCTTAACAAACATTTGATTTTTTGTTGTTGTTGTTGTTAATGTCCTATAATACAGTATTCGTCACTTAATATTCCGATTGATTCGGACATCCCATTGCTTGTAAGTGAAGTACGGGAATGCAGGCTTACTTGAAATGGAGGTGGCGAATGGGTCTCGCTAATTTTGATCAATTTGTGTGAAAATCGTATTTTAATCACTAGGGAAATGGTCTGTTCTGATCCTTTCCTCCGTAGTATAATTGCCTCAAAAAGCAGGCCCACAGTGGCAAATTTAAATGTAAAAGTAGTATTAACGGTAACACTTAAATTTTTCACTGTTCCAAAGGCAATGTAGCGGCAGTATTTCTGGGTGACACTGGTAACGAGGGTAACGATACGTTTGTAACGAGTACTGTTTCTTCTAGTAACGGATATGGATCGTTTCGTTACTCTCACAGCTCTAGTAAGAATCGTGTTATCGCAGATTGGAAGATATCGTCAAGGACGTTGGGTATCGTGAAAGAACACGGGCGCCGACTCCGTGGGTGCTCCGGTGCTGGTGCACACCCCGCGAAATTTTTGGGGGTGCTCAGCATCCACAGAAAATAAGGGAGGAAAATAAAGTAGCACAAAAATGGGGAAAAGTCATAGCTGTCAATCATGCATTTTTGACATCGAAGTGTAGCAATCACGACCTAGTAGCTAGGCTGTTCCAACAGAGCCCCAAGGAGCACTCACTGTCAAGGCCGTACCCAGAGGGGAGTCAGAGGGGTTGAACCTCTCCCTCCCCCGAAATTTTCTAAAGATAATTATTTTTAAACATATAGGAATGGAATTTTCTCAAATTATAATTGGTCTTCATAAGCAAATAATCAAGAGTTTCAAAACAGTGTCTGATTCAACTTAAAACGGACATGTCAATATTTCATTACTTCCCATCGAAGGACTGACAATACGTAACCGAGAGTGCTACTGCGCATGCGCGAGCAGCGGAGACGAGCTGCACTAGTAGTTCTTACGATAACTTGAACCGTCCCTAGCGGCGAAAACCGGCAATAGTTACAATGCACACGTCACGATGCTTTTTATTTGGTCCTTTTTTTTTTTTTTTTTTTTTTTTTCATTTCCTATGGCTGCCAACTTCTACTACGTAACAATCCGCGACTTCAATAGCCTTTGGGCTGTTATGCTGTAATAGAGTTGTTTCGTAAATAACAAATACTCTACTACCGACTTATCTTGTAAGTTTTATCCCTATATGTTTTATTATTATTACTGTACAACATTAATGAATGATATGAAGACCTCGGGGGTAAATAATGAAAAACCTCAACTTCTGTATTTTTAATGTACAGTATTTGATGCAAATAATCATATCCGACATAATGTTTCATTTTCTTCAAGTAGTACAAGAAGATGTTCAAATGTTCAAATGTTTGTTAAGCTTATGGGACTTAACTACGGGGTCATCAGTCCCTAAACTTACAAACTACTTATGAACTACTTACGAACTAGGACGGCACAAATATCCATGCCCGAGGGGGGATTCGAACCCCCGACCTTAGTGGCCGTGCTGACCGTGACTGGAGCGCCTCAGTCACCTCGGCCACCGCGGCCGGCAGTACAAGAAGATGCATAAGTTGGCAAATATAAATATTAAAAAATATTAAAACATGTAATAGAAACTATTTTTCAAACATAAAAGTCGTCATATCTCAGTACTTCATAAATGGGGGTTATCATTATTTTCCCCCGAGGTCTTCATATAATCGACCTTATGGAGATACTGTATACCCGAAAGGTCATTTCCTTTGTGTTGCATTATTGAACTTTGCGATTTTGTGTCTCCAAAATGTTTGTGGCTGGAATATTTTGTCTCGTGGGGAAAGTTGTTCGGATCTTCTTCGTGAGTAATTCCGTCTTCAAAACATATTGATAGATTGGGCCCTTTTCGAGTTATTCTGATTTTCATTTGAGATTTCATCCAGCCCTTGGGCCTTCCATACTAGAGATAGCGAAAAATCTTGTTAACAAAGGTTGTTTGTCTTGCGTTTTTTATCATTTCATAAAGAATATTTTTTTCCGTTAAACAAATGGTTTTTAAGTTATATCCGATTAACGATTTAGGCCCTATTGCGGCACGTACTTCCGGACTGCCGATTCCGCCCAAAAGTTGAACGACCTTCCGATTTTGATATAAGGCAGGTATGCAAAATTTCATTCAAATCGGTTCATGTCTTTTTGAGCTAGAGAGTTTACACAATCACACACACACAGACACAGATACATACATCACTCCGAAAATGGTCGGAATAGCTTCAAAGGATCCTGAAAGGTAAAGATCTGTCAAAAACCGGAGGTCGAAAAAAATCATGGTCACTATACTTTCTAGTTTTAATACTTCATATATGAAAGTAAAAACTCGCTGGCAGCCATTCTGTCAATTAATATGACAGCTCTGAGCGCGTTCGACGACAGAAACCCACATGTCAGTGAAGAAACAATACCGCGGAAGTAACAAAACACGAACTTTACACAGGAGAGACAAGAAACCGCCTAGAATGCTTAATACGGTACGTGACTTAGAAGTGCTAAATTTGGGTCGTGACACTGTTATTAAATTTCTGATCATAGAAATTTTTGCCACTTTGATTTGTTAAATAACCAATATACGCTTGGCTACACATTCTCAGAATATTGTTGGCGTTTTTCTCCAGATCTTCAGGGGAAGCTTTTTCCTTTGTCTGTCAGTACCTAAGTCACCGCAATATTCTTAGTATTCACTTTCAACAACCTTGCGTCCGTCATCTCCCGTTAAGTTTTCCGAGTTTTCTGATCCGCGATTAGCACAAATATCCTACTGTCGTTTTCATTGCCAATTGAATTACTTTTAGCGTTCTTGCATACGGACAACTGTGATTCTAGGTAAAGAAATTTGTAAATTAATTTAGGAGCATCAGAGATTTAGCTCAGATTCATGTATAGATGAGAATGACAATATCAATAATATCATTAATAAAAACCAGAAGAAAAGCAGCACAGACAGGACGAGAGTCACAATCTACTTACGCGCTATATTATTCTCTTGTAGATAGGCGGTAGTTACGTCAATTTTTTCGCTGATTCAGATATGCGGTTTTGCTTTCCTTCGACTTTTTTTTTATTATTTGCTTTGTGTGTGTGTGTGTGTGTGTGTGTGTGTGTGTGTATTGACACACTGGTAGCTTCAGTACATGCGCTGAGACTCAATGATAGCAACTAACAGAAAAACGCTAAATCAGGAATTTGTCAGTTACGCGGTATTGTTTCTTCACTAACTACACATTTTAGGCAACATGGTCTATTTGCACTTTAGAACAAAGTAAAAAAAAAAAAAATTATCTAAATATATGTAGTATGATTTGAAAATATGCAACAGGGAAAATTATTTTCGTAATTTAAATTAAAAGTTATTAAGCTTTCAACTTTGAAACTCTTTTTTCCAAATAGTCTAGAAATTATATGTTAATGCAAGAACATATTGATCTATAAAAAATCCTATTATTTTTTTATAAAATGATTTTCAATCCATGGTGTACAGCAATCAGTTAGAATAAATACTCCTTCAAACCGTCTTGATTGCAAATTTTTTATTAGTTAATGACGCGTTTCGCTCTTTAGCAGGACATCTTCAGATTATAATGCGCTCTCCGTGGTGTGACACCGTAAGTTGTTATTGTGGTGTTTCTATTTTTCTGGAATAGTTTTCTTTTATTTCCTTGTCTCCCTTAATAGAAGCGGTGGTCTCTGGTGATACAAGATAATCCCATGTTTACAATTGCGCTCACGGACGGTGGGCGGGCGTGGTGTGCTGCTCCGCCGATTTGTACTGACGTTTGTATAGTCTATGGGACTTAACTGCGGGGTCATCAGTCCCTAAACTTACAAACTACTTATGAACTACTTACGAACTAGGACGGCACAAATATCCATGCCCGACGGGGGATTCGAACCCCCGACCGTAGTGGCCGTGCAGACCGTGTCTGGAGCGCTTTAGTACCCTCGGCCACCGCGGCCGGCTCACCAGAGGCCACCGCTTCTATTAAGGGAGACAAGAAAATTAAAAAAAAATATATATATATATATTCCAGAAAAATAGAAACACCGCAATAACAACTTACGGTGTCACACCACGGAGAGCGCATTATAATCTGAAGATGTCCTGCTAAAGAGCGAAACGCGTCATTAACTAATAAAAAAATTTGCAATCAAGACGGTTTGAAGGAGTATTATTTTTTTTGGACAAAATTCTCGAGTCTAATCATACCTTATTGTAATCCTAACTTATATTAATAAAAGGGCAAAAAGCTTAAAATTGCCTACAAATGTGTTATTTGACAATTTTTAACATTTTTTGAGGGAGGGCCCCCGTACCCCCAGCCTGGTGACATAACCCCTCCCCCCCCAATTTTTTCTGGGTACGGCCTTGCTCACTGTAGAGGCTTTGAGCCCGTTCGGAGGGGGGAGGGGCGAGAACACTGACCCCTGGCCACATGACGTCGTGACCGATGCAACGATCAGAGTTCAGTGACAGCCATAGTTTGCTGTGGTAGCTCCATTAATTCTGTTCATTAAGATGGACTGATATCCGCACTGTTTTTTACGTCAAAGTATTTAATTCTGCTAATAAGTACAGCATACTAGTACAGTGGCGTTACACACGACTTCACATAAAACATCGCAGGCAGGTAGAGGGCAGAGCATTTGCATGGCTAGTAACCGAGCTTAATAATGACACATATACAGAAATGAACTGAAAGGTGAATCCAGGAAAGAGGTTTTGACTATTCATTGCTCTGTTCCCGAAGCGCCATTGTCTTCTGAAGGAGTGCAAACAGGCGCCGCAATAAAGGGGTCACGTGCGTGGGATCTGTGCTTTGTCGCCATATAAATAACCGCCTTTTCAAAGGTTTTATTAAAGTTATACAAGTGGAGCATGGGTATATATCTTGGCACAGAACAATTCGCAAATTAATGATAAAGGAGAGGAAGGAAGAAGGATTAGGAAGGAAAGGATTGACAGTGGCTGCTTTAGGGCATTGAAATGAAACAATGGCGACAAGTGAAAATGTGAGCCGGATTGGGAATCGAACCCGGGTCTCCCGGTTTGGGCCAGCGGTCGCCTTAACCACTTGGCCACCCGTGCTCGCCTCCTGGCCGTCTCAAATTCCCACAAGTCGCACGCTATGGCTGTAGCGCCCCTATCGTTCATTCCCTCTTACACTCGCCATTTCGGATTCCCGTGCGAGGTCGAATGTATGACCGCATCTGCGGTGAAGTAATTGAAGCTGACGCCATCGTCGCGTTTTTACTTTGTCAGTCATGAGGAAATATGTCTATCTAAATAAAAGAGGCAATGTTTATTGTCGAATAGATTAAAACTGGATATCAAATTTACCGTTCCATACTCACATAACTATGCACTTTAAGAAATTAGTCATTGCAGGGATAAGAGCATATAATAATAGAGATGCGGGACCAAATCAAAGTGTTTATGAAAGAGTTTCGTCTATCTGAGAGGCAAATATGTAACGAAAGTGTAACATACTTCAATCGTCTGATTCGTTTTAACCTTCTTAAAATTTCCTGAACGTACCATTGGAGCTAATTTTCAAATTAATGAGTCTTTGTTTCTTATTTTGTTTTCTATAATATTGAATCTACCACAGTTGAAGCACTGATAATAATATCAGTGGATGATCTCTCTCATTTTTCTCCAGATATCAAATCATACAATGTTATTACCACTGACAGAGCGACAAATATGACTGGTACGTTTTCCAGGTTGCAAGCAAAAATCAGCGAAATTGAGCACTGCTTGGTCCATTCGTTTAACCTTGTGGCCGAAAAGGTAATTAAAAATTAAACCACGAGCACCCACACTGATTTTCAAAAGTCGGCGCCCCAGTGAAAGAATCATAGGAGTCGATTCGCAATGTGGGATCGAATGGCAGGAATCGATTCAAGAAAAAGAACCGTTTGCCCAACTCTAGCCAAGAATACCTGGAAGTAGCGATGGGCAGTTCGGATCATTTCACTGTTTCGAAACATACGGATCATCTGAGTCTAGTGAGTCGACTCACTGTTTCGGCAGAGTCGTGCGCTGCGCTACCTTCCGTGACCGCATCTGCAGGGCGCCGTAGTGAGTCGACTCGCTGCTTCGGCACTCGAAACACTTGACGTGCCGCAGCCCTGCGTCCTGCTACCTCTGCTGATTCACGTGAGCCGAGAAAGATGCAGTCGGGCGATACTACAAATACGGAACATCTATGGTATATCAACGTGGTTTTAATACGTTATTCACTAGACTTAATCGAACGGCACAGGATTTGTTTGCTACTACGAATTTACTATCGTGTTAAAGCCAGTGGCGTAGCTATCATAGGGCTAGGCGGCGGTGCAGTGCCCCGGGGCCCCCGGCCTCAAGGGGCCCCTTGGCCTACGTGAGCGACGTTCGAAAAATATTACCGTAGATCCTTGAACACTTTCATGTCCCCCAATTACTTCGGATAATCGAAGTTCTACTGTATATAATAATTTAGTTGAATGAAGGTTTTCCGACTTTGAACCCTGACCAACAAACCTCAAACGCACGAAGTCCAAAAATTATTCTCACCCCAGAATATAAACTTAACAAGGTCCTTTGCTTGTCCGCTAAGACGTGGACCCTGCCATCGTCTGCGTATTGTTGGGTGAAGTCGGAGTTGCCGTGCCTGCCAATCTTTGCGAAATAACAGTGAATAGTGCTGAATTACTAACACAGTATTTGACAGTAGATAGTGTGACATTTGAATATGAAGTCTCTACAATGTATTATTACAGAATGGTATTACTATGGTAACTCAGCTGTTTGTGTAGTGAATTTCCCAAGGGTGTGCTCCATAATCATAGATCCCAATGAAATGCTGTAACCAATTGCACTCTGAAATTCGTGCAAGAAGAAGAGAATAGTCACAATAGTAAATTGTGCATTCAAGACACTACCCTGTACCCCACTGCCACTATAATAAACGAAGATGCCAACTTAGTTATTTTACTTGTTACTTTTTCTTGGCCAGACAATATATACTTCATGAAGCCTGGTAGGGGCACGGCTCAAACCAAAGTATTCCATCAAACAATATGCGGCAACTTTTGTTTTCTGAAGCCATTCTACACGAATATTTCCCTTATTTTCCTTCTTTGACTCGGCTATCAACGAAATTAGGCTGATCGGTACGGAGGAATGACCTAACAGCGAGGAGTTTAGCGACAGTGAGTTGTCGGTACTGACAACAGCTCGCCTGCTGTCACCGCGGACTTCACCGTTCCCGGTTTGCTTCGCGGCAGGGGGCCACGTTTTCATGGTTAAGTAATACTTCTTCATTGTTTATTTTTTACTAGCTTCGGGCTGCGACTTCATTCACCTAGTATGGAGCAACTTCGGAAACTGTCCCAAGAGGTCGATTATCTTTATGTCCAACCCAGGTCCAAATCTATGTCTCTGCAAAATTTCATTCAAATCCGCCCAGTAACTTTTGCGTGAAAGCATAACAAACAAACCAACTTTCACTGTTATAATTGAGAGTACAATTAAATGTTATCTGCTGCGTGACACATAATAATTTACTTAGTAGTATTTAGGTTTGCCTTATAATGTCTTCCAGTGGGCGGTAAGGAGCTGATAATGTAGTTTTGCATATGTACAGTATTAGTGTAAAGAGGGCCCCAATGTCATTTTTGCCCCGGGGCCCTTGGTGACATAGCTACGCCACTGGTTAAAGCGTAAAAGTTTCCTATGTTACTCGTATTTTCATGCAAATAATTATTGTAACAAAGGAAGCACAAAATAATAATATTAAAATTCCAAAGTCATGAAACTTTTTCCAATCTTCAAAATTCCACAATTTAGTTTAAATAAAACAAGGAAGATCAAGGTTCAAATGTGTACGTGCATCCGGAAATGGATAACTTTTTTAACCAATCAATATAAACAAAATATTTAAGATTTGTTCTTAAGACAAATTTAAAGCAATAAACAGATATTACTACAAGCATTAACACAAGGAAACACATTTCACAATTTATGTGACGAAACCACAAAACTGAACTAAAATTTTTCGATGTCAGATAGGTATTCTAATAATCAGATTCATCTTCAGTCAGTCAAATAAAAGAGAATCAGTTACAGTTTCTTTAAATTCAAACTTAAAAAAACGTTATTTTTGACATCTTACTGAGAATGCGGTTTCGTCTCACTGAAATTATTTGCCTTTGCTTCGAAAAGATGCGTTTACCTGGCACAGCTGTAGCAACAATGCGTAACAACTCTTAGTTCACACGAAACTATCTCAAAACACCGAAGGACTTGACAACTTTTCTCGGTGTTATCCCAGTTTTCAAACAGTTGAAGGGTACCGGTAGCATAATTAAAGATCTCGAATGGCGCGTTAGGGGAACAACATCAAAGACGTTGCACGCCTGGGTGCTGTGTCGAACTCGCCCAGGCAGACGAACAGCAAAACGCATGTTAACGGTACCTAGCGTCCGATTCACTAATCACAAGATCCGTTGTTTCGAAACAGTGCTGATTCAAGTTTCGACTCAGTCGAACAGTTCGCTGACTCGATTCACTGAGTCGGAACATCAACTCAGTAGCAGGGTTGCCAACGTCAGTGGTTTCCCACCGAATCTGGTGGTTTTTAAAGCCGACGGTGGGAAAGCATCAGAGTCAGTGGGAAAGTTGGTGGATTTTAATGAAATCGTTTAAATAAATAAAAAAAGAATAAAAAAGTTGCAGAAGTAATATAATCCTAATTTGAAATTATTAATGAATATGGACAGATAAATGACTAGGACATGTATCACATTATTGGATAAAATGTAAAATTCTTAAGAGTTCAAAGATATTAACAATGGTATGACTCATTGCTCATTGTCGAGGACGAAGAACTGACATTGTGTTCGTGGTATGTATTTGTTGCTACAGCACTTAATCAGATTTTTCTTGTTGTGAAAATGACTGAACATTGCAGACACGTAATATGTGATTGTACTTTCATTGTTAACTTTCTTTTTTCTCAGATGTGATTACATTGGAATATAGGTAAAATCGAGATCTGACATAAAATAAAGACAATAGTATGACTGACGTTGACCTCCTTTCCAGACTGGATTACTTTGTGTTTTCAAGTTCAAATATTTCAGAATTTGCTTTCTGTACCTGACAAGCATTGCAATGGCTCAAAGTAATTATTGTTTGTTTTTATATATAACATGTTTACTGAAGTGCTTTTGAATAAACAATATTTTTTTGTATTTCCGTCTAATGTGTATACAGATAAGTCAGGTTCATAAAAACTCCTTTAAATGCATAGCTGCGTCCAAATTTCAAATCAATCGGTCAAGAACAAACGAATAGACAGTGGTTTTTTTTTTTTTTTTTTTTTTTTTTTTTTTTTTTTTTTTTTTTTGTATGGAAACTTCGGAAAGTTCGGTGGTTTTTGGTAGGATTTTACGGTCACTTCGGTGGTTTTTATCATGACCTCGTTGGCAACCCTGCTCAGTAGCCAACTCTACCTGGAAGCGTAGCTTGCCGACTGGAGGGCGAGCGTAGGGCACGCCACGGAAGGCGTAGAAGGGCCGGCCGGAGGAGGAGCGCAGCGTGAGGCCGCGCAGCGCGCCCTGCTCCACGTGCACCACGGGCGAGGAGGCGGCGGCGGCGGCTGCTGCCAGGAAAAGCAGCAGCGCGGGGAGGCAGCGGCGCGGCATGGCGGACCAAGGCGACGGCGACGGCCGGACTGGCACTGGCGGCGGCTGCCTCCTGGCGCGGCGCGTCTGCCGCCGGGGAGGTGGAGGGGAGGGGGCAGCTGGCAAGCACCTGCTCACCTCGCCCTATTGGACCAGGACGGCGCGCAGGGGCAGAGACCGACATACTCGCTGCTGCTATGCAGTCAAGAAAAAAAAACGTAAGAAGAGCTGCGTTTGAACGTGACTCCAACTGTTCCAACAATTTACGTCACAGTTCGGGAAATCTCGGAATATGTTCGAACATTCGATCACAATGCTATCTAGATATGTCAGGAGGTACTATCAAGAGTCACGAAACTCCCGGTAGTTTTCTGCAACCTGGCGACTGCAGCGCTGCCAAGCGGCCGGGTCGTAAAAACATACCGAGAGGCGAGAAACCATTATGGTTTAGATATGGAGTCGAACGACACGTTTAAAATGCATTGGCGGCGCTAGACGAAAACTTGGCGTCGGCGAACTCGTCTTTGCGAGGCCCCTTTCATTTATTTATTTATTATTTTTTTAGTAATGAAGAAAATGTTAAATGAACTGAATTATACATCAATAATCATTATACTAAAATTCTATTAGTATAATACACAGGCATTATTGAAATGACAAAAATTGCAATAAGCAAACACAAATTAGAGGAACTTTCAGCTTTTCGTCTCAGTGAAATTTTTTAAGTTCACATCTTAATAGTAGTCACTATGTCGGCTTCAGTTGATAGTACTGACAACGCGGATAGTGCTTCTTTGCTCATTGCAGGTCTTAAACAATTTTAACTTTGAGAAGCTTCTCTCGGCCAAAGCTGTACTGACTGGATGGAACTGTGAGCATGATTCTGATTGATTTATAAAACATTTGGATATACTTCTTCCAAATTGTTTTCTAAAATGTACTGAAGAAATTGTTTTGCAAGTATTGAACTAAAAATTGCATTACTGCTGAACTCATACCGAAATAAATACGGACAACTAAACAGTTGCCGGTCGGGATTGGCCGAGCTCACTAAGGCGTCATACTACGGTGAGCGTGATCGCTCTCGTCGGGGGTCGAATCCCTCTCTTCGGTACAGATGTTGTGTCCATCCACTGGTTAAGCTAGTGTAAATTAGATGTAGTTCGTCGCTACATAACCTAGCAATTGAAAAGCGCCATTAAACATCAAGTAAAAGAAAAAAGGAAAATTTTGACAATGTTTTGCGAGGTCCCCAAAGGCGCGAGGCCGTCGGCAGTGGCCGACGTCACCGACGCCTAGCGCCGCCACTGTTAAAATGCGACTGCATTTCGGAGCTTATTGCGACGCAATAAATTGTAGTTTCTCAAATATGAAAAGGTCCTACAATTTAGGATAAATTAAAGCTTGTTAAATTTTAAGGGTGTGCGGTATCAGTAACAGAGAGAGACGTAACGAACCCAGTATTTTTCTTGAATGTTATTTTTGGTAGTCTACTCACAGGTTTAAAGACGTCAAACAAATTTTTGCACAGCAGTCTACTATTGGTGATGCAGCAATGATAGTCGAAAGTTAACAGGGATTTGTTTGTGCCAAATGTAAAATAAAACGCAACTTATTGTAATTTAACGTGTACTGACAAACTGAAATTTTAGCAGGAAAAGATTCTTAAGGTTTTACTGTATCTTTATATTCCTGGGGAGTAGGTACGATGAAAACATGACAGGAACGACACATGCAAGCCATATGAGCAAGAATAAAGCGAAAATGACTTTTATAAGACGTAACACTTAGTCTCTAAGAATGTAACAATCGTGTCTAGTGCCAGTATCAAATGTATTAAGATGTTCAAAATCTGCAGAAAAAATACACGTGCAACGTGTAACTACGTACCAGTACATTATATAACTTTTAATCTATTTTGAACTTTAACACACTAGGTTACAATTCGCTTCTTGTGTTAAATCGTTTTTGGATGTTATGATTGCGACCATGCTAGTGTGAGCCGTATGTATTACAATGCACTGGCATGTTATTATTACAAACTGACATCAACAGGAAACGGGATTTTCCTTTAATAATATTTTCGTATTTGTGTCACAAAATACAGTGCTACAGTGCCACGTTTAATGCCTAGGAAATATGTAAACAACAGCAATAATAAATAATAAATTGTTCGTTTCGGTAGTACAATTTTCTGCTACTGAGCTTGCTACCCAGCCGCTTGGAGCGCTAGTATCGCTTCAGCTGTCAAATGGTTGCATTTTTTTCCCTACTGAGTTTCGCGACTGTTTGTTTTAGACTGTGGTACTATCTCTACGTTTTACAGCGTTGATAATCATAAATCTTTTCGACGCTGTGTTGTAAACTATTTATAAACAAGATAGTGTCATTAATGTACTATGGGGAATTAATAAGTGAGAAATGCAGACTGTAGTACCTTCTAGGATGCAGGTCTTAAATAAAAACAGTACGATTATAGGCTGTATACGTAAACGATAACAATCGCGATTTAAATCCCAGTGCTGCCATCTAGCGACGTCTGTCGGTACTGCGTACACACACACGCACACACACACACACACAGTAGCTCGTGCACTATTTATTCCGTGGTTGCAATTACAGTTTATTTTTATGTGATTTATTTTCGTTATTGGGTACATTTCTTATGTTTTCCCCATTGCGTCTCTTTTAATATTGTTTTCAAGGCAATTAAAAGGAGGTGACATTTTTATCTGTTACTCACCGTATGAAGTGGAAATTGGAATGGTCATTTGTAACCTATCTCTTATTATCAGATTATACGTAATTTCGAAATATGAAGGATTCACAATCATGTAACATACTTCCAGAAACATTTTTTTCTTTGAGTGTTAGCTTTGCAACAATTTGATGCAGTAGTTCTGTTAGGCCTTTAGTAGTAGATATTTTGTTTATCAACGGATCATATCATGTAGTGATATCGGTTAAATTGTACGACGCTTCTCGCCGGGCTGTAGTGGTTATGTTGGCACCAACGGTAATGATGGCAACTTAGATGACCAATAAATGTTTTGTCGCGACAACTGCAATTAAAACGAAAATTATTTTATTCTGAACGGACAACGGTACATACAAGAACCTGTTGACCATAGAGCAGGTACAGTATTAAATTTGCTGCGAGTGAAACGAGCAGCAATAACATTTACTCTGTAGCTCGTGAAAAATATTAACGCAATTCTACACTTCATTGTTTATCTGTTGCCAACATAAGCACTGGAGCCTGGCGAGAAGCGTCGTAAATTTTTTCCAGTGATATCAGACAGGTCACGTATGCACTGTTTTATACAAACTATACAGTTTTTCATAGTGATGCCCTTCTTTTTTTACATGTATTTATACTTGCTATAAAATTAGTTCTGAGCAAAGCAATAGCCCAGTAACTTCAAAATTTTCCGCGCACCGTTTGCAAATATGCAGCGTGATTCGTTGTCTGAGTTCGATACTTTGTCGAGTTTTCCACTCTAACGCGAAATCTCAAGCAAGTTCGAACGACCATTTGCTCAACCCTAGAATTCCGCTAAATTTTAAGAAGCTAATGCGACTATCACCATTTGGGCGATATTTCACCTGAACACGGCCCGTATCCGTAAGATAGTGGGCAGCGCGATAGACTGCCATGCAGGGGGCCCTGGTCGATTCCTGGTCGGGTCGGAGATTTCTCCACTCGGGGGCTGGGTGTTGAGTTGTCTAAGGCGGCCAACCGTCCTGCATTCTGCGGAACAGTCCCACATTTGGCTTCGTCGTCCCGCATTGGGATAATTACTGAAAATGTTCCGCAAAATGACAAAAGTGTCCCGCATGCAAGAGTGGATTCAGGGAGTGGGGGGGGGGGGGGCACAGGCGCACGTGCCCCCCCCCCCCCCACAGACAGCCTGACAAAAAAAAAAAAAAAAGAGAGAGAGATGGGGGGAGGAGGAGGAGGGAAGGGAGGGAGTGAGCTATCCTGACACGACTCACAGTCCGTCCTCCAACTTTAGTTAGTTCAAGTGTGCTTTTAATGACAGTCACACAACGGGAGCCTGAAGATAGTCTAGTGGAGCACCGAAACCAGTCGCACAAAATTTAATAAAGAATTTACTTACAGCTGCTGGTATTTCCATCCATCTATATAATCTAATCAGCTGCGTCCCAATTCTATCTACGATGGAGAGAATTCGAATTATTTACAGAGGAATGGAAAAACTGGTGGAATCCGACCTTGGGGAAGCTCAATTTGGATTCTGGAGAAATTTAGGAACACGCGAGGCAATATTCACATTATGACTTATCTTAGAAAATAGTTTAAGGAAAGGAAAACCTACGTTTGAGCATTTGAGATCTGGAGAAGGTTTTTAACAACGTTGACTGGAAGACAGTTTTTCAGATTCTGAAAGTAACAGGGGTAAAATATAGGAAGCGAAGAGTTATATTCAACTTGTTCAAAACCCAGACAGTAATTGTTGGAGTCGAAGGTCATGAAAGTGTCGCAGTGGTTGGGAAGGGAGTAAGACATGGTTTTTGACCTTCCCCAATGTTGTTCAGTCTGTACATTGAGCAAGCTATGAAGGAATGTAAGGAGAAGTTTGGAGAGGGTATTAAAGTCCAGGGAGAGGGAGTAAAGACCTTTCGCTTCGCTGACGACATAGTAATTCTGTCAGCGACAACAAAGGACATGGAAGAACAATTAAACGAAATGGACAATGCCTTGAAAAGAAGATATAACATGAACATTAACAAGAGTAAATCGAGGGTGATGGAATGTACTATCAGAATATCAGGCGATGCTGAGGTAATTGATTATGAGACAATAAAATTATTAGATGAGTTTTTTATTTGGGTAGCAAGATAACTTCTGATAGCCAAAGTAAAGAAGATATAAAATGTAAAAAGGCTATGGGAAGAAAAGCATATCTGAAGAAGCAAAATTTATTGACATCAAATATTAGTTTAAATCTTAGGAAGTCCTTCCTGAAAATATTTTTCTGCAGTGTAGCATTGTATGGGAGTGAAACGTGTGCGAGCCGGCCGCGGTGGCCGAGGGGACTGAGGCGCTCCAGTCACGGTCTGCACGGCCACTACGGTCGGGGGTTCGGATCCCCCCCTCGGGCATGGATATTTGTGCCGTCCTTAGGATAAGCTAGTTGATAAGTAGTTTGTAAGTTTAGGGAATGATGACCCCGTAGTTAAGTCCCATAAATTATACAAACATTTGAATTTGAAATGTGGGCGATAAGGATTTCAGACGAAAAGATTATAGAAGCTTTCGAATTGTGGTGCTACAGATGAATGATGAAAATTAGATGGGTAGTTTACGTAACTAATGAGGAGGTGCTCAACAGAATTGGGGAGAGAAGGAGTTTCTAGCATATCCTGACTAAGAGAAGGGATAGGGTGGTGGAACACATTCTGAGACATCAAGGAATTGTCAACTTAGCATTAGAAGGAAGTGTGTGGGGTAAAAATCGTAGAGGGAGACCGAGGGACGAATACAGTAAGCAGATTCAAAAGGATGTAGGTTGCCGTCCGTATTCTCAGGTGAAGAGGCTTGCACAGGACAGGGTAGCGTGGAGAGCTGCATCAAACCAGTCTGCGGACTGAAGACCACGACAACACAAGCCACAACAACAACATCCCTTCTACAACTCGTCAAAGTCTGTAAGGGCAATTTCCGAACAAACTTTGTACTGAAGGACAGGTGTGGTCAACTTGTTATAGACCAACGCATGAAGTTTGATGACATGCGTGCTAAGTTGTACTCCTATGCTTTGATGTCACAATATTTTGAACTCGCGTAAATAAATTCTTTGTCACTCAGATGAAGTAAACGTCACATAGTTCGGTAGTAACAATTTCACCAAGAAAGTCGGTTAGGATTCATCATCAATGAAATATCGCCTAGAAAAAATCGTTGACGGAGAATCGCCCAGACGATTAAGTTTGGTAGTCTGACGCCTTGAACGTTTGCCCCTAACTTCAACATGAAAAACACAAACATTTTAGACGACCTTCCGATGCATATAATGGAAAATCATTTTTTGGGGCATTAACTTTAACCACGATTATTTCAAACTCTAGTGAGTGTCTAGCAAAAAGCCGAAACAGGTGTCTTTATTTTCAGTACAGATCGTCTGTGCAAAACTTGATCAAAATCGTGGACATATGTTCAATTGCTACCAGCTGCATAGTTCTGACAGTTGCAGAAGGTGTAATGTGTGTGTGTTTGTGTGTGTGTGTGTGTGTGTGTGTGTGTGTGTGTGTGTGTGTGTGTGTTTGTCAGTTACTTAATAAAGTAACATTAACGAAGTTATTCCTGCCCCGTAGATGTCACATTCATTTCAGATTTATGTAAAACAAAATATTATACGACATGAGGACGAATGAAACTTTCACTCTGCAGCGGAGTGTGCACTGATATGGAACTTCCAGGCAGATTAAAATTGTGTGCCGTAACAGGGATTAGAAACTGGGACTTTTGCCTATCGCGGGCAGGAGTTATATCATCTAACCTATCCCCGCACGCTTCACAGTCTATCCTCACCACTTTACTTTTGCCAGTACCTCGCCTTCTACTTTTCACATTTCACAGTTCTCCTGCGAAACGTGCAGGGCTAGCACTCCAGGAGGAAGGGTATAAAGGACACATGGCTTAGCCACAGCCTAGGGGTTGTTTCCAGAATGATATTTTCACTCTTCAGCACAGTGTGCGCTAATATATAACTTTCCTGGCAGATTGAAACTGTGTGCCAGAACTGGGATTTGAACCTAGAACCTTGCTTTTCGCAGGAAGCGCTCTACCTTCTGAACTATCCCGGCACGCCTCACGGTCCGTCCTCAACTGTACCTCTGCCAGTACCTCGCCTCGTGATTTCCAAACTTCACAGTAGCTCTCCTGAGAGGGAGTAAAGTTTGTAAAGTAGGGGGGCGAGGTACTGGCAGAAGTTGTAAGGGCCGACCGTAAAGCGTAACGGGATAGCTAAGACGGTAGAATGTTTGCCCATCAAAGGCAAAGGTCACAGGTTCGAATTCCGGTTCCGGCACACAATTTTAATCTGCAGGAGGTTTCATGAGACACAAAGTTACACCAAATCCAAATGTTTGTAGAGCTTTAACTACGGGCTCATCAGTCCCTAAACTTACAAACTACTTATGAACTAGGTAACACTAAGGACGGCACAAATATCCATGCCCGAGGGGGAATTCGAACCCCCGACCGTAGTGGCCGTGCAGACCGTGACTGGAGCGCCCCAGTCTCTCGGCCACCGCGGCCGGCACAAAGTTACACGATTAGTGACTAGTGAATAGTTTAAATGTCACTTGTCTTCTGATCACTGGGATGACTGATATTTCTGTTAATTACTACATACAAATTAGAGCAAGTGTGCGTACGCGCTCGCACACACACACACACACACACACACACACACACACACACACATACACACAATACTCGCCTCACACGACATCCCATCGCATTACGTTCGTCGTCCATTGTCATATATATATATATATATATATATATATATATATATATATATATATATAGTGTGTGTGTGTGTGTGTGTGTGTGTGTGTGTGTGTGGCTCACTCTTATATGAAATAAGTAGAAAAGGAAATATCGTAATTCATGTGAGCGTAGAATCACCGAGAGAGTGCTTCAATCATATCAATATCGTTCGTTAGGCTACTGTGGCTATGTGAAACGAAATTTATAAAAAAATATAGTTTTTCAGATACTCAATATTTTAAACCCATAAGATAGATTACATTTTTTGTCGTTCGTTTTCTCTACAAACATAAAGATCAGTTTACCGACTCTGGACCACGTGACATATAATTCACATTAGTAAAAAGCCATTACTGTCTACATTCTTTCCATCTGTTTTCGATCCGCTGTGTCTCTCTCCTGCGGGACACTATCTACCTCTTCATTCTCCCTCTGTTTAATCCCAGGCCTCTGTTCATCACTCCCTTTCCTTCCCTCCATCTTCCATCTTCTCCTCAATCTATCTCTATGTCCGTATCGTCTTTCGCTCATAGTACCTATATAAAATGTAGAAATTATAAATTAGGGAATTGCTTCAAATTTTGTTTATCTAGTGGAAACTATCACAAAGTTACTGTTACATAAAACTGAATGAAATAATGACTCCCATAAACAACGTTTTGTTCAGAATTTCTTTCTATGGTGTTTTGATGTTCACTGCTAATATCATGATCGATCTTGTTGAAAATTAACCTTTAAACATGAACCTAACTAAAATGCGTTTCCACGAAAAGTTGTTACTTTAATGTCGACACGCAAGACAGAAGTTGGTACTACTTCAATTTTCGACCCTCACTTATTTGGCAGCTGGAGAATTTAAATCGTGATCAGAGCTATAGATATGAAAACATCTGCTTCCTTTTGCCTCTCTTAATGGCTACGTATATACATGATTTTCGGTTCGCACGCGTCTATGGCTAAGCGTCTTTTGAATTATGCAAGTTTCATTGGCCTCTTTGTATAATTATAATCGAAAATCGATACGTCATTTTTCATGTGGATGTATTTTAATAATGATTTCGGTAAAAATTCACTTGCAGGAGCGGCTGATGTTGCCAAAATCTCTTGACTGCTCTTTGAAAACTCAGTTACATACAATGAGGCTAATAATGTTTCCGCCGGCATCAGTGGACGAGCGGTCTGCGGCGCGCCAGTCACAGTCTGCACGGCCGATACGGTCGGAGGTTCGCATCCCCCATCGGGCATGGATGTTTGTGTCGTCTTTAGTACAATGTAGTTCATAAGTAGTTTGTAAGTTTAGGGACGGATGACCCCGTACTTAAGTCCCATAAGCTATACAAACATTTGAACATTTTGATAACACAAACACCCATGCCCGAGGGAGGACTCGAGCACCCGACGGCGAACGGCGGCGCGCACCGGAGCAGGGCGCCTTTACGTATGGCTATGCTGCCAGCACGGCAACCCTTACACGTCATCTGAGCTTTTAGAAAATACGTCTGTTAATATTGGCAGCTGACAATCACACTACATTATCTAAACACGTCTTGCTAAATGTGGAAAAGTATGTTACTGAGGCAGTGTTACAGTATTTAAATAACGAATGAAACATATACTGTCTGTCAAAAATCTTCGACTTTCATGAATAATATCGTTGTTTTTCTTCTTTCACACCATGTAGTATTATATTATTTGACTTGCCCTGTAGAATATTTATACAGAATTTAAATTAACAAGACCAAATAAAAATTATTTGAATGCGACCATTTACTCATGGTTCTTGGCATGCACGGTCGATCACACTCAGGCTTGAACGCTTGCACAAGCACGCATAATCGAGATTCGATGAAGTTTTAAGCTGCTTGCACAGTACTGAAGATTGAATAACTTTATCATAAACTGATAAACAAGCTTAAATATGCTTGTGGAAGCACGCTTGTACGAGCATATTTTCAAGCATGTTGTTACGTGTGTGGCTGCCTTAAAGGGCTATTTTATACGAATGATTTTCTGGTTAAGTGGAGACTTCAGCCAAATGCTTCCAAAGCAAAGGTTAGTTGTTTCCATCTCAACAACAATCTCGCTGGAAAGGAACTCTGTATTCGATTTGAAAACACCATTCTGAGGCACAATAAAACTCCGAAGTACTTGGGTATGACGCTGGACAGAAAATTATCTTTTAAAGAGCACCTAACAAAGACTGTCGAAAAATTAAAAACAAGAAACAACATATTCAAAAGCTGCTTTAGCAATTGTATTCTCGGCTGCCGAATACTGTGCTCCCATTTGGAAAAACAGCCCACATGTAAAAAAGGTGGATGTCCAGCTGTATAACACTCTGATGATGATTACTGGAGTAATTAAATCCACTCCAACGCAATGGCTCCCCTATATTAAGTCACATTGCATGGCCATACTTGCAACGTACTGGCGCCCTTGTACATGAATAAAAAAACATCTTGGTAAATCGAATCTACCAAGGCATCGAGACTGCAAATACTGATAGGCTTCAATCTAGGAACCTCGCCAACAAGAACAGCAAGGACCTGTGTGCAAGAGGGTTTCAGTATCACAAACGCATGAGCTGAAAAATGGAACGCATAGCAAATCATAATATGCCTTGTATCACGCAAAAGCCACCTACTCGAACTCGTCATGGCAGATGTGTTTATTCTCGGTATAAATGGGATAAACAACTATCCCCTTAGTGTGACTGCGGAGAGAATCAGACCATCAGCCATATCTACATCTACATTCATACTCCGCAATCCACCCGATGGGTGTGTGGCGGAGGGGCCTCTATGTGGGCTCTAATCTCTCTGATTTTATCTTCATGATCTTTACGCGAGATATACGTAGGAGGGAGCAATATATTGCTAGACTCCTCGGTAAAGGTATGTTCTCGAAACTTCGACAAAAGCCCGTACCGAGCGACAGAGCGTCATTCCCGCAGTCTTTCACTGAAGTATATCGATCATCTCCCTAACGCTTTCACGCGGACTGCATTTCCTTAGGATTTTTCCAATGAATCTAAGTCTGGCATCTGCTTTACTGACGATTGATTTTATATGGTCGTTCCATTTTAAATCACTTCTTCCAGTTGCTGACCTGCTATAGCGTAGGTAAATGATACAGGATCTTTCTTTCTATGTATTCGCAGCACATTACACTTGTCTACATTGAGATTCAATTGCCATTTCCTGCACCATACGTCAATTCGAGACAGATCCTCCTGCATTTCAATACAATTTTCCATTGTTACAACCTCTATATATACTACAGCGTCATCTACAAAAAGCCTCAGTGAGTTTCCGATGTTATACGCAAAGTCATTTATTATATCGTGAACAGCAACGGACCCACGACACTCCCCTGTGGCACACCTGACATCAGTCTTACTTCGGAAGACTTCTCTCCATTGAGAATGACATTCTGCATTCTGTTATCTAGGAACTCCTCAATCCAATCACACAATAATGGTCTGATAAACCATATGATCTACTTTTTTCATTAAACGTCTGTGGGGTACTGTATCAAACGCCTTGCGGAAGTCAAGAAGATATTGTTGAAGAGTGTCCCAGAAGAGTCTATAATGCCAGCCCAGAAGACGTCCTGATCGCTACTCCAGAGTCGATAGATTACATCAGTAGACTTGATGTTTGTTTGTCATTCTTGAAGTTTGTTGTATTAGTGATGTTTGTTTGCAAATTCTTAATGTTTGTTATAGTAGTGATTTGTCTGTAACTTTCTTATGTGTCTGTATTGCCATACGATAAATAAAAATAACGGTTAAAATGGCCTACTTTTGATAGGAACAGAAGCACTTTGTGACTGTAAAACGATGTTTTATCTCCGAAAACCTAGACGGGGTTTTCCGCAGACCCGCAATTATAGTAAAATAATATTGTGATTGATCTGTAGGTAGGTGTCGGGGGCATTCTTGTCGAAATTAAGCTGGTGTGCTGGAGCCATTTCTCGCTATTAGAAATATTGAAATCTGCCAAGACTGCAGGACTGCGCCGAAATCAAACCCGTGTCATGAGAAAGGCATACAGCCTGAAAGTAAACCAGACCCAAGCTTAATGGTAACTGACAAGGCTACAGCATTTCTCACATCACTAGTCAATGCTATATCTATCACAATCATTTCCCAAAATACGTGAGAATTGTGCGGTGAATGAAAAGTCTGCAACCTCTGTTGTCCCCCCTTCATAATCTACAATTATGAACTAGTCAGTCTAGTTTTTATAAAATTGCTACTTGATATCTTAAATTCTTTCAGCTGGAGATAGTGTGATGATTGACTGACATGGGTGTGAGCAATATATATATCTGTAAACGATACGGGTTGGGTTGCGGTGGACTCAGACGTAGCCGGTTGGCCTTGTAAAGCGAGAAGCTTACCGAGCAACACCTTCTGTTGTAGGACGGGGCTGCCACCGTTCATGGGTTTCGCTATTTTCAACGATGCAAACTGGAAAAGTAGCACTCTATTTTTTCGGATTGCAAAAATTAGCTACTTCACTCCGTAGCATTCGTATAGCAATTTCTTAAGCGTACTTATTTCATTTGTGGTTTAACGTCTTGATATATTCTTGACACTATCTGTCGCCGTGTGCTTCCCCTCATAGTGATACATTATGGTTCATACTACGTTAGCACGAGATTTTAACTGCATTTCTGACAGCGCTGTTTCGTTCGGCTCTGACTGGTAATGTGATTATATTTTAAGC
This sequence comes from Locusta migratoria, assembly GCA_026315105.1. Lineage (NCBI taxonomy): Eukaryota > Metazoa > Arthropoda > Insecta > Orthoptera > Acrididae > Locusta > Locusta migratoria. Next base: position 727,361,141 of record CM048744.1, on the reverse strand, counting down.
AATTAAAACACTGTCTCAATTAAGAAAAAAAGAAAGAAAAAAGAAAAGGTGTGGCTGTACAGCACATTGTAAAATAGATATTTATTCTGGTTAAGGTTGTGAGTCGAAAGTTGTTACACGTGGTTTCAATAGTATTAACTTCATGAAATAACCGTTCTTTTATTTTAATTGTGCCTCTTATTTGGGTTATTGTGCTTGGCGAACAAATTGCTTTTTCCATCTCCTAGATCCAAACCGACATTTCGAATTACTCCGAGTCAAGTAATTCTATGAGTCAGAATGCATGCAATCAGTTAGTTTATGAAAATAAGGAGAGTCCACCGACTTATTTCTCCCTACTACTTGCAAGTTGATTATTTGAGTTCTCTACTCGTCCATAAATACGGAGATGTATTTCCCGATTAAGTTTTTGGGGATAAATCACCATCATATTTCCTACGCCTTTACTGGAAAAAGTAAGCATTTATTCAAACGACGAAATATACCTATTGTTCGTCTGACAGGCCTTTCTTGTGCTCCGTATTAAGCATCATCTGACTGAATGACACCTACGACCTGCGTTGTAATCACTTCTGACTGGGTCTCCTTGTGCGCGGGCTCTCCTGTTGGTAAGTTGTGATTGTGGCCTCTCCTCTCTTGTATTTTCTTTTCCTTCTAGCTGATGTTTACTGCCGCTGTTGCATATGGGTTGGGCACGGGCATAGATACCAGTAGTTCAGTGCCATGAGTGCTTGTAGTCCCTCTCCGTTTGTACCTTAGTCGGTAATTGTACAGGGAAGGATCAGATTTCATCGTGCAAGCAACTTTCCATCATGTTACACCATTGGGAACTGCAAGCGAAGAGAATATTTACGTAATTCACAACTTCTCAAACCGCGTATTGGTATGCCCTCACCACAGAATAGGAAGTATACAGAAAGGAAACTCGGCTGCAATCTGTGGACCAAAATTTTTTATGCGAGTGCAAAGACTGCCACACTGGAACAGAGTAAAAGCACAGTGTTGGAAGCGAAACGTGAATGTCTACGCTTTGTTTATACAATCAGTTGTGAATTTTAGCTGCTGACCTTAACTATATTATATTATATTAGAACTATTTGCCCGTATTTCAAAATCTTTATCGCTGTTAAACATAATGAGTGGTAAAATACGACGTTTCAGCTTGGCGGGCGACATGAAATATTTATTTTGCAATTTTCGTATCTATTTCGTTCCCATGATGGAAAATCAACATTGCAGATTGCAAGTCAAGATGACTCATGTATTCTGCATAAAACATTTAATGGTCAGATCAATAAAATTATTTTATGGCTAAGACCATTAAATGTTTTATGCAGAAAACATGAGTCATCATGACTTAACAATATGCAATGATGATGTTCTATCATGGAAACGAAATCGATATGAGAATTTTTGTAAAATAAATATTTCATATCGCCCGCCAACCTGAAACGTCTTGTTTTATTGCAATATTGTGGTGGGCCGGTGCAATCTCCATTATGGAATCAAATTAGCCGGCCGCGGTGGCCGAGGGGACTGAGGAGCTTCAGTCACGGTCTGCACGGCCACTACGGTCGGGGGTTCGAATCCCCCCTCGGGCAAGGATATTTGTGCCGTCCTTAGTTGTAGGTAGTTCATAAGTAGGTTGTAAGTTTAGGGACTGATGACCCGGTAGTTAAGTCCCTTAAGCTTAACAAACATTTGAACATTTTTTTTAATCAAATTACATAATGAGTGGTACTAAAGAGAAAAGGTGGCCGAAGGTGTTCAGTACCTAATTTCCGAAATAATTCAAATGTAAATAAAGACATAAGCTTGTTCATCTTTCCAGAAGATGAAGAACGGTAATTGAACATCCGTATATATATAGCTTACTAACAAGCAAACCAATTTAACTCAAATTGTATGAGAAGAAGAGGGAAGACGAACCTTTCGAATTACTAAAATATTTCGTCAGACTTCGTCATAGTAAAAGAGAAAGCACCTGAAAAAAATTTCAGACAGCAGTATGAGTATAACCGAGTTTAATTATCAATCTGATAAGGGGAGATCATGTGATGGGTGTCACCGATTTGATTGGAGACGCGTAGACGAACCCTATAAATTCCTAAAATATCTCGCCTGAGAGGGTCGTAGGAAACGAGAAAATGTTAACGAAAGATTTCCGATTATGGTATAAGGCAAATAAACTGGTTTGAGTGACAGTACTTATAATGTTGGAATAGCGCTTATTCGAGTGAATTGATTTCCTGGGTTCCATTTCCCCAGCGTACCCATTTATTATTTATTTTTATTCTTCGCCATTTTAACTTTTAATTAAGAAAATTAAATTTATTTAAAAATTTCATTTTCAGTGGTACTTACTTTAATTAATCAGTGTGCCGTATTTACATAGTTGATTTTCGTAATCCGCTGAAGTTTTGAACGAAAAATCATATTTGAGAAATCCATAGCTATCAATTACCTGCAGAAGTTACACTACATTTGTTAGTGTGATAATCGTCAACAAGCATAATATTTACACAATGCAAATTTGATAATAGCAAAGTATAATCTGACAAGTCACAGTATAACTGGCTTAATGATCTGATTATTTTTTACGGAACTCAAATTGTACATAAAGACTCGTAGACGGATTTCCTCTGCCGAGAAACAGATATTGGTCTATTATCAACATTAAAAAAATATTTCGAAACGCTAGCTACTTTCGTTTGTAGAAATATATAACCGAAATTGCAACAACTAAAAGTAGTAGCATTGATTATGGCCTTTGGTGGATGTATGATCGTGATCGTTTGGGATTACTGTCCAGTGACAACAGAGTTACAGATGAAATTTACACAACTGTTTATAGATTACCGATTCAGTTATTCATGTCCAATAGCCAGTGAAAGGCAGTGCTGTTAATTAGGAATTTATTACCTAACAGTTAGTGCTATTCTGAAAAATTTCACTCACTTGCTTCTTTTTCTCGTCTCGCTTCGAAATAAGTTGAGGAGATCTTGAAATCGGAGGCACTCACTCCGCGTCCATCACCTTGGTGGGTGATTTAACTGACCAACTGAGTAACGAAAAAACAACGAGCGAGCCGGTAATCCAGTGGAATAAGCAATTAACTTTCGCAACAAAATGTTCAAATGTATGTGAGGTCTTATGCGACCAAACTGCGTTGTTATCAGTCGCTAGACTTGCACACTAATTACTTGACTAACTTAAACTAACTCTGAGGACAATACAGACACCAATGCCCGCGGGAGGATTCGAAGCTCCGACCGTAGCGGCTGTGCAGACTGTGACTGATGCGCCGCAGACCGCTCGGCCACTGCGGCCGGCCTATCGCAACAATAAGACAAGTAGCCAGCTGCAACTAGTTGTCACCCTCTACTGCGAGCGAAGTCCCAGTAATGTCTATCGTTAATAGATCTTGAGTTGGTTTACGTTTTAGGAGGCGATCCACTTATAATATTGTAAAAAGATATAAAAAAGCCAAGATAGCTGTCATCAATTTTTATTTACGACGACCGATTTCGCTGAACTATGTCAGCATCATCTGGTCAAATAAAATATTTTACAAGGCCATAATCTTGTAATGTCAATCAGTTGTTATATAACAATTTACAGTGCATAGGTCCACTATGTCATTAACAAGATTATGGCCTTGTAAAATATTTTATTTGACCAGATGATGCTGACATAGTTCAGCGAAATCGGTCGTCGTAAATAAAAATTGATGACAGCGATCTTGGCTTTTTTATATCTTTTTACAATAAGTTAATAGATCTGCTGTGGCCTTCGCTATGTACCATGATGAGTTAATTCAGACTTTTAGAATCAGCAACCGGATCATAAAATTACAAGTTTCATGAGATAGTAAAATTGACTTTTCGAAAAATTAGTTACGTGACTGAATCGAATTCTGAGGTTACCAAATTTGGATGACTAAAATATCTGGAAAAAAAATTCTGAATGTTGGGATTTTGCTGTCGGAAGACGCGTGGAACGTGCCACCATGCCTACACGCATGCGCAGAGTTAAAGTAAAGTGAGAGCAGTGCCTCTTCTCGCTTTTTCTACTAGAAGTATGGCAGTTGGCTGTATGAGCAGTAGTAGCTACCCACATAAATTTTCGGGAACACCCATACTGTTAGATTAGCGCATGCGTAGAACAGGCTGAGTTGTGCTTGGGTGAGTCTCCCAATGACCATTGTTTATGTTACGTCATTGCGCTGTTTTCTCTTCGTTCACAGCTCTTACGTCAAATGAAAACAAAACGAATTTCTGTGGCTAGGAGCTACAGTATCGTCCAAAGAATAGCTTCGTTATTTTCCACACATTATATGAATATGGTATGACAGTTGCCCTAAGTACATTAATTCTGTGTACCCCTATGAACAACATTCAGCAGAGCTGTACATGGGCACGTGATGACCAGCACGCACAAAATTCCCAGCGGAAATGCGACGGAAAGAGGATGACCAGTGCTAACAACAAACACGGCGACCTTTCGTAATCGTAGTTGGACATGCAGAGTAACATCTGTTTTCTAGCGCTCTCTGGCAGCTGCTCAAACGAGCTTACAGAGTTTAAAATATTTTTCTGTACGCAACATTTTTTGCAACTTGTTCCATGTTGGCAACACTGTTCGTTGTTCGCGTCCCCATAAAAACTACCGACCACTTGTCTTCTACATATTCGCATCGTCTGTTATGCTGAAATGGCAGTACTGAGCAAACATTTCATACTGTGTATTGGCATCGAGAGCTACGCTATGACAGGTGAAGAGAAAGAATTAGTTATATGAGGCGATAAAATAATAATAGGCAGCTCGACGAAATAAGCAAACGGAGAAGACGTAATTGTCGGAGGCGGACAAAAAAACATACTATAGTAGATGTGGTGGAAATGATACGCTTTGCGAGATGAATTTTGAAGACGTTTCTGGTTTTAGTAACTTCACCAGGATTCGCCGTCAGATTTTGAAATGAATATTACAGGGCCAGTTGATTCAAAGAAAGGCGCAAATTTCAGAAAAAAAACAACTCCTGGGAAGAGGAGACTTGCTGTTACACTTCGTTTCTAAGCAACAGGAAGTGCCTATGAAACCCTTGCATATTTATTCCACATTTCAAAGCTAGCCATATGTCGTTATTGTCCCCACAGTTTGTGAAGCTCTGGATGAAGGCTTATGTAAACACAATTCAGTTGTATTAATAGCACTGAAACATATATTTAATTGATCAGATATTTATTTATATTTTTCACGTTACTCCAAATCGTCATTTTCAATAAAGGAAAATTCCTTAGCCCCGCGCTACAAATGGAAGTGACAAGGAATCTGCTACTGACGATGCCCTTTTCACGTCCTCGTTTTGTACGCATTGCTGCCTTCTACAGACTTTCATTTGCGATCCATAAAAAACGCTCTAAAAATGTAGTCATCGCTCTTTCATAGACCGGCAACTAACGTACCAGTAACTTGATGACTAATTTTCCAAAATAAGATATCTTAAACTATTGTTGTTGCTGCGGTGTTGAGAAATGAGAGACTTGATTGTTTTATCTACTTCACCAATGCTGGTGCCAAGCACTCTAGCAATTATCTGTAGGGAGTCATTCTTCTGTTTAATATTTTTAAGACGTCGAATATTCCACAGACATTCCTCTGCCTCTTATTAGAAGGTAACAATGTTACTTCTTATCTACTTCATTTCATAAACACACAGAAAGACAACATGTAACTCTATAGATACATAGAGTAAGCCCGAACACTACAGCTGCAAAGGAGCATTTAGTGCATGCGTTTCCAAACGTTTTTGTCTCTTAGACCCTTTGCCAACTTTTTCTGTCATGTGTAGACCCCCTGCATTTTGAGTACTTAATTTTTTACGAATTCCTAACTTCAAATGTGTTTGCGCGCCTCATAGGGTGTTACTGACTTTGATATCTTTAACTGTAAAATGGTGGAGTGAAAAACAAGAAAAAAGTAAAAGAAAGATGTTAATTATTATTCATCTATTGATTTAAATGACACAAATGTATATTTAGCAAAACTGATACATCAGGCTGATGTGGCTGATGCTTTTTTTTTAGTAAATAATCAATATTTGGTTTCCGTTTTGTTAGGTTTAACCTTAAATCTCCTCTTTCAGTGATTTTCAGCCCGTTTCTTCTTTTTGTAAGAAGATTGGCAACCGTGATGAAACTTCTTTCCATCAGGTATGAAGTTGGGAAAGCTATCAAAAACTTTCTTACGATAGTCCCTAATAAAGGCTAATTAACAGGTATTCTGGAGCCAGAATTTCTGATATCCATTTCTAAACTGGATCTCAAGTTCTTTATGATGCTTATTCTGATGATGTCTTCTTGAAGTGCGACAACCGTCTCTTTCACGTCACAATATGGATTGATCACTGCAGTATTTCCATTCTCAAAACATCCTCAAACCTCTTCTCAAAGTCTGTGTGAAGAAAATTTAAATGTTGTACATAGGTTGAAACATAATCCTCACAGTTTGTCTGTGACAAATTGGGAAACTGCTTCATTCTGCGAAGAACAACTGAAATGTTGGACCTCGTTTTTATCAAATTTAGGCTGTCGCCTTGTAACTGGAAGTTAACTATGTTGTAATGCTTTACAAGTTGGAATATAAACTTAATAATTGTTTGAAACCCACCCCTCAAAAAAAAAAAAAAAAAAAAAAAAAAAAAAAAAAAAATTACTACGGGCCTGAAGCAGGAGACCGAAAACACAGAATTCCTGCATTCTCTCGCTTAGCCAATGAAGCAGGCAGTGACATACAAAAGATCAAGCTTCAGCATTGTGAGAATAATTCTGAATTTTGGTTGCGACCTTCCTAGATATGAACCACTATCGTGTTGGACCCCCATTTACAACATACAGACCCCCAAATTATTTTTCCGCTGACGTTAAACTCATGCAGGTTGGATTAGTCCCTTGGGGGTCTATGTAGACCACTTTGGGAATCACTGATTTAGTGCTAGCAAGCCACAGCCATTGTTTCTTTCCCGACACAGGTATGGAACGCAGCTTTTGTGTTGCCAGCATGTTGTGAAAATCGGTACCGTAGTCTCGAATTAACAGCGAACAACGTTGCAGACCATGTTTCAAACTCATTGAAACGCGCCTTAAAAGCAAGAGCAAGCAAAAATCTAAGCTGCACACGTTTTCTTAAGTTCTCTGTGGAGCTTCTTTTCCCAGCGACACACAATTTGCATTGAAAAGAATCAAGTTTTTCCATCCGACGTCAAAAATTCGAAAAACTGGCCAAGGAATGCGTCTGTCTTCTTCATTCTCCATGACGAAAGGTGTAGAAAATAATCGGAGACTGCACGCTATGTACGTGTGACGCGCTGGATGATCGCAGTCCTAGAAATTTAAGATTTTTTTCACAAATCCTATAACTTTATTTACGTATGAATAAAACATACGAAATAGCTCTATTGTCTCCCAAACAATCACGAAACAATAAACGGCTTTTATTTACTTTTATTGCAAATTACTGAAAAAAAAGGAGCAAGAAGCAGTTAAATAGAAGTCAACTTTTTTAACAGGTTCACCAGTATCAGCTAATGCTAGTACCAAAGACTCAATTTGTCTGATGAGTTGTGCGATTGTGTTTATTGTTGACAAACAGTAATCAACAAACTTCTGCTTCAAGGCCTTTTTGTGGATAGTCTTCAGCGTGGCCCACTTTTCATATTCTATTTAAGCGTTTCTACAATTACAGAGCAAGCAGAGGAACAGCACTGTTACTTGTCTTTTATGAAGCCTTTTTTTCTCATAATATTCTCGAGTCATCTTAGTAAGTCTCCCTTGTTAATACGATCATGAGAGTACATAAAATCAAATGTTTGTTAAACTTATGGGACTTCACTGGGGGTCATCAGTCTCTAAACTTACAAACTACTTTTAAACTAACTTATACTGAAGACGGAACAAACTTCCATACCCGAGGGAGGATTCGAACCCCCGACGGGGAAACAGAACATGCCCGAAATGAAAGCAGTTGTGAGGGCTAATGTTCCAGAAAGCAGGCGAGTACGTAAATGCACAAATATATCACTACAAATCCAGAGGTGTATTTTGCCCACGTTGAATTTTTTGGTTGGGTACAACTGCCCCTGCACTCACACCATCCGCCGACCCTGGTCCCGAGTGTGTCGAAAGCTAGCGTCCTGGGCATTGGGCCATATGAGCAGACCTAGATTAAAGTTGAAATAATTTCCTCCTTACTTTTAAGTTCGGCCAGATTTTTTCCTCCAAAATAGGTTGCTTTTAAACTTAAGTTCTCACTGACTCCGGAATTCTGCCGGCAGAGTAGCGTGCCAGATACTTTTTTCTGAAGACTCCTGACACGCGTAAGTAGTCATGTGTCTTATCTGCGGTAATTGTGTAATAATTGCGTAATGAGGTGCAGCTGAATGTTGCCATCTGAGATAAAGAGGACTAATTCTATCTCAGATTACAAGCCCATTGTTAATGAAGCATTAATTGTCTTGTTGAATTCTGGCGGCCACTGTGCAAATGAAGTCTGTGAATGGTGTAGACTAATATTTCCAGTTCATTCCTTTGAATAAAACAAGCGCATGAAGTTATCAGAGGGAGGTGGAATGAGCAGTGCGTGACTTTCTCAGAGCGATCAGAGACAAGTAAACAGCACTATCTAATGCAGCCGTGTTGAAGGAGGATCTCTCAGTCTCTCATTATCTATGTTTACTCCGCCGTCATGCTGGTAGTTAAATATCTGAACCTGAAAACAACTTGCTAGAAACATCCGCTACCTATTTTGTAAACCAAATGTAAAAGTGGAATCTAAAACACGTAAACATAGCTCTTCGTTTGACCTAGAGACTTCGTAGTAAAAAGATAAATAAGACTGATCGTTATTCTTCGTTCTTCTGAAATTACATGAGTCATACAGACAATGTAGTTTGATGGTGCTACTGCATATGGTTGTTTATACGCAGTGGATATTAAAAATGTTCAAATGTTTGTATAGTTTATGGGACTTAACTACGGGGTCATCAGTCCCTAAACTTACAAACTACTTATGAACTACTTACGATCTAGGACGGCACAAATATCCATGCCCGAGGGGGGATTAGAACCCCCGACCGTAGTGGCCGTGCAGACCGTGACTGAAGCGCCTCAGTCTCCTCGGCCACCGCGGCCGGCACAGTGGATATTAAACCAGAAGTTTGGTGTGCTGTTATGACTAGGGGCATAGATAACAAGGGGGGGGGGGGTATAATATTTCAGTTTTCATGAAAACTGCGGTGGAGTAGCCGAGCGGTCTAAAGCACCTCGCTGAGGAGCGCGCGGTTGCTCGCCGTGGAGGTTCGAGTCCTCCCTGGGGCATGGGTGTGTGTGTTTGTCCGTAGGTTAGTTTACCTAGGTTTAAGTAGTTTGTAAGCTACGGACTGATGACCACGCAGTTTGGTCCGATAGATTTACAGACATTTGAACATTTTTTGAATGAAATACGTATCTTTGGAGGTGTGTCTTCATCTCGAGACTCCTGGTTTCTGTAATTGTAGCTACACAGCCACTCCTGGGTTACGTGAATAAGTAAATTCAGGCACAAAATAAGTTTCACTGGCTTTTATTTTCACCTAAAAATAATTGTGTGTCGAGATTATACATCTGCACTCCCTGTTTGACATCATCTTCACCCAACAATACATTACGTACAACTGCTTCCCCGTATCTTGCACAGTCCCGTTTATATAGTTTAACAACAATGTACTCAATAATCCAACGATAGTTTCTAAATAAAACAATTACAATAATTATGTTCATGACAACTAACATTAGAAAAATATTGAGTTGAATAAGCTTCATAATTTCGTATGGTACTGTACATGCCTTATTCAGTAATTTAGCATTAATTAACAATTTTGTGAGTAATAACAATGAATCTAGCTTTTGCATTGATTGTGTATCAACTAATGAATCTATAAAGTTCCTACCATGTATACAGTGATTACATAACAGGCTCTAAATGTTATTTTTTCGTCTGTCCTCAAATGATTTTATTAGTACCATAACTGATGATTTTGCATCATGTTAATTGCTTCACTCAGTCAGTGTAATACAGTTTGTACTATGAGCAATAATTTATCTAATATTCATTTGAATACACATGAGTACCTGGATCAATTCATAAATATATCATTGATATTCAGATATGCACAATTGTATGGAAGTGCCAGTGTTTTACAACTACAAACTTCACTAGTGTATCCATTGCAACCACAGTACAGCAGACAGTATTGAAACCCACCACAGCCCCCTCTGCGGGTGGGGAACGCAAGCAACTGTTTTATTTCAGGGGGCAAACAAGGTGTCCAAACCCCTTCCTTCGCCCATAAGCCATTATAACTATGAGGGTTTATTTATTTATTTTAAGTAGCTTGTGGTGCAACCTGAGTTCGAATTGTAAAGTTTTAAACATTGAGACAGTTCAGGTGGGGTGCTGATCTGAACCAATATCCGTAATTAAACAGGACTGAACCCCAATTCCCTCCCCTATCCCATAAAATAAGTTATCTACGCTACTGTATCACGTTAGCATTGGTTGGTTAGCATCACCTGTACACGGTAAGCGAACGCTTACTTGAGAGTAGCTAATGTTAGTAAGGTGAATTAAGAACTAACGACCGACGGAATATTCGGTTTCGGTCAGTTTCGGCCAAAATATTTATTTCGGCCGCAGTTTCGGCTCCTGCCAAAAATCAGCCGAATCTTCGGCTTTGCCGAAACTAGCTTTCTTGAAAACTGACGAGGTCGGGTAGCGTTCGGGATGGATTCAGACAACAATAACGCTATACCTCAGTTGATGGCGCGTCGTTTAACTGCTAGGAGCCTATCCTCGCACAAAAAACTGTAGGTATTTTGTTGTTAAGCATAATATAACACAATCGTATCTTATAGTGATATTCTTATACTAAGATAGTTTCAATTTAACTCATTCAGTGTAGTACGTAATAGAACAGGTTATCATATTGCCGTGAAAATCCCGTCACGGGCAGAAAAATTTATTACTCTGTATTTACTATTTCTAGAATGTTCTACGTGTTAGTTATGTTTGATATACTTGTAAGCTCCACAAAACTCTTTTTATGTATAAATAGTAGAACACTCCGAGCAGGAGGCAGTCTGTACTAAGTGTACGCTTGTGTTAGCAATAAACGTGTCCTAAGTGTTAAGTGTTGTGCTCTATTAACGACCTGTCTTCGAATTCCGGATCACCTGCAGTTTTCAACGTGACACTTTCTGGTAGAGGCGCAGGGTATTCTGCAATACATCTGCATCATCGTGGCTCAGATTAGGCAGCTAAGAGCCGTCACTTACACGGACAAGAGCCGGAATACAAAAGGTATACTGGCTACCTCTGTCCGTGTCTTCAAAAGACCCATGGATGCCAAAACACCGGTAAGCCAGCTGCACATCAGATACTCATCGGTGTTTTCGGGAGACGCTGGACAGGACCCAAATAAATGGCTGAAAAGATTCTACAGAGTCGCCAAGTATAATAGGTGGGACCACATTATGTGCTTGGCACACGTATATTTCTACCTGGACGAGTCGGCCCAGCAGTGGTTTGAAAATAACGAAGACAAGCTTGATAGCTGGGAAAAATTCCAGACAGAACTTAAGAATACGTTTGGAGACCACCAGCGGCAAGTCCGTTTATCAGAAGAGCAATTGAAGAACAGTGCCCAACGGCATGGTGAGGCAACACAGTCGTATATCAGAGTGTTTTGGTTCTATGTCACGTAGTTAACTCGTATATGACGGAGACCAATTAAGTTTCACACATGTTTAAGGGCATTGCGGAAGACATGTGGTAAAAGACGTTTCGACGACACAAGAGTTTATCCAATGGTGGCATAAAATTGAAGAGATGCAACAGAGGAGGGTTGGACGAAAGAAGTACGACAGACTCCCGAATGCAGTCCCTAAGGCCGTTGTGGAAGACCAGCATGACTTTGCTTCTTTCATTCGATAAATTGTGAGAGAATAATTACAACAGCTTATGGCAGCTGGGACTGTTGGACCAAGCGAGCACTAGCTTAGGGCCATGGATGTCAGTGCTGTATGTTATGAGGGAGCCGACGTAGCTGAGGAAGACGTATTTGAAGCACTCGCGCCTGTCAGCCCCGCCAGTCGCAACCGACATTAAGATTGGCCTCGTCCTATTATTACGCCACAGCCGCCGAATGGCAGCTTAAGAACCGACCGACACGACCACAATCAACTTCTCCAGCAAATGCGAAGCCTTGCAGAAGGACAGAAGACAACACGCCATTGTGTTTTCACTGTGGCCTTCCCGGACTTGTCGTACGATACTGTAGGGAGAGAAGACGAGTATTTGACAATTATACAATTATTATACCGCAAGATGCCAACCATCGGAGCAGTTCTTTCAACGGCAGTCAACTGAAGATGATTACTGTTGACCTATGGGACGAAGCCCGTCGCCGTATCCTGGATGTGGTCGCTCTCCAACACGCCGCCGCTGTTCATCGTCACCTTTCAGAGATACCAGCCGCTCGCCTAGCCGCCGTGTTCAGGAAAAATAGACGAGGCGACCATCTACAGAGGTGAGGCCGCCGCAGATGAAAATCCTCCATGGACGACAGTCGCTAAGATGTCGGGAAATCTCATCGACAGCCAACCTGTCCGGGCACTAGTCGATTCAGGAGCTTCCTTCTCTGTATTGTCGAATGACTACCGCCGCAAACTAAAGAAGATAATGTTCTGTGATACAAGAGCATCTGTGATGAAGGTCGTAAATGGAAAATATGACGTCGATTTTGATCCTAAGGCGGCAGATGACATCTGGGTGATAACAGATGAACTGATAATGGTTTCAACGTCGTCCGCCAACATACAGGGTGGTCCATTGATAGTGACCGGGCCAAATATCTCACGAAATAAGCATCAAACGAAACAACTGCAAAGAACAAAACTTTTCTGGCTTGAAGGGGGAAAACAGGTGGCGCTATGGTTGGCGCGCTAGATGGCGCTGCCACAGGTCAAACGGATATCACTGCATTTTTTAAAAATAGGTAGCCCCATTTTTATTATATATTCGTCTAGTACGTAAATAAATATGAATGTTTTATTTAGAACACATTTTTCGCTTTGTGATGGATGGCGCTGTAACAGTCACAAACTTATAAGTACGTGGTATCGCGTAACATTTCGCCAGTGCGGAGATACATTACTTCGAGATACATTACTCTTGTTAAAATGGACCGTTATAAATTGCAGAAAAGGTCGATATGGTATTTATGTATGGCTATAGTGATCAAAAAACCCAACGACCCTGCGCTATGTATGTTGATCGTTATCCTGGAATACATCAGCCAAGTGTACGGACTTTTCGTCGGATAGTTACTTTATTTAAAGAGACAGGAAGTGTTCAACCGCAAGTGAAACGCCAACGACGACCTGCAAAAAAGGATGATGCCCAAGTAAGTGTTTTAGCTGCAGTTGCGATTAATCCGCACATCAGTAGCAGACAAATTGAGAGAGAATCGGGAATCTCAAAAACCTCGGTGTTGAGAATTGTACCAGGATTTACATGGCGAAGACTTTGAACGTCGTGTACAGTTTTGCCACTGGGCATGAAATAAATTACGGGACGATAACACATTTTTTTTTTCACGCTTTCTGTTTAGTGACGGAGCGTCATTCACAAACAGAGGTAACGTAAACCGGCGTAATATGCACTATTGGGCAACGGAAAACCCACATGGCTCGCGTGTAGTTAAAGAGGCCTTAAATGGAATATTTACTGACAGGTGGATTGGTCCTAGAAGCACCGGATCTTACATCCCCGGATTACTTTCTGTGGGGAAAACTGAAGGATATTTGCTATCGCGATTCACCGACAACGCCTGAAAACACGCGTCATCTAACACACATGCTCCGCAATTCACCGTAAGGTGCGTGGCGGAAGGTACACTGTACCCCTACTAGGCATTTCCTTTCCTATTCCACTCCCAAATAGAACGAGGAAAAAAAGAATGCCTATATGCCTCCGTACGAGCCCTAATTTCTCTTGTCTTTGTGATCTTTACGCGAAATGTAAGTAGGCGGAAAAAGATCGTACTACACTCAGCTTCAAATTCCGGCCCTCTAAATTTACTCAACAGAAATTCACGAAAAGAACGTCGTCTCTCCTCCAGCGATCCCCAATTGAGTTGCCGGAGCATTTCCGTGACACTCGCGCATTGGTCGAACCTACCAGTAACAAATCTAGCTGCTCGCCTCTGAACTGCCTCTATGTCTTCCTTTAAACTGATCTGCTGCGGGTCCCAAACACTTGAGCAATACTCAAGACGTGGTCGTAGAAGCGGTTTATACGCGGTTCCTTTACAGGTGAAGTACATCTTCCCAAAATTCTCCCAATAAACCGAAGTCGGCTGTCCGCCTTACTCACCACTGTCCTTTCATGTTCGTTCCATTTCATATCGCTCTGCAATGTTACGCCTAGATATTTGAACGACGCGACAGCATCGAGAAGCTCACTACTAATGCTGTATTCGAACATTATAGGATTGTTTTTTCTACTGATGCGCATCACCTTACATTTTTCTACATTGAGAGCTAGTTGCCAGCGCAGTCGTCAGCGCAATTGTCAATGCATGGGAGGACATTACTGAAGGCGAACTACTTGCTATTGAGAGGAATTTCGTTACGTGTATTGCCAAACGAATTGAAGTTGAAGGAAATCATATTGAGCATTTATTGAAGTCATGAGGTAATTACAGTAACAGCATGCGTTCTCATAAAGTACACCTGTCACATTGGAACAACCGAAATAAAGTTCAAACGAACCTACGTTCTGTATTTTAATTTAAAAAACCTACGTGTTACCCACTGTGTGTCTAAAATTGTGAGCAATATGTTTGTGAATATTACAGCGCCATCTATCAAAAAGCGAAAAAAGTGTTCCAAATAAAACCTTCATAGTTATTTACGTACTAGACGAATATGTAATATAAATGGGGATACCAATTTTTTTAAAATTCAGTGATATCCGTTTGACCTATGACAGCGCCATCTAGCGGACCAACCATAGCGCCATCTGTTTTCCTCCTTCAAGCTAGAAAAATTTTGTTCGTTGTAGTTTTATCGTTTGATGCTTATTTCGTGAGATATTTGGCCCGGTCACTATCAGTGGACCACCCTGTATACCGTAGTGACATATTTGCCACAGCGCCATCTATTTGTGCCCTTTAATAGGGAATGTTTACAGCCATAAGGCTCAGCGTGATGTAAATGTATGAAGCAGACGCCGTGCGACAGGGGCGCACTCGTGCCTCCTACAGCCAGATGAGCGAATTTGAAAGGGGCCTACATGTGGCCTTTCGGGTGACGGGATGGTCCTTTCGGAGAATTGCCACACATGTTGGATGTGCTGTGTCAGTTGCGCAACTATGCTGATGGCAGTGGTTAAGGCCACTCCACACTGCAGATGGCGTGCGTGTCCGGACGTACGCTAGCTACTTTTAAAAACATCGCTTCCCATGTTATCAAATGAAGCTGTTCACACTGCTGGGCCACAGCCACGTGCTTATGCCAGCCACGCTGGACACGCGCGGCTTCCTTTCGCTCCCTGAGCGATCTTTCTAAACGTGGCCGACACACTTTTAGTCCGCGCATACGCAGAGCGCAGGTTATAGATCTCGTGCAAGCCCAGCCTGGTGCACTACCAGGGTTGCGATGTTCTGGTGGTGTTGTTGTGGTCTTCAGTCCGCAGATGGTTTGATGTAGCTCTCCACGCTACCCTGTCCTGTGCAAGTCTCTTCATCTGAGAATACTTTTGGCAACCTACATCTCTTTGAATCTGCTTACTGTATTCGTCCCTTGGTCTCCCTCTATGAGTTTTACCCCACACACTTCCTTCTAATGCTAAGTTGACGATTCCTTGATGTCTCAGGATCTGTCCCACAAACCTATCCCTTCTCTTAATCAGAATACGCCAGAAATTTCTTTTCTCTCCAATTCTGTTGAGCACCTCCTCATTAGTTACGTGATCTACCCATCTAATTTTCATCATTCGGCTGTAGCACCACATTGCAAAAGCTTCTATCATCTTTTTGTCTGAACTCCTTATTGTCCACGCTTCACTTCCATACAATGCTACACTCCAGACAAATGTCTTCAGAAACGACTTCCTAACATTGAAACTAATATTGGATGTCAACAAGCTTCGCTTCTTCAGAAACGCATTTCTTCCCATAGCCATTCTGCATTTTATATCTCCTTTACTTCGGCCATCAGAAGTTATCTTGCTATCCAAGTAACAAAACTCAACTACTACTTTCATTGTCTCATTACCTAATTTCATTCCTTCAGCATCGCCTGATTTTCTGACGCTACATTCCATGATCCTTGTTTTACTCTTGTTGATGCTGTCTCTGACAGGATTACTATGTCATCGGCAAACCGCAAAGATTTTTTTTTCTTCTCCCTGAACTTTAATTCCCTCTCCAAATTTCTCCTTGCATTCCTTCACTGCTTGCTCAATGTACACATTTAACAACAATGGCGAAAGGCTACAACCCTGTCTTTACTCCCTTCCCAACCTCTGCGTCCCTTTCATGCCCTTCGACTCTAATAACCGTTGTTTGGTTTTTGTATAAGTTGAGTATAACTCTTCGCTCCCTATATTTTACCCCTGCTACCTTCAGAATTTGAAACAGTATATTCCAGTCGACATTGTCGATCTTCTATCGGACAAAAATCCCCCACACCTGCTTTAAATATCCCTCTAGCCTGTCTTAATACCCTACGTTATGACCTGAGCATCGACTACGACCCTTCTAAGCTAATTGGTACAGTTGTTACCTTATTTTTAATCATTAGGGTTACCAGATGTTAGTATTCATAAAAGAGGACATTTCTAGATACATACAAACACTGCAAAAGCTCATAGGGATTTTGTGTCTTCGTGCATCAAACTACACCTGATTTATAAAATAAAATAAAAATGATTTATCGAATTTGGTATATATGTAAGTTAAGAACACTTCTCTCTGTCTCTCTCTCTTTTTAAGAATATGAATAGGCAAAAGGCGAAGAAAATGTGATCCTGAGTCCCAGGGAGGGGGGAAGTTGCAGCTTTATAGCTTAAAAAAGAGTACATTTACCTATTTTCGGTTTGTAAAAAAAAAAACAAAAAAAAAAAAAAAAAAAACGGGTTAAAGGGGATTTCTGGTAGCACCATTTAGTACTACAGCAATATAATTACTCACATTACAGGAATCTTGGATTGTTGTTGTCTTCTCCATTCTCCTCTTCCTGTACTAGAAGACATGCTACTTCTTTGGGCTGTTCATACTTCTTGTACATATTTTCATTAAAGAATGAGAGCATTTCTGAGGAAAATTACGTTCTACAGCAGCATTAGAATGCGGCATAGACAAGCAAATTCGTGCCAGGCTTCCAATATTTTTAAACTGAAGTTCCGAATTGATATTCACACATTCTTCAATGTCTCTCCAACATTCAACGATTGGTAATTTCATAAGCTGTAACTTTTCATCAGTTGAACAGTAATCAGGTAGTCGTTTCCATTCGCCTACTGTCCTCTCCAAGTCCACTGTAGACTGGAATTCTTTTACAATAACTTTTATTTGAATGTTTGACCTGACAACAGAATGATTTATGTTTAGAGCATTAGAAGGTTCCAAGAAAATCAAATTACGAAAAATATCCTGTTGTAATGGCATTTTTTATGAGAATCCCGACAGGCTGTTTGGTAGAACTGCAGGCATCGAGCCTGAAAGCATCAATATCTTGATGGGAAGAAGAAGAAGAATGACTCAATTCGTTAAGAGTTTCTTCAGCATCTGCTCCAATATTAATTTCACTAAAGGGCAGAAGATTAGGAGGATGTTTGACATTGCATTTAAACAAGGTGCCTTCAGCAAGCAGATTTGACTTTAGAAAATTAGAGCCCAATAATCTTAAAAACATCTCACAATCTTTGTAAAGTGAAGGAATCAGTATTTTTTCAGACTGCAAAAGCGTGTTCAAAGTATTGAAAGCTGGTAAGACAAAATTTAAGAATTGCAAATAAGCCTTGTTAATGGACTGTTGAAATAATAAAATATTATATCTGAAGATGAATTTTTGTCCTCGACACATTGGCTACAGAAAATAAAGTGAATAAAACTGACCACTGATTTAAAATTCTAGAAACGCAGTTTCCCACAGCCAACCAACTCGTTTTTGAAGGATTAATCATTTTTAACTTGGAGGCTCTCATAAATGACAGAAGATCGTCGAGAATGTTTTGCCTCCTTGGACTGCGAGAGAAATATGAAACAATCATATGCAAAATAGTCTCGATATTTTCAGGAAGGACCTCAGAAGCTGCACTCGCAATCAAATGCAAGGAATAACAAATGTATCCGAAAATACAGTTTCCTCATTATCCTGTACAAGCGGAAACACAAAAGAATTACGTTCCCCTAAAATAGCGTTTGCATTGTCGCTGCAAAAAATGTTCAAATGTTTGTAAATCTTACGGGACTTAACTACGGGGTCATCAGGCCCTAAACTTACAAACTACTTATGAACTACTTACGAACTAGGACGGCACAAATATCCATGCCCGAGGGGGGATTCGAACCCCCGACCGTAGTGGCCGTGCAGAGCGTGACTGGAGCGCCTCAGTCCCCTCGGCCACCGCGGCCGGCTGTCGGTGACGTACCCCAAAATGCTATTCAAGGATAAGCCATATTTAAACAGACATTGATTAAATATGGAAAATAAGTTTTCAGCATTTGCATCTTTAATGTTCACATAATCTAACAAATGAATATTTATACCACAAATGCTTCTTGTGAGAATGCGTAAATGTTTTTCATTTCCTATATCAGTACTTTCATCTACAAGTATTGAGAACTACTTTCCCTGTAAGACGTTGGAGTGTTTTTCTTCTACAGCCTTATTTATAACATTAGTCACAAGACATTAAAATTTCTCTCTTTTTAGTGCCATAGGGGAGTCCGGAAAAACGGCACGATTACGTTCAGCGGTATGTTCCATTGAATTGATGTTCAAATGTTTGTTAAACATAAGGGACTTAACTGCGGGGTCATCAGTACCTAAACTTACAAACTACTCATTAACTACCTTATACTGAAGACGACACAAACATCCATGCCCGATGGGGGATTCGAACCCCCGACCGTAGCGGCCGTGCAGACTGTGACTGGCGCGCCGCAGACTGCTCGGCCACTGCGGCCGGCCCATTGAATTGAAACTCCTGTTGTGTATCAATTACAATCCTGAGTTCAACAGTTTTTATACTATTTTGGTCCATCATTGACGTTTTTGTAAATAGAGAATTAATGCTATGGACATTTTTCACTTGCAGTGCATTTTTCTTGTAAGCTGGAGTTGCAGCGTGTCTATCTAATTGCTTTTCCCCTCAGCTAAGTTCTTTTTGCAACACAAACATCTGGCCTTATATGGATCTTTAGTTTTGGAAAGCCAAGGGTCTTGGAGCAAAGAGTCCACAAATGTTTGCCTACGCCACGATTTTTCGTCTTTTTTATTACAGCCCCAGCTGTAAACAATTGACGACCAACATAACAGGTATACTTTATTCTTATTTTAAACACTCAATTTAGAAATAACTTATCCCTCTCATAATAATTATGTATCATTACAGCTGTGGTCTGATGATGGTATGTAAGTGACCGAAACCGGTTACAATAAAATACAAGAAACTGCGATATAGACTGACTTGATATTGTTACTTGAATTAATAATTGCAAATGAGATCGCTGTTTTCCATAATGTTCTCAAAACTAAACCTTGGGTGAACTGAAAACTCTAATACGGCGTACTAATTTTTATTTCCGTCAGTGTTAAAATAAATCGTGTGTTATTTGAAACATCATGGCAGATTAAAACTGTGTGCCGGACCGGGATTCGAACCTAGAACCTTTGCTTTTCGCTGGCAAGTTCCCTACCGACTGATCTACCCTGGCACGCTGCACGGTTCGTCTTAACAGCCTGACCACCACCAGTACATCGCCTCCTACTTTGAAAACTTCACAGAAGTTCTACCCCAGGTAGAAACCGTCAGGTGAGCGGTGAGGAGGGGCCGCGAAGTGTGTCAGGATAGCTCACTCGGTAGAGCGCTTGCCCTCGAATGGCAAAAGTCTTAGGTTCGAATCTCGATCTAGCACACAGTTTTAATCTGCCAGGAAGTTACATATCAGCGCACACTCAGGTATAGAGTCGAAAACATCATTCTGTATGTGTTATTTCAGTAAAACTGTGATAAAACACTTTGTTCAACTTAGTCATGACGTGATAGAAATTTTCATGTAGCGCCATAGCGTATTATTGATGTTATTTCAATAAAACTAGTGCCAAATCCGATGCTTACACAGATTTTCCACGAATAAGTAATATCTAAGTCATGTAATAATTTGAATCAAGTTAATTAAATAAGGTACGGTACACGAAGTTCTGCCTTACACGTGTCAAGACACACTCCACCAGGGTAAGTCTCTGAGTTTCAGTCTTGTCATATAAGCGCAACATGCAGGGCTAGTTTCAAGAGAAGGCAGTTTCTTATATGCAGCCCCTGTCAGTAATGTAAATGTTTCTCCAGTTCATGGTCGCTGTTTTTTCCTTGAAGTTTAATATGATATTCTATAGTACACAGTAAAAATATCTGGTTATTTTGTTAGTTTAATTAGTGTTCATTCAGTCAAGTAAAGTGTATAGTGAATGTAATACACTATTATTTTTCGTGGAATTGCTGTTGTGTATACTTCCGAATGTAATATTAACTATAATGAAGAAATCGCAGGATTATACCAAGTGCTTCAGAAGTGTGTCACTAAATAATGATAAATACTAACAGTGGCTTATAACAGAGAAGGGAAATGACAGTCGTTATTTTTGGAAATTCTGTAAAGTAGAAGTGGCAGCAAAATTAGGAAATACCGATAGACATTTGAAAATAAACAAGCACTTAAAATCAAGTGCTCAAAAAATGTTCAAATGTTTGTAAATCTATCGGACTAAACTGCGTGGTCTTCAGTCCGTAGCTTACAAACTACTTAAACCTAGGTAAACTAACCTACGGACAACACACACACCCATGCCCCAGGGAGGACTCGAACCTCCACGGCGAGCAACCTCGCGTTCCGCAGCGAGACGCTTTAGACCGCTCGGCTACTCCACCGCGGCATCAAGTGTTCCATTTAGTGTTATCTCTGAAAACGTTGTCTAATAAATCAACGTTAGTGGAAGCACGGCTTCTTCTTTTCATTGTTCAACACTGCTCATTTCTTGTCACAGAGTTGAAAGTTTTGTTTTACGGTCAGAAAGGTAGCAAAAATGAAGCTACATCGTACAAAGTGTTCTGCTACGTTTTGTCTTCACATTTCTCACAGATACTGCCACATGATATTGCTGACGGAAATACTCGCATCTAATTACTGGAAATTATTTTTCTAACATATCTATAAGTAGTAGAATTGATTGAGAGTAACGCAGTTACTATTGTTGTAGCATTAAAGAAACGGTGGTTAAAAATAGCCAAGCTTCTTCCAATAGGTACAGATTGTGCGTCCGTTATGACTGAGGTAAACTCGGTATTCATGCCAAGTTGCAGTTAATAGGTGTCCATGCCACTCGCTGCATTTGACAGGCTCTCAAGCTGCTGCTGATTTTTGCGCAGGAATTTAGAGTTTTTAATGAAAGAATTATATAACTTTTTTTCATTCGTCCAATCATCAATCTCCTTATAGAGAATTATAGTCCTTAATAAGCAATGGAAACCGCCCTTTAAAATTCTTTAGATCTCTCAAATGCAGTGGTTGTCAATTGAAGAATTCTTGACCACAGAGTAAAACTGAAACCACATTTGAAACTGCTTCGTTGAAGGAGTGCTTCTTCACTTACGAATTCCTGTATTCACTACACCCAAAGAAAAATAAGCCCGTTCATTATATTCGTAAAACACATTCTAAAATGAAGTCCAAAGTGTAACAAAAAGTTCTATGTCAGAACCCAAAAAACTATTATGAGGCGAAACTCCAATAATGTCACTCTACGAAAAATGGACTGGGAAAAACTGAAAGAGGAGATCGCTTGGTAGAATTTTGTGCAGAGCACAACTTAATGATCACCAACACTTGGTTTAAACGTCATGAAAGAAGGCTGTATACATGGAAGAGACCAGGAGACACTGGACGGTACTAGATTGACTTCATAATGGTAAGGAATAGATTTAGGAACCAGGTTTTAAACTTTAAGATATACCCAAGGGCATGTTTAGACTCTGACCATAACTTATTGGAAATGAACTGTAGATTAAAACTTAAAGAGATAGAGTAGTGAAAGCAGCAGAATATCATATAGGCAGGAGGACAAGGCTTAATAAAAATCCCTGGAATAACACAGGATATACTGGACTTAATTGATGAGAGGAGAAAATATAAAAATGTATCAAGTGAAGCAGGTAAAAGGGACTATAAACGTCTGAAAAATGAGAGTGACAGGAAGTGCAGACTGGCTGAGCAGGAGTGGCTAGAGGACAAATGCAGAACCATAGAAGAATGTATAACCAGGTGAAAGATAGATACCACCTACAGGAAAATAAAAGAAAAATAAAAGAGATATTTGGAGACAAGAAATGCAGCTGTATGAATATCAAGAACGCAGACGGAAAACCAGTACTAAGCGAAGAGGAGAAAACTTAAATGTGGAAGGAATATACAGAGGGCCTGTACAAAGGAAATAAACTTCAAGGTAACGTTCTTTAAATGGAAGACGAAGTGGAGGAAGAGGAGATAAGAGATACGATACTGCGAGGAGAATCTGACAGAGTGCTGAAAGATTTGAGTCGAAACAAGGCCCCTGGAATATATGATATTCCGTCTGAACTGTTGACATCGTTAGGAGAGCCAGTCATGAGGAAATTGTTCCAGCTGGTATGCAAGATGTATGAGACAGGGGAAATACCCTCCGACTTCAAGAAGAATATAGTAATTCTATTTCCAAAGAAAGCAAGTGGAGACAAATGTGAAAATTACAGAAATATTAGTTTAATAAGTCGTAGCTGCAAAATACTAACACGAATTATTTACAGACGAATGGGAAAATTTGTGGAGTCTAATCTTGGGGAAGAACAGTTTGGATTTAGTAGAAATGCAGGAACTCGGGAGGCAATACTTACATTACAACTTAGCTTAGAAGATAGGCTAAGGAAAGGCAAACCTACGTTTTAAGCATTTGTAGATTTGGAGACAGCTTTTGATAATGTCGACTGGAATACACTGTTTCAAATTCTGAAGGTAACAGAGGTAAAATATAAGGAGCGAAGAGTTATATTCGACATATACGAAAACCAGACAGAAGTTATTAGAGTCGAAGGGCAAGAAAGGAACGCGGAGGTTGGGAAGGGAGTAAGATAGGGTTGTAGCCTTTCCCCAATATTGTTCAATCTGTACATTGAGCAAGCAATGAAGGAATGCAAGGAGAAATTTGGAGAGGGAATTAAAGTTCAGGGAGAAGAAATAAAAACTTTGCGGTTTGCCGACGACATAGTAAGTCTGTCTACATCTACATCTACATCTACATGGGATACTCTGCAAATCACGCTTAAGTGCCTGGCAGAGGGTTCATCGAACCACAGTTATACTATTTATCTCCCATTCCATTCTCGAATAGCGCGCGGGAAGAAAGAACACCTGAATCTCTCTGTTCGAGCTCTGATTTCTCGTATTTTATTCTGATGATCATTTCTACCTATGTAAGTGGGAGTCAACAATATATTTTCGCATTCGGAGGAGAATGTTGGCGATTGGAGTTTCGCAAGTAGCCCACTCCGCAGCGATAAGCGCCGTTGTTGTAATGATTCCCATCCCAGATCCTGTATCATCTCCGTAACGCTGTCTCCCCTGTATCGTGACAATACGAAACGAGCTGCCCTTCTTTGGACTCTTTCGATGTCCTCCGTCAAACCCACCTGATAAGGATCCCACACTGGGCTGCAATACTCCAAAAATGGACGGACAAGCGTAGTGTATGCAGTGTCTTTAGTAGTTCTGTTGCTTCTTTTAAGGGTTCTGCCATTAAAACGCAGTCTCTGGTTCGTCTTTCCCACGATATTATCTACGTGTTCTTTCCAATTTAAGTCTGAAGTAATAGCAATTCCTAGGTATTTTGTGGAGTTTACGGCCTTCACATTTGATTGATTTATCATGTAAACAAAGTTTAACGGATTTCTTTTCGTACTCATGTGGACGACTTCACACTTCTCATTATTTAGAGTCAATTGCCAATTTTTACACCGTACTGATATCTTATTCAGATCGTTCTGCAGTTGGTTTTGATCTTTAGATGATTTTACTAGACGGTAAATGACGGCGTAATCTGCAAACAACCTAAGAGAGCTACTTAGATTTTCCCCTAAATCGTTTATGTAAATAAGGAATAGCAGAGGACCAATAACACTACCCTGTGGGACGCCCGATATCACCTCTGTTTTAGTCCATGCCTTACCATTGATTACTACGAACTGTGTCCTCTCTGACAAGAAATCCCCTATCCAATCGCAAATTTGGGGCGATGTACCATAACCACGCAATTTGATTAAAAGCCGTTTGTGAGGTACGGTGTCAAAAGCTTTCTGGAAATCAAAAAATACGGAATCGATTTGCGAACCTTTGTCGATAGCACCCATCACTTCGTGTGAATAAAGAGCTAGTTGTGTTTCGCATGAACGATATTTTCTGAATCCGTGTTGACCTTGGGTCAATAGATCGTTCTGTTCGAGATAATTCATATATGGAATGAGCAATTGAATGGAATGGACAGTGTCCTGAAAAAAGGGTATAGATGTACATCAACAAGTGTGAAACAAGGATAATGAAATGTAGCGTCAGAAATTCAGGTGATGCTTAAGGAATTAGATTCGGCAATGAGACAATGAAAGTAGTACATGAGTTTTGTTATTTGGGTAGCAAGATAACTTCCGATGGCCGAAGTAAAGAAGATATAAAATTCAGAATGGCTATGGGTAGAAATGCGTTTCTGAAGAAGCGAAACTTGTTAATATCCAATATTAATTTAAATGTTAGGAAGTCGATTCTGAAAGCATTTGTCTGGAGTGTAGCATTGTATGGGAGTGAAACGTGGACGATAAGGAGTTCAGACAAAAAGATGACAGTAGCTTTTGAAATGTGGTGCTACAGATGAATGATGAAAATTAGTTGGGCAAATCACATAACTAATGAGGAGGTGCTCAACAGAATTGGGGAGAAAAGGAGTTTCTGGCATATCCTGATTAAGAGAAGGGATAGATTGGTGGTACACATTCTGAGACATCAAGGAATCGTCAACTTAGCATTAGAGGAAAGAGTGTGGGGTAAAAATCATAGGGGAGCCCGAGGGACGAATACAGTAATCAGATTGAAAAGGATGTAGGTTACCGAACTTATTCTCAGATGAAGAGACTTGCACGGGACGTGGAGAGCTGCATCAAATCAGTCTGCTGACTGAAGAGCACAACAACTTCTACTACTTGCGTTTCCTGGGTAACAGAAGGACGTATCAGAATCCAAGATTGAAGAATATTTGGATCCTAGGGCGTATATTGATTTTCAGTTTGTAACTAAAATTTAAATATGTGGTCTTCCTTCAGAAAATATTAAGATAATTAGAAGCAGATCTATCAAAAATAATTCTTTAGCTTGTGAAACAACTTCGCCAATGGCTTCCAGATATATTTCGTTTTCTAGAGGATGTGTCTGTGTTTTCACCTTTCGAATGCCTACAGCTATTCTAATCCTCGAATGTTGGATTAAAATAGCTGTTTGTTTAGTTACAGATCTATGGAAGGTATAGTATAATGAAATGAAATATATCTTAAATTGCGTAAAACCAACTGTCGATTCATCAGATTTTTCTATTAGGCAATCGAGGATTGTTATAGAATAGCAATAACTAATCTGACCTTAGAAATATTATCAACTTAGGCTACAATGTAATAAAATCAGCAAAAATCTTACAAGCAGGCTAACAGACTCGAAAACACAGACTAATGACACCATCGCATGGATCAATACAAAATAATTTTTTGTCAAGACTCATGTCAGACCACTGACGTTCATTAGGTTCGATCTCGGCCCAAAAGATTGATCTGCAAAATATCGGCATTGCCAGGATCGATAAAGAGAGAGAGAGAGAGAGAGAGAGAGAGATAAAGAAACACGCGATTAATTGGACCCCAAAATATGGATTTAACAAAGACCGATCCTGGATTGCCTTTCCCTAGTGTGCATAAGCCTCAATACAATACAAATGTCAACCGTGGTCACATCAGTGTTCTGTGTAACTGTCAGTGTATTAGGTTGGACCTAAGTCAATTCCAACTTGGGAAAATTTTGTATGCTCTTGTATAATTAGCGCTTTCATAAGCAAGGTAGCGAAACTGTTAACCACTTCAGAAGAAACCGAGTGGAAGATTTACACAATATGCAGGTAAAGGGCTAAAACCACCATCCGCTACGTCACAATGTGGACGCGCGTTTGTGTGTGGCTGCTCGTGATCAACAGAACTGGAAATCAAGCTTGCTCACCATGTACTCCGAAAAGAGTTGCTTGGAATTCCAAAACAATCATCAGTAATGCAAATGCCCGTAAATGTGAAACATAGTACCGATTTGAAGAAGCCTGGATAATGGAGCAACGGATATGTCATCGGTCCCCAGACTTACGTACTACTTACACTAAGGACAACTCACGCACACGCACACACACACACACACACACACACACACACACACACCGAGGGAGGACTCAAACCTCCCAGTCCTTAGACAGCGAGGATCCCAAGTAGACATGCAGACTGCTTGTAGCAAGAGTGAAACATTGCGGAGTTGATGATGATTTGGGCAGCCATATCGTGGTATTTCATATGCGCCATGGTTGCTCTCCAGAATCGTATTACTGCGAAGGGTTGCGTAACCATTTTAGCTGATCACGTCCATACCGCGGTAGCCTACAATATTGGTACCTCGATGGCACTGCTATGTCCGAGAGGAAAGGTCCCTGTTCACGCAGTTCACATTGTGCAGTACTGGTTTGGTGGGTATTTATCTACCCCGAGACAGATGGAAACTGTTTCGAATGCCATCGATTTTCGTACAACCTATTAGGCACATTACTTTGTTGTGTTTTTCTTGTTCTCGTATTTTTATCCAACCAATGTACCATGGAGTAATGTGTGAGGAAGAACTCATTAAGGTAATAATTGTGCATGGCGACATACCAACCGTGTCGTCACTCGCCACAGCAAAGAGCGGTATCAGTAAAGCCAGTATGTAATGTGGCCCAGTGGAGTCCATTTCTCGTAAGAGCCAAGAGCGTAGTTGACTTACAAAGTGACAATGCACGTGTCTTGAATTGGGAAAAAGCTAGGCGCTGCTATTATGCATTAAACATCACTGCACGGGTCGCCTCCGAAGAAGGCAGTCTGTATGTTAATCGTATCGTATGGGCGTCCTGACCTTCACGCGCCTTGCCACGACTCTTCACTGCATGGACATACAATGAACATCTATACACATCACATTCCATTGGTTTCATTAACTGAACCAAACCAAATCTCGGAACCTTTAAAAACAGTTTGCCCACTCGATTTTTTTTACCACCTGGCTTCGAACTAAAACTACACTGCACTACACAGTGCGTAATCTAGTGCACAGAGACCCTCTGAGTACCGATAATATAATTTACTTGTTCTACAGCTTGAAGCTAACGGCATCCAATTTTCGAATTTTCCTCACATATAGCACGAAAATTATAGCTCTATTGCAACACTGTCTTCCAACAAACTTCACCCATGCTTTCAAACCTTTACAAAACTTTTCCTTGCGGCACATCTTACAGTAAAACGATGATAAGGAAAAAATAGCTTATCGCTTACTACATTTTCAAACTTCAGCATCTGTCATGACGTTTCATGTTTTTACTTTTTAGTTACTAATTCTATTCGCAACATCCTTACAGGTATATTTCAATGGGTGGAGTGTCCTGTGTTTTCACTATTTCAGTGAACCCACGGATAAAACTTGATCGTGAAAAAGAAAGTACTGCAAATTTAAACTTCGTTTATTCGCGGGTCAGATTATGCTACTTCAATTTTCAAAGTATTTTTGGAGCACGAGAAACTATTAAGTCTGACGGATAGCACGGTGAAATGCAGCAGCGTTGCCCAGGCACTGCTGAGGTTCACTTTCTCTTCTGAACCTCGGGACACAGCCAATGTCCTATGAGCACTCCTTTGACGGGTAGGGGCGAGGAGAAACTTCACTACTAACATGCGCCCCAGTGTTCCCAGGCAAAAATAAGTAAATTCCACTAAGTACAAGCTCTAACGCCGATGCGGGAGCGCTCAAATTCTAATTCGGTACTCTTACTTTAAAGTTCATATTCCTAAGACTGATTTGTAATAACAGTATTAAAATCAGCCCCGGCGGAGTGGCCCTGCGCATTGAGGCACTGTGCTACGATGAGCGAGGCCGTTCCCTGTCGGGGATTCGAATCCCCCATCGGGCATGGATGTTTGTGCCGTCTTTAGTATACGCTAGTCCATAAGTAGTTTGTAAGTTTAGGAGCTGATGACTTCACAGTTAAGTCCCATAAGCTTTTTTTATTTTATGATGATTATTATTATTATTTTGTTCCATTGACATTGTCTATCTCGTACAAATGAAAAGGCATTTTCTTACTTGGGAAATTGTAGATTTTTTACGTTCTTATTGTACCTCTATCTTGCATTGCGATTCAGTTACTCGTTTTGCTCCTGGCACCATTTTTCACGCTCTGCATATCGCTTTCATGTTGTCATCAGTAACTAGTCCTAATAACTTTTTAAAAATGTCTTCGTGTAATCATTTCGGAGAGAATGAAGGTTTTCTATTTATTTATTTATTTATTTATTTATTTTTGTCTCACCCCTAAATTCGCTTCTCTTCTTTGGCGTTGAACACCCAACTATATAAACCATTATTCAGTTGCCTTGTAATTTAACGTTATCTGAATCACTTCCGATTCACATGACTTGGTGTTAGCACCGGGTATGAATATACTGTTGTCACAGAATATGGAGATTATTCTGTGCTATTGTCTCGTGTGTCAACAGTACCGCCTTCCAGTTACAATTGTCGGCTGCCAGTTGTCGGCATTCTTAAGTGTATGACAGCATAAATCCTACAGCCTCAATAATGTCCTCAGATCATTAATATCAGAGAGAATATGAAAGCGTTCAGATTAATTTTAAATTCAGCCAAAGAAAGTTAAATTCAGCTACATTTTTAACAATTTTGTAATTACATTGTTGCGTCGTGCACGATACGAAATTTTGTTACGCGTAGCGGAATTCCGATACGTTTGGCAACTCTGCATGCACGTTTGCCCTGGTGCTGTGTTATTCGAACCTTGATGGAAACGCATGAATTGGTCTGAACGCAAGACAATGTAGATACCGTAGTTCTCGCACCTCACCTTACGTTGTTAGTCACGAACTGTGAGAAGATTACATTAGAATGCACTTGGTGTTGAAGACATCACGTTGTGGCAAGCGAAAAAGAACGCATTCGGTTAAAATTTAAATATATTCCACTATATTTCAAGCTTATAAGAGAATCTCTACCCCCATGAACCAGACAAACGTGTGGTTCCCGAAGAGGGAAGGGAAAAGGAAAGGAAAAAGGGAAGGAAAAATAGCATGTGAATACAGACTAGGAAAAAGGAAGAAAAACAAGAGGAAGCTGCCTGGTAGATTTTGCACGGAACATAATTTAATCGTAACTAACACTTCGTTTAAGAATTATGAAAGACGGTTGTATACGTGGAAGAGACCAGGAGACACCCAAAGGTACCAGATAGATTTTATAATGGTAAGACATAGACTTCAGAACTAGGTTTTAAACTGTAAGGCATATCCAGGAGCAGATATAGACTCTGACTTATCTGATTGGTTATGAATTGTAGACTGGAACTGGAGAAAGGTAGGAAAATAGCGAAATGGGACCAGGATAAATTTAAGGAACATGAGGTTCTTGAACGTTTCAGAGGGACCTTTAGGCAACACTTGGCAGGAACGACAGAAAATAACACAGTAGAAGATAAATGGGTCGCTTTGAGAGATGAAATAGTGAAGCCAGCAGAGGACCAAATAGGTAGAAAGGGAAGACCTACAGAAAATCCTTGAATGTCACAGGAAATATTGAATTTAATCGATGAAAGGAAAAGATATAAAAATGCAGTGAATGAAACAGGCAAAATGGAGTACAGATGACTAAGAAATCAGATTGACAGGAAGTGCAAAATGGATAAGCAGGAACGGCTAAAGGCAAATGCAAGTCTATAGAAAAATGTATAACTAGAGAAAAAATAGATACAGCCTACAGGAAAATAAAAGTGATATGTGGAGACAAGTAAAATAGCTGCATGAATATCAAGAAGTCAGATAGAAAACTAGTTATAAGCAAAGAAGGCAAAGCTGAAAGGTGGAAAGAATATATAGAGGGGTTCTACGAAGAAAATTGACTTAGAGAAAATATTCTAGGAAGGGAAGAGGAAGTAGAAGAAGATGAAATAAGAGATACTATACTGAGAGAAGAATTTGACAGAGTACTGAAAGACCACTTAAGTCGAAACAAGGCCTTGATTGTTTGGGACAAGTAGACCAAACTGCTAAGGCCATCAGTTCCTCGGTAGGAAGGGGAAGGAGTGAGGATAGGAAAGGGGGCAAGGGAAAGTAAATGCCGTCCAGGAAGGAAAGAAGAAAAAACGACAGCATTAGCTCGGGACCCCATGCTCGCCACGCACGTACTCACGAATGAACCGTGAGCCGACTGGGGGTGGGGGGCGGGAGTAAACGACATTCTCTCAGAGCTAATGAAGTCTCTGGGAGAGCCAGCCGTGATAAAAGTATTCCATCTGGTGTGAAAGATGTATGAGACGGACAAAATAGCCTCAGAATTCAAGAAAAATGTAACAAGTCCCATTCTAAAAAAACATGCTCAGTCAGAACCATCAGTTTAACAAGTCTTGGTTGCAAAATTTTTTACAGAAGAATGGAAAATCTGGTAGAAGCTGACCTTGGGGAGATCAATTTGGACTTAAGAGAAATGTAGGAACAAGGGAGGCAATACTCGCTTTACAACTTATCTTAAATTAAAGAAAGGCAAACCTACTTTTCTAGCTTTTGTAGATTTGGAAAAAGCTTTTGACAATGTTGATTGGAATACACTATTTCAAATTCTAAAATCAGCATGGTTAATATATACGGAGCGGCAGGTTATTTACAGCTTGTACAAAAAAAACCAGACCAGACAGCCGAAGAGAATGAAAGGAAAGCATTTCTTGGGAAGGGAGTAAGACAGGTTTGTAGGCTTTCTCCAACGTTATTCAGTTTGTACATTGAGCAAGCTTTGAAGGACAGCAAGGAAAAATTTAGTGAAGGAATTAAAAGTTCAGGGTGAAGAAATAAAAACATTGCAGTTTGCTGATGACATTCAAATTCTGTCAGAGACAGCAAAGGACCTGGAAGAGCAATTGAACGGAATGGACAGTGAGTTAAAAGAAGCATATAAGATTAATATGAACAAGAGCAACCCCGTCGGAGGTTCGTATCCTCCCTCGGGCATGGATGTTTGTGTTGTCTTTAGTGTAAGTTATTTATAAGTAGTTTGTAAGTTTAGTGACTGTTGAAACCGCAGTTAAGTCCTATAAGCTTAACAAACTCTGAACTTTTTTTTGAACAAGAGGAAAACAAGGGTAATGGAAGACAGTCTAAGAAAATCAGGCAGTGCTGAAGGAATTAAGTTAGGTAACGAAACAACAAAGGTGGTGAATGAGATTTTATTATTTGGGCAGTAAAATGACATGATGGTCGCATTACAGATGATATAAAATACAGAATGGCAATGACAAGAAAAGAGTTTTTGAAAAAGAAAAAAATACTAACATCGAATATAAATTTATGTGTAATGAAGTCTTTTCTGAAGGCATATGTGTGGAGTGTTGCCTTGTATGGGAGTGTAACTTGGACGAAAAATAATTCAAATAGGAAGAGGATAGAGGTTTTTGAAATGTGGTGCTATAGAAAAATGCTGAAGATTAGGCTAGTAAATCGCGTAACTAATGAGGAGTTATTAATCAGAATTCAAGAGAAAGGGAATTTCTGCCATACCTTGACTAAAAGAAGGGATCGAATTGTAGGACATATTCTTAAACATAAAAGAATCGTGAATTTGGCATTGGAGAGAAGTGTATGGGGTAGAAATTGCAGAGGTAGACCAAGAGACGAATACCGAAAGCAAATTGAGATGTATGTGGGTTGCCGTTATTAAGAGGAGATGAAGAGACTTGCTCAGGGTAGAGTAGGCTGGAGAGCTGCATCAAACCAGTCTCCGGGCTGAAGACAACGACACAACAGAAGCTAGCACCAGAATTGAATTTTGTTTTCTTATTTGATGCAAATGTTTGCCCGTATTTTCTAACTGTATCGTGATTTCGAGAATCAATGGCGTTCACGTTCTCACAAATAATTGTAAATTCCTTAATGCATTAAAAGTTGTGAACTCCCAATCATTTTAGGCTTTAGACGGTACTGAGAGACATTCATAGAAAAGAGTATATCCTTTTTCATGATAAGCAAGTGTGTAAATTTAGCTGGCCAATGAATAACCATTCCACCGAAAATTTGACTTACTGGATACTGACAGCATTGCTATTAACCTACAAATATTTCAAATTCAAAACATGGAAAGACATTTAAAAATTATTACAGTACACAAGAACTACACTTGTACTATTATTTTTCCTATTGGAATAAATAAATATTTATTTATAATTTCCTTAATAGTAGGGGAGGATTATATTGGGAATATATTAAAGCAAAACTTGAAATTTTGATTGGGGAATAAGTAAGAAGGCAAGATTTAATTTGTCGTATCGATGTGTCGTAGAATCAATTATTGTTAAACATTAACTTTACACAAACGAATATTTCATTGTTACTGTTCAAAACATGCACCGTCTCCTCCAAATATTTCAGTACTCACTACCTAGGTTATGAATTTATACGTAGTTTCAGATTTTTTCATCACCAAGATTAAAAATAAATAAATAAAAAAATAAAATAAAAACCCAGAGTACTTATACTAATTTTGCGGCGTTATGTCCAAGTTGTATCCGATTACTGCCAGTTTCTCACCCATTTAAACTATTGAGGAGTTTCACAAGTAAGAAAGATACTTTTAAACCTTTTACTTCCCTTTTTGTTGAAGAATATTCACCATCGAATAAAACTTTTAACACTGAATAACAGATTGCCAAATGTAATCTATCTATCACGACTACCAGAAGAGAAACGACTAACATAAAGAGAAAAAAATCACACTGATGTGTTTAATGGCCCACTTTAGATTTGCTCGTAGTTTTTAATTTTTTGCAAACATTTCGTACAAAAATAATAAAAATATCGATACGACTACGACTCTACTATTGTGCTAATATCTATGCACCCAAACGTAATTTTCTTCCTGACTATATTTTAACAAAGAACCAAAATCATTTGATATTTGAATTTAGCTTTGACATACTTACTTATTTTTGAACTTGTACCTGTTTAAACTATTATTTTAATATCTCTCCCACATTTCCATTACATTTTTCCATTAAAATATTATCACCTGTCTTGCCTCGGTAGTTTGTTAAAAGTTTATTTTCTTTGCCTGTACTGGTTATGAATGACTATAGCCTGCAAGGAATTTAGCATTTGGCGATCGAAGGAGTGACTATAACCAGGAAGGAACACAGCGTACCTTTGGCGTTCTGAAATCAGTCATGTGACATCCCTCACCCGAAATCTTGCCCGAAACTTTCTTTTGTATACGCCATCTTGCTTTCTGTATTTTATGATTTTCTTTTCCTAACTCAAGCGTTGTCATTTAAAAGAAATGGTGCACTACAAATATAAAAAACACGTCGTTCTAGAACAATGTATTATAATCTAATGTCTAAAAATGCCATGTTAGCAGATAACACCTGCCATCGATGGTACGAGAATTACGGATTACTCTCGCAGCTGTTCGGCATAGCGTAATGGCAGCTAATTATTTTGTGATGCACGAACATCTTAGACGATGTTTCCATAATGAAACTTTCACTCTGCAGCGGAGTGTGCGCTGATATGAAACTTCCTGGCAGATTAAAATTGTGTGCCGGAACCGGGACTCGAACCTGGGACCTGGGACCCAGGTTCGAGTCCCGGTTCCGGCACACAATTTTAAACTGCCAGGAAGTTTCATATCAGCGCACACTCCGCTGCAGAGTGAAATTTTCATTCTGGAAACATCCCTTAGGCTGTGGCTAAGCCATGTCTCCACCATATCCTTTCTTCCAGGAGTGCTAGTCTTGCGTGTTTGCAGGAGAGCTTCTGTGAAGTTTGGAAAGTAGGAGACGAGGTACTGGCGGAAGTAGAGTTGTGAGGCGGCATCGTGAGTCGTGTCGGGGTAGCACAGTCGGTAGTGCGCTTGCCCGCGAAAGGCAAAGGTCCCAGGTTCGAGTCCCGGTTCTGGCACACAATTTTAATCTGCCAGGAAGTTTCATCTTAGACGATGGTTCGAAACTTCCCGGCACGGTGGCTTAGAGCGCTCGGTCAGAGTGTTACTGGCGTGGCAGCTCAGCGTGCTTGGTCAGAGTGCTCGACTCCATCTGCAATGAAAAACTGAGTCTACGACAAAACTATCAAAATTCAATAAAATAAACCAATGTCCACAAAGGATCGATCAAACTGAAGAACCAATGAAAAGAGGGGAAAAGAAAAGGCCCACTTTTAGTGTTACTACCGTAACTTAAAGTGGGCCAAAAGATAGCTCGAAGCGATCTGTAATTAAAATACAGAGCAAAATTCTGAACGAACAACCCAGAACGAACATGTACAAACGAATTCAAAGCATCTATCTACTTGAAAAAAATAAAAACCCCACTGGCATATTTTTCATCTTGTTTCGTAAAAGGTTTTCACACACTCTTGTTAACTGAACACAACTATATACTGCAAGATTCTGAGTTGTTCAAAGATAACAGCAACTCTCTGAAGAGTTCATTTGTTCTATTTTGTGAACATATCATGAAATACATACCAACGAATGGCGAATATACACTTCTTTATCACATGTACACAAACTGGGAAGATACTTTTCCAGTGACTGTTGTAAATGATGTAATGATAATAGTAACTTTGTATATGCATTAAGTACTAGAGCTTTGTGGTATTCGGTATTACAACACTTATTCTGTTATTTTAGCTATACAAGGAAACGTAGTTACGGTTTGAAACAGAACATTTGATCTTTATTTTAGCCACAGAACAAAGTAACATGTACTAAGTCATATCTGAACTACAGAAAAGGTAATAGGCCCTACAATCTACGTTAAATACACCCGCAATGTGTACACTTCCCTTTCGTTTAATTAAGAAACGACAGTTGCTACAGTAATCTAGGACTCCATTTGTATATGTAACTACCACTATCAGCACGTTGTTGTAGACTATCCATTATCACAGTATCCCCGTTGTTGTGCAAATGCTTCAGAAGACCACTATTCAATTCGTTGTTACGTTTTTCACGGCATGTTCACGAAATAGAACAAACGCACATTTTAGAGGGAGCATTCATACACCTGCACAACTCTAATTTTTGCGGAAGATAGCTCTAATTAATAAGAGTGCCCGAAACCCTTTTAAGAGAAATGGCGAAAAAAATTTTGGTAGTGACAGGTTTCGAACTACGGACCACAGGCAACACAACGTAACGCCGTACCCACTACACGACGTCGATCATCTACGGCATGGTCCTTTGTTTCTAGTATTACTGCTACCAGTTGCTAGCAGCTTGAATGACATTTCTAGGCACTAGATTATAATTTACCGTACTATGGACGAAGGGCTTTTGTTGATTCTTCAGTGCGCCGCTGCTTTGAAATGACAATGCGTAAGTTATAATAAGAAAATCATAAAATACAGGAATGGCGTATGCCAGAGAGAGTTCGGGGCGAGGAATGGCACGTGACATCTCCGAACGCCTGGTTTGCGTAAAATCAAGGGAGGCTGTTAAATCGCCGTTATTTTTGCAATATCTCCATTTTTAGGTAGAGAGTGCAAAATTTCATCAAAAACGGAACAGAACTATAAATTTCCATGCAATAGAAACGCATTGAAAAATGCACTTTGTTCTTCTCAAATATTCCGGTTTTATTTCATACAACCCTTGTTCTGAGAATAACGAAAACAACAAAAAAAGGGATCTGTGAAATCGGTCTAGCCGTTCTTAAGTTATGGCGTGCCAAGGTTTTCAGAGATACATTTTTATGTTGCAAAGTACCCTCCTCCATGCTCAGTATGAAACATAAGGTAGACGCCGACCTTCCTCTTGGTTTGTAGGTCAAGCGTGCGAAATTTCGTGAAGATCGGAATGAAACTATATATTTCGTAATTTTCTGGAGAAGAATGCACCGATCAAAAAATACTTTGATAGCTGACTTTTTCTACCTATAAACTAAATACCTGCCAAATGTCAGCTTCATAGGTGAAGTAGTTTTCGAGATTTCGTGTTTAGTCAGTGGGTGAGTGTCCTTTCGCTTTTATATTTGAAAGTTGAATCGAATGCTTTGGCTAATTATTATTTTAAGTTTGAACTTTACGCGCCATATATACGATAAGCATATTTTCTCCTTTTTGGCATTCTGTAAGAATCGTGCTGTCGCAGACCAGAAAGAATCGTGAACGAATCGTAGGGAAAGATTCACAAGGTTAGATCCCAATATCCATGACAAACACATGTATTGCCATCTATGAGCAGGGTGTAGAACGTTTGGCACTCTGTAAGAATCGTGTCAATGCAGACTACAAATAATCGTGAAAGAATCGTGAACGAATCGTAGAAATCGGTTCACATTGTGTCATTGAATCACAAGAATCGATTCCTGAAAAAGAATCGTGTTGCCCAACTCTAGGCGCAACTGTTGTCGCTTGGCTGTAGCTCCTCCCCTTCACGCTTCTCCTATCGCTCCGCCTCTATGCGCGGAAGCGCCTTCTTATAGGACTCCAGCTTATGGCGCGTATGTTGACCATCACTTTGCAATAACCACTCACGTACGGCATTGTCAACCCTAGCACTCAGTGAAGGGTAGGCCTGTTTACTGCTGGGTATTCACAATGCAACGCCAAGAGAGCACGGAGATTTACTTGGCAGATAACACAGGTACAGAGATTACCCGAAGTGAAGAAGATAACGAAATCCGTATTGAGTGTTGCCGCCATTGCTGTCTGTGGATAGAGGTATAGTCGAGCCGAAATATGATGATCCCTGGCGCTTGCGCCAATTGGCTTTGAGCGCCGGCGCAGCAGTAGGCCATTGG
The DNA here is from genome assembly GCA_026315105.1 of Locusta migratoria. Classification (NCBI taxonomy): domain Eukaryota; kingdom Metazoa; phylum Arthropoda; class Insecta; order Orthoptera; family Acrididae; genus Locusta; species Locusta migratoria. The sequence continues at coordinate 727,323,621 of CM048744.1, read as the reverse complement.
AGTAAGTCAAACATGAACTTTGCTCAGCGCATGAGCGCGTCCGGCTGCGCTTTGCACTTTTGCCAGTTCTGTCACACAACAGCAACCTTTAACTATACTGTGCGGCAGCGAACTAATTACTTGGCAACATGGTTGCAATCAATTTCTGCGGCCGGGGCGGTGTCACAGCCCAGTAGGCGGAGCTATGGATCATCGTGATTCGGCCCGATTTATAGTCGGTAAATACAATATCTCGCCAGTATGGCCAGATTAGACACTTAACTGTTGCCTTATACATAGGGCGACCATCTTTTGATCACGGGTTTAAGGGAGGTGACCAAAATTGACCATGATTATAAGGGGAGATAAGGGAGATTTACGTACATTAAAATTCAAATGCACAACTATGCGTATTTTCTTGGAATGGATGACAATAGGGATGTAAACATTTAAAAAAATCATACTTCGCTTACTTTTACTGATTTATTTTGGCGGTAGCTCTACAACCTGAGAGTAAGTTTTTAACGCTGCAATAGCATTAAAAGACGCATTTGTAGAGCAAATCCAAGAACAGTATGACAAAACCTTTTCAGAAACCTTGGTATACTAACTGTTGCTCCACAGTATATTTATTCCTTAACTAAGTGTCCTTTCGCAGCTAAGCTCAGGATTTGTATTTGATATATCCATTTTTTAAATATATAACTAGCTAAACCCCAGCTGCTTCGCATGCGTAGGCTGGTTGGTCTGCACCAGTTGCTTCTTTTTAATTATGATGAAGAATCCATATCTTAAGTTTCGTAGTTGAAGCTTGAAATTTGAGCTAACAGCACCATACTTTTGAAAATCAATTTTTGCATTTCACCCCCTTATTAGTCTAATTTCCAAAAATACAGAAAACGTGTCTTTTAAATTCGAACCCCGAATCCAAATCCGAAAATTTGTAATTTTAACTTCAAAATTCCCTAAATAGCAACAGATTTTCGAAAAACACCCCCTCTCCAATTTAACCACCTGATGGTTGAATTTCCAAAAATACCGAAACACGTATTTTTAAATCATAACGAACAATACAAATAGCAATTTTTGTAGCTATAACTTCAAAATTGTCTTGACCACAATGTGTTTTCTAAAGGAATTTTTGATCCCCTCTTTTACCCCCTTAGTTGTTGAATTTCCAAACATTTCGAAATAGGTGTCTTTTTAATCAAGATCAAGAGTCCATATCCTAAGTATCATAGTTGTTGTTGTTGTTGTTGTTATGGTCTTCAGTCCGGAGACTGGTTTGATGCAGCTCTCCACCCTACTCTATCCTGAGCAAGCCTTTTCATCTCCTCATAAGAACGGCAACCCACATCCACTTGAATCTGCTTACTATACGAATCTCTTGGTCTCCCTCTGCGATTTTTACCCCACACACTTCCCTCCAAAGCTAAATTTACGATTCCTCGATGTCTAAGAATGTGTCCTACCAAGCGATCACTTCTTTTGGTCAGGGTATGCCAAAAATTCCTTTTCTTACCAATTCTGTTAAGTACATCTTCATTAGTTATGCGATCTACCCACCTAATCTTCAGCATTCTTCTGTAGCACCACATTTCAAAAGCCTCTATTCTCTTCCTGTCCGCACTGCTTATCGTCCATGTTTCACTCCCGTACAAGGCAACACTCCACACAAATGCCTTCAGAAAAGACTTCCTTACACTTAAATTAATATTCGATGTTAGCAAATTTCTCTTTTTCAAAAATGCTTTTCTTCCCATTGCCATTCTGCATTTTATATCCTCTGTACTGCGACCATCGCATGTTATTTTACTACCCAAGTAACAAAACTCATCTACCACCTTCATTGTTTCCTTCAGCATCGCGTGATTTTCTAAGACCGCATTCCATTATTTTTGTTTTGCTCTTGTTAATGTTCATTTTATACGCTCTCTTCAACACACTGTCCATTCCATTCAACCGCTCTTCCAGGTCCTTTGCTGTCTCTGACAGAATTACAATGTCATCAGCAAAACGCAATGTTTTTATTTCTTCCCCCTGAATTTTAATCCCTATTCCAAATTTTTCCTTGCTTTCCTTCACCGCCTGCTCGATGTACAAATTGAATAATATCGGAGAAAGGCTAGAACCCTGTCTTACTCCCTTCCCAACTGATGCTTCCCTTTCATGCCCTTCGGGTATAATAACTGCCATCTGGCTTTTGTACAAGTTGTAAATAACTCTCCTTTCCCTATATTTTACCCCTGCTGACTTCAGAGAGTTATAGCTCGAAATTTGAGTTAACAGCAACATATCTCTGAAAATCAATTTTTGCATCCCGTATTTCACCCCCTTATTAGTCTAATTTCCAAAAATTCCTAAACACGTGTCTTTTAAATTCGAACCCCGAATCCAAATCCGAAAATTTGTAGTTCTAACTTCAAAATTGCCTAGATTTTCGAAAAACTTCCCCTCTCCAATTTAACCCCCTTGATGGTTGAATTCCCAAAAATACCGAAACACCTATATTTAAATCATAACGAACAATACAAATACCAATTTTTGTAGCTATAGTCTCAAAATTGTCCTGACAACAATGTTTTCGAAAAGAATTTTTGATCCCCTCTTAATTGTTGAATTTCCAAAAATAACGAAAAATGTGTATTTTTTAATCATGATCAAGAGTCCATATCCTAAGTTACGTAGTTATAAGTCGAAATTTGAGTTAACAGCAACATATCTTTGAAAATCAATTTTTTTGCGTCCTCTATTTTACCCCCTTATTGGTTGAATTTCAAAAAAATGCCGAAACACGTGTCTTTTAAATTCGAACCCCGATTCCAAATCCGAAAATTTGTAGTTTTAACTTCAAAATTGCCTAAATAAGAACATTTCTTTGAAAAACACTTCCTTCCAATTTAACCCCATTGATGGTTGAAGTTCCAAAAATACCGAAACACGTATTTTTAACGCCTAACCAACTATACAAATATCAATTTTTGCAGCCCTATCTTCCAATTGTATCAAAGCAACGTGTTTTCAAAAAGAATTTTTGATCCTCTATTTAACTCTCTTACTTGTTGAATTTTAAAAATACTATAAATCTTGTATTTTTAATCCTAACCAAGACTCCATATCCGAAGTTTCGTAGTTGTAGCTTAAATTTTGAGTTAACAGCAACATATTTTTGAAAATCAATTTTTGGCGTCACATAGTTTTACCCCCTTATTTGTCGAATTTCAAAAAATACCGAAACACGTGTCTTTTAAATTCGAACCCTGAATTAAAATCCGAAATTTTGTAATTCTAGCTTCAAAATTGCCTAAATAGCTACGTATTTTCAATAAAACGCTTCATCCCCTATTTCACCCCCTTTCGGACAGAATATCGAAAATCGCTTCTTAATTGACGCCTACAGAGTAAGATCAACATACTCCACAAATTTCAAGTTTCTATCTTCAGTGGTTTGGGCGGGGCGATGATGAGTCGGTCAGTCAGTCAGTCAGTCAATCGGGACAATTCCTTTGATATATAGAGATAACAGCTCTGCTTTTGTGTGTGTGTGTGTGTGTGTGTGAGTGTGTGTGTGTGTGTGTGTGTGTCTGCGCGCATTACCGTTTAGCAGTATGGCAGTGTCTGTTACCAATAAAAATGTTCAAATATTTTTGAATCTATCGGACTCAACTGCTGTGGTTATTAGTCCATAGCTTACAAACTAAGGTAAACTACCTAAAGGACAACACAAACACCCTTACACGGTGGGGGACTCGAACCCCCGACGGCGAACGGCCGCGCGCACAGCAGTATGGAGCCCAAATGCGCATGGCGGCATTGCTAATCCGTCTCGGCTGTTAGCAACGTGTGAGACAAAGTAATCAGTGTGTTGTTGTGGATAGCGTGATGTTCATTCACTGTTATCTCACCTGTGAAGGTAACGATAGAAACAAATACAACGTTAGTTATGCCAACATTAAGACGGATAGTCCAGACGTTTGACTGCATGGCACAGACAAGCCCTATCATAAGTCACTTTTGTAGTTATCGGTGCACAAATGTTGTTGTTTATTGGAAGTAACGTAAACAACGATTTTTCTTCGGAGCTTTCCATAGGCTTCTGTTATTAAGTATTAAGGGTTTAACATCTGCAACCCTTCCATGAAAGTTAGGCGGCGTTTTTTTTTTTTTTTTTTTTTTTTTTTTTTTTTTTTTTTTTATTTTTTTTATTTTTTTTTTTTAACTTTCTGGAAGTTTAATGTTGTCTGGCCACAACGTAATGCTCGTCGGTCGTTTTCAGTAACATGTGTGTTTGGTCCACTTCCTTTTCCAACGATTTTTATCGTGTTCGTACCAATGGTTTTTGTAGAAGGTAATATTAATTATGGAAAGCATTTTCGATGGGAGTTACACAATACCGTCGCATTCAAAATCTCTGTTACTGTGAAGTGTACCGGTTGAATTGCTGCGATGTACTTTCGTTTCTGTAAGAGAAAAGAAACTTCATTGTTATTGTTCATAAATATATCCATTTTAAAATGGGATGCAAATCGATAGTAAAGCAAAAAAGAAGGAAACATTTCTTCAAACAAGCAAAATTCGTTTAGCTAGCCATGCGTTAGTTCGAAGAATTATCATTACTGAAGTAATGTCGGTTTATATGACGTAGTGCCGCGTTGCAGTTACTCACTGCATTGTGTTATCTCATTCACTGAACAAACGATACGGTATCAAACGCTGAAATAACCTGGTTTCTAAGTCGAAACCAACCAAAAATGAACAGAGCCGTATGTAATATCCCCTGTACGTCATTTCCTGGACAGAAATGTTGGAGTTACACGTGATCAAGTGTCTCCATCACGAAAGTCAACCTTTTTCGACAAAGTTACAGACCTAAACAGTAAAGTTACATGCTCTTAGGAGGTCCAATTGCAATCATTTGTAACCTACTGAAATATAATACGAATTTTTTCTCCTGATACGGTCATTTAAAGACATTAAGCATGATGCATTACTTCATTCCTCGCTGGAAGCAGTACATATGAGTGTGTACTAAGAAGGGCCGAGGCGAAATGGCGACAATGAGTGAAGCGGTGACGTCAGACGTCGTTTCCGTGGAAATCATACATTCTATTGTCGTATAGCATTAAAAGAAAAGCATCACTGGCACCGAAAGAGAATCATGCCACACCAAACTCTCATCACAAAAACACATAGATGAGAGTACAATCCAACTAATTGGTGCTACAACAACACACGTGGGCAACGGTTCCATATAAGGAAAAACACTGTCAGCACATAGAGGATGGAAGCAACTGCTACATTCAAACTAAGTTGGCGTTGCAGTAACAGAAAGAAGAAGAAACGCATATTATATGAGAGTAGAGCTGTGGGGCCACCGCTTCTGATGGTCGAAGAAGAGGCACCACTACTCCAGGGATTATATGTCGAATTTCCTGGATGTGCTACCGTTGCTGATCGGAGTACTTGTGTTATCACAAAGTACCTTTCCACTGGACCACATGGGGTGCGATTACAGTTTGTCTCCATTGGACCATAACGTGTGTAATAACAGAGTTTGTGTCCACTGTACCACATGGTGTGTGATCACAGTTTCTCGCTGCTGGACCATACCGTTGTGATCACTAAGTTTGTCTCCACTGGACTACATGGGTTGTGATCACAGTTTGTCACTGCTGGACCATACCGTTGTGATCACTGAGTTTGTCTCCACTGGACTACATGGGATGTGATCACAGTTTGTCGCTGCTGGACCATACCATTGTGATCATAGAGTTTGTCTCCACTGGACTACATGGGTTGTGATCACAGTTTGTCGCTGCTGGACAATACCGTTGTGATCACAGAGTTTGTCTCCACTGGACTACATGGGTTGTAATCACAGTTAGTCGCTGCTGGACCATACCGTTGTGATCACTGAGTTTGTCTCCACTGGACTACATGGGATGTGATCACAGTTTGTCGCTGCTAGACCATACCATTGTGATCACAGAGTTTGTCTCCACTGGACTACATGGGATGTGATCACAGTTTGTCGCTGCTGGACCATACCATTGTGATCCCTGTGTTTTTCTCCACTGGACTACATGGGTTGTGATCACAGTTAGTCGCTGCTGGACCATACCGCTGTGATCACAGAGTTTGTCTCCACTGGACTACATGGGTTGTGATCACAGTTTGTCGCTGCTGGACCATACCGTTGTGGTCACAGAGTTTGTCTCCACTGGACTACATGGGTTGTGATCACAGTTAGTCGCTGCTGGGCCATACCGCTGTGATCACAGAGTTTGTCTCCACTGGACTACATGGATTGTGATCACAGTTTGTCACTGCTGGACCATACCGTTGTGATCACTGTGTTTTTCTCCACTGGACTACATGGGTTGTGATCACAGTTAGTCGCTGCTGGACCATACCGTTGTGATCACTAAGTTTGTCTCCACTGGACTACATGGGTTGTGATCACAGTTTGTCGCTGCTGGACCATACCGTTGTGATCACTGAGTTTGTCTCCACTGGACTACATGGGATGTGATCACAGTTTGTCGCTGCTGGACCATACCATTGTGATCACAGAGTTTGTCTCCACTGGACTACATGGGTTGTGATCACAGTTTGTCGCTGCTGGACAATACCGTTGTGATCACAGAGTTTGTCTCCACTGGACTACATGGGTTGTAATCACAGTTAGTCGCTGCTGGACCATACCGTTGTGATCACTGAGTTTGTCTCCACTGGACTACATGGGATGTGATCACAGTTTGTCGCTGCTGGACCATACCATTGTGATCACAGAGTTTGTCTCCACTGGACTACATGGGATGTGATCACAGTTTGTCGCTGCTGGACCATACCATTGTGATCCCTGTGTTTTTCTCCACTGGACTACATGGGTTGTGATCACAGTTAGTCGCTGCTGGGCCATACCGCTGTGATCACAGAGTTTGTCTCCACTGGACTACATGGGTTGTGATCACTTTTTGTCGCTGCTGGGCCATACCGCTGTGATCACAGAGTTTGTCTCCACTGGACTACATGGGTTGTGATCACAGTTAGTCGCTGCTGGGCCATACCGCTGTGATCACAGAGTTTGTCTCCACTGGACTACATGGGTAGTGATCACAGTTTGTCACTGCTGGACCATACCATCTGTAATTACAGTGTTTGTCTCCAATGGACCATACCATAGTGTCGCAGAGTTTATTTCCAGTTGACCATTGCGTGTGTGCTTGCAGACTGTGCCTCCACTATACCATACCTTGACTGACCGCAGGGTTTGTCACCGCCAGACCCTATTGAATAATAAAAATATTTGTCAAAACTAAACCATTCTAAATGTTATCGTGTAGTCACTTAATTGTAAGCAATAAAAGTTGTGTCCTAAATCTCGGCTGTGGTTATACTTTAATCTTATGTATTTGCATTTATTGTGTGTGTGTGTGTGTGTGTTTTTTTGAGAGTGATATATACTGTATACTAGCCAAGACCGTAACCAGAAAAAAATTTCGGGGGGGGGGGGGGGGAGGGGTTATGTCACCAGGCTGGGGGTCCGGGGGCCCTCCCTCAAAATATGTTTAAAATTGTCAAATAACACATTTCTAGGCTATTTTTAACCTTTTTGCCCTTTTATTAACATAACTTAAGATTACAATAAAGTATGATTAGACTCGAGAATTTTGTCTAAAAAATAAGAGGATTTTTTATAGATCAATATGTTCTTGCATTAACATATAATTTCTAGACAATTTGAAAAAAAGAGTTTCAAATTTGAAAGCTTTTAATTTCAATTACGAAAATAATTTTCCCTGTTGCATATTTTCAAATCATACTACATATATTTAGATAATATTTATTTTTCTTTGTTCTAAAGTGCAAATAGACCATGTTGCCTAAAATATATAGTTAGTGAAGAAACAATACCGCGTAACTGGCAAATTCCTGATTTAGCGTTTTTCAGTTAGTTGATATCCTCGAGTCTCAGCGCATGTACTGAAGATGCCAGAGTGTCATATATATATATATATATATATATATATATATATATATATATATATATTAACTACGGGGTCATCAGTCCCTAAACTTACAAACTACTTATGAACTAGCTCACACTAAGGACGGCACAAATATCCATGCCCGAGGGGGGATTCGAACCCCCGTCCGTAGTGGCCGTGCGGACCGCGACTGGAGCGCCTCAGTCCCCTCGGCCACCGCGGCCGGCAACGCGGTATTGTTAAAATGTTCACCACATCCTAAACAATCTACCTACGCACTATATTATTCTCTTGTAGATAGGCGGTATATATATATATATATATATATATATATATATATATATATATATATATATTATAAAAAAAACCTCGAAGTAAAGCAAAACCGTATATCTGAATCAGCGAAAAAATTGATGTAACTACCGCCTATCTACAAGAGAATAATATAGTGCGTAGGTAGATTGTTTAGGATGTGGTGAACATTTTAACAATACCGCATTGCCGGCCGCGGTGGCCGAAGGGACTGAGGCGCTCCAGTCACGGTCCGCACGGCCACTACGGACGGGGGTTCGAATCCCCCCTCGGGCATGGATATTTGTGCCGTCCTTAGTGTGAGCTAGTTCATAAGTAGTTTGTAAGTTTAGGGACTGATGACCCCGTAGTTAAGTCCCATAAGCTATACAAACATTTGAAACAATACCGCGTTAGTAGGAAAGCGCAGGCAGCACATTGTTTACCGCTGGTTCCGTACCTACAGTTTTCGAAAGCGCCTCCTTGGTTATCTTTTAGTTTATGAAAATGGACAACGTGCCTCAAGACGATATTTTCACTGTGGAAGAAATTGTTTCTTGGCTGAATTTAGCATATGAAAGTGGAGATACCCAGTGGCCCCCAAAAGCCTTAGTCCGCCACAGAAGATACCTTTTTCAGAGTGAGTCACAGAGATGAGAAAGATGTTTTATTATCTTTATCCAAATAACAGTAGTATGAAAATTAGTACTGTCTGTGCTGCTTTTCTTCTGGTTTTTATTAATGATATTATTGATATTGTCATTCTCATCTATACATGAATCTGAGCTAAATCTCTGATGCTCCTAAATTAATTTACAAATTTCTTTACCTAGAATCACAGTTGTCCGTATGCAAGAACGCTAAAAGTAATTCAATTGGCAATGAAAACGACAGTAGGATATTTGTGCTAATCGCGGATCAGAAAACTCGGAAAACTTAACGGAAGATGACGGATGCAAGGTTGTTGAAAGTGAATACTAAGAATATTGCGGTGACTTAGGTACTGACAGAAAAAGGAAATCTAAAGCTTCCCCTGAAGATTGGGAGAAAAACGCCAACAATATTCTGAAAATGCGTAGCGAAGCGTATATTGGTTATTTAACAAATCAAAGTTGCAAAAATTTCTATGATCAGAAATTTAATAACAGTGTCACGATCCAAATTTAGCACTTCTAAGTCACGTACCGTATAAAGCATTCTAGGCGGTTTCTTGTCTCTCCTGTATAAAGTTCGTGTTTTGTTACTTCCGCGGTATTGTTTCTTCACTGACATGTGGGTTTCGGTCGTCGAACGCGCTCAGAGCTGTCATATCAACTGACAGAATAGCTGCCAGCGAGTTTTTACTTTCATATATCAAGTATTAAAACTAGAAAGTTTTTTCGACCTCCGGTTTTTGACAGATCTTTACCTTTCAGGATCTTTTGAAGCTATTGCGACCATTTTCGGAGTGATGTATGTATCTGTGTCTGTGTGTGTGTGATTGTGTAAACTCTCTAGCTCAAAAAGACATGAACCGATTTGAATGAAATTTTGCATACCTGCCTTATATCAAAATCGGAAGGTCGTTCAACTTTTGGGCGGAATCGGCCGACCGGAAGTAGGTGCCGCTATAGGGCCTAAATCGTTAATCGGATATAACTTAAAAACCATTGGTTTAACGGAGAAAAATATTATCTATGAAATGATAAGAATCGCAAGACAAACAACCTTTGTTAACAAGATTTTTCGCTATCTCTAGTGTGGAATGCCCTAGGGCCGGATGAAGTCTCAAATGAAAATCAGAATAACTCGAAAAAGGCCTAATCTATCAATATGTTTTGAAGACGGAATTACTCACGAAAAAGATCCGAACAACTTTCCCATGAGACAAAATATTCCAGACACAACCATTTTGGAGACACAAAATCGCAAATTTCAATAATACAACACAAAGGAAAATGACCTTTCGGGTATACAGTATCTCCATGAAGGTCGATTATATGAAGACCTCGGGGGAAAATAATGATAAACCTCATTTATGAAGTACTGAGATATGACGACTTTTATGCTTGAAAAATAGTTTCTATTAGATGTTTTAATATTTTTTAATAATTATATTTGCCAGCTTCTGCATCTTTCTGTACTACTTGAAGAAAATGAAACTTTATCTCGGATATGATTATTTGCATCAAATACTGTACATTAAAATACAGAAGTTGAGGGTTTTCATTATTTACCCCCGAGGTCTTCATATCATTCATTAATGTTGTAAAGTAATAAGAATAAAACATACAGGGATAAGACTTACAAGATAAGTCGGTAATAGAGTATTTGTTATTCACGAAACAACTCAATTACAGCGTAACAGCGCAAAGGCTACTGAAGTCGCGGATTCTTACGTAGCAGATGTTGGCAGCCATAGGGAAAAAACGCATCGTGACGTGTGCATTGTAGCTATTGCCGGTTTTCGCCGCTAGGGGCGGTTCGTGAAGTTATCGTAACAACTACTAGTGCAGTTCGTCTCCGCTGCTCGCGCATGCGCAGTAGCACTCTCGGTTACGTATTGTCAGTCCTTCGATGGGAAATAGTGAAATATTGACAAGTCCGTTTTAAGTTGAATTAGCAGAATATGGAATCGGTGGGTTCTGGAGGGCAATACGAAACGCCGTGCTGGATCCCAACGGCCTCATATCACTAGCAGTCGAGATGACAGGCATCTTATCCGCATGGCTGTAACGGATCGTGCAGACACTTCTCGATACCCGAGTCAACAGATGGGGACGTTTGCAAGACAACAACCATCTGCACGAACAGTTCGACGACGTTTGCAGCAGCATGGACTATCTGCTCGGAGACCATGGCTGCAGTTACCCTTGATGCTGCATCACAGATAGGTGCGCCCGCGATGGTGTACGCAACGACGAACCTGGGTGCACGAATGGCAAACCGTGATTTTTTGATGAATCCAGGTTCTGTTTACAGCATCATGATGGTCGCATCCGTGTTTGGCGACATCGCGGTGAACGCACATTGGAAGCGTGTAGTCGTCATCGCCATGCTGGCGTACACTTGGCATGATGGTATGGGTTGCCATTGGTTACACGTCTAGGTCACCTCTTGTTCACATAGACGGCACTTCGATCAGTGGCCGTTGCATTTCGGATGTGTTACATTTCAGATTTGTTACGACCCATCCCTGCGAAACCCTACATTTCATCAGGATAATGCATGACCGTCTGTTGCACGTCCTGTACGGGTCTTTCTGGATACGGAAATTGTTCGACTGCTGCCCTGGCCAGCACATTCTCCAGATATATATATTTTTTTTTTTATAGGACTTAACTACGGGGTCATCAGTCCCTAAACTTACAAACTACTTATGAACTACTTACGAACTAGGACGGCACAAATATCCATGCCCGAGGGGGGATTCGAACCCCCGACCGTAGTGGCCGTGCAGACCGTGACTGAAGCGCCTCAGTCCCCTCGGCCACCGCGGCCGGCTCTCCAGATCTCTCATCAAATGAAAACGTCTGGTCAATGGTGGCCGAGCTACTGGCTCGTCACAATGCGCCAGTCACTACTCTTGTTGAATTCTGGTGTCGTGTTGAAGCTGCACGGGCATCTGTACCTGTACACGCCATCCAAGCTCTCAATGCCCGGGCATATCTAGGCAACACCACCTAGAGAGAAGGCCGCGGCGCTCTCGTGTGACGTCATGCAGCGTAGGCTGCGCGCACATAGCTGATTGGCAGACTGCTTCGACATAGTGGGCCGCGCCCCAGCGGCTACCCGGTCAACTAGGCGCGCGCAGTCTACTCTGCATGACGTCACACGAAAGCGCCGCGGCCTTGACCAAGGCCGTTATTACGGCTAGAGGCTGTTTTTCTGGGTACTGATTTCTTAGGATTTATGCGTCCAAATTGCGTGAAAATGTAATCACATGTCAGTTCTAGTATAATATATTTGTCCAATGAATACCCGTTTATCATCTACATTTCTTTTTAGTGTAGCAGTTTTAATGGCCAATAGTGTATCTTCAGGCACTCAGCTAATGAACTGCTTTGGTTTAAGCATCAAAGTCCTTATAATCCGCTTTCGCGAGTCATTACTTTAGTGCGTTTACCATCAGCATTTCTTCTTGGTGTAGCAATTTTAATTGCCAGTAGTGTATTTTGTCCTCCTCCAACAACATCTTCTTCGTCTGCTTATTTCGTCGTGTAACCTACTATTGAGGCAGCGCCTTATATTACTATTCTTCCTCTTGACCTGTCCTAGAATGTGAATATAGTTTGAAATGTTTGTGCGTTGCTGCTATTTCAGCGTAACAGCCGATGCGAATACATAGTAGACAACAAACTCTGCAGTTTTCACGGAGACACGAACAACATGAATGGAACTTTCATGAGATGGAACGTTTCAAAAACAATTTTTGTTGACAATGAACGAACAGTGCAACTGAGACAGAAGATGCTGTAGACTAATTATGAAAGAATTGTGTATGTATTAATGTATTTAATTATTGAGTGACAGTAAAGCTTGTTTCCTTTCTACACGTCTAAGGTTCATTATGGATTTACAAAATGAAGCATTTACAAATAACTTCACACACATGAATATGTCAGTCACTTCACCACAAGAAATATCTTCCATAATAAAATCTTTAAAAACAAAGAATTCCAGTGGATATGATGAAATATCAACAAAGTTAATTAAAGCGTGTTCTTGTGAACTTAGCACAATCTTAAGTTATTTGTGTAACCAGTCTGTTATAATGGGAACATTTCCTGATTGGCTAAAATATGCAGATATTAAACCTCTCTTCAAGAAGGGGGATAAAGAGATACCATAAAACTACAGACCCATTTCACTTTTGCCAGCATTCTCAAAAATTATAGAAAAGGTAATGTACAAGCAGCTTCTCAACCACTTAACCACAAATGGCATATTGTCTAGAACACAGTTTGGATTTCTGAAAGGTTCCGATATTGAGAAGGCTATTTACACTTTCAGTGAGAATGTACTTAATTCATTAGATAATAAATTGCAAGCAGCAGGTATTTTCTGTGATTTGTCAAAGGCATTTGATTGTGTGAACCATAACATCCTTTTAAGTAAATTAGAATTCTATGGGGTCACGGGAAATGCTGCAAAATGGTTCAAGTCGTACCTCACTAACAGGAAACAAAGGGTGTCAGTGCAAGTGACTAGTGAATTAGGCCAACAGTCATCATCGGGTTGGGAAGAAATTACATGTGGTGTCCCACAAGGATCCATCTTAGGGCCATTGCTTTTTCTTGTGTACATTAATGATCTCTCATCAGTTACACTACAAGAAGCAGAGTTCGTTTTGTTTGCAGATGATACAAGTATTGCAATAAATAGTAAGTCAAGTATATTGATAGAAAAGTCTGCTAATGATATTTTCATGAACATTAATAAATGGTTTAAAGCCAACTCATTGTCATTAAACTTTGAAAAGACGCACTACATGCAGTTCAGAACATGTAAGAGATTTCCTGACAGCATATGCATTAAATATGAAGAAGAGCAGATAGAAGAGGTTGACAGAATTAAATTCCTGGGATTACAGCTTGATAATAAACTTAGTTGGGAGGAGCACACCACAGAATTGCAGAAACGACTCAACAAATCTGTATTTTCAATACGAGTGTTATCAGACATAGGAGACATAAAAATAACAAAGCTTGCATACTTTGCTTACTTTCATTCCTTAATGTCATATGGTATAATATTTTGGGGTAACTCTTCAAGTCAGTCAAAAGTCTTCAGAGTCCAAAAACGTGTAATACGTATTATTTGTGGAGTAAATTCACGGACGTCTTGTAGAAGCCTCTTCAAAGAACTGGGTATATTAACTACTGCCTCTCAGTATATTTATTCCTTAATGAAATTTGTCATAAATAATATATCCCTTTTCCCAACAAACAGCTCAGTTCATACATACAATACTAGAAATAAAAATGATCTACACAAGGATTTAAAAGCACTTACTTTAGTTCAAAAAGGGGTCCACTACTCAGGAACACACATTTTCAATAATTTACCATCAAGTATAAAAAATTTAGCTACAAATAAAGATCAGTTTAAGAGGAACCTAAAAGACTTTCTAGTGGCCAACTCCTTCTACTCCATTAGTGAATTTCTAAATTGTACCAAATGATGCATGCACTCATACTATATTAGTATTATTATATTATCAGCAAAAAAAAAAAAAAAAAAAAAAAAAAAAAAAAAAAAAAAAAAAAAAAAAAAAAAAAAAACCCTTAAAAAATTATGTATCTGTATTTATATTATAAGTGTATGTATTTATATTATTAGTATTACTTGTTATTCAACTTGTAAATTTTGTTTCTTGACATGTTCCACATCCACGAGGATCCCCTCAATATGGATCTATGGAACAAATAAATAATCTATCTATCTATCTACTTCATGGCGGATCGTCGTAAGGGTCGTAATCCCCCTCCCTCCCCCCCCCCAAAAAAAAACTCCGCCTTTTCTTTTTTGTTTAGAATGTCTTCAAAACTGTGAGACTTTTGTTTGATTGGGCGTGGGGTAAAACGGAGTCTATAAATGGTGAGTTGCTACCACGTTAAAGATGTTACAAAATTTTTGCGAATTTTTAATAGCTTTTGTCAGTCATCATAGCAACACTGAAACAAATTGTTCTTGCATCATGAGCAATGCGGGGAGTAGCGTTTAGTTGCCACTAACTTGGAATATTTATTTCATTAAGTTTCTGAAGTCGATACGAAGTGTGACGCGGCGGCGGCGGCGGCCACGGTCGGGCGCAGGATCCATTCCTCCCGCGGTCAGAAAAATAGGACTGAATCCTCCCGAGCCTGCAAGGGCGTGGAAAAGGACGGGACTGAATCCTCCCATAACCTGTTTTAGCAGGTAGTTGGTGGCGGCCCGAGGCCAGAGTGTATGGCCAGACCTTTGTGAATATTCCAGGCAAGCAAAGCTATCTAGCATATGTTCCAGCGTATGTTCCTACATTGTACAGTAAAGTAAGAGTGAGAATTAAGCCCCAGTTAACTTTAGAGTCAGAGTAAACGTACAGTAATATCACTTTGATTCTTACAATCTAAAGATTACGTTTTACTCGCAATTGATAAAACTGTGCAGTATTTTCAGCAGTTGGTATACACGTCTATTTGATACAGCGTTGAATTTGTAAACAGAGGACAAGGCAGGCTAATTTTTTTCCTAAGGAAGAAGAAATTCTGCTTTCAACGGGACAGCGAGACATGAGTCTCATTGAACTGGCTTGACTTGCGTGAATAGAAGCAAGTTTTGAACATCTGTAATTTCTAATAAAACTTGCCTTAATAGGAAATCGGAAAATAGGAAATACTCCTGAAAGACTTTCACGGATATTGTATGTATTATGAGCAATACTCTTAAATGAGGTGCTGGGGCATTGTAGGTAAGCGATCAGACTGCTATTTTTGCGACTCGGGTTCGATTCCCACTAGAACCTTGATTTCATTTATTAAATTTCTTGCACTTCTGCGTGGTTGTGGTCTTCATCAATGTCCACAACATCCAGCTCCTCAACAGAAATTGATTTAATAAAACTTTTGCAACCCTTAATGTTGCACGTCCATCGCACTACACCAGTTTACAACAATTTCTGAAATCCGAAAGTGTCACCTTTCAGAAGTAACACTTTCCCTTCATTTCTACTGACTGAAACTTCAAGGGCGTCGGAGAACATCACTTTTAAGCGATCTGCAGTGGACTGAAGTGACAAGTACGGCCGGAAACGGCTTGGGGCGGGGGTGGGGGCTGGTCCCTGCCGGAGGTGCCATTGTGCTAGTTCGGGAGGATTCTGTCCTGTCCCCTGATCGCCTACCTGCCGTTGGGAGGATTCCGTCCTGCGCTCCCACGGTCGCGTTCGGTTCATGCGGCACACCGAGCGGGCGAAGGCGGAGCGCGCCTGCTAGGGGGAAAGGATAGTTGTCGATCTGAATCAAGCAAGTTGTTCTGAATAGACAAAGCCATCAAGCGGAGTGTAACATAAGTGCTGTAGACTTACGCGTTTTGTCTGTAAGATAAGAAATTCACTAATTGTATTGAACATATCAATGGTTAGTAAATTAATGTCGTCCGCTATCAGCAGAGGATACCGATCGAACGAGAATCTATCGGCATGAGATACCTGGCACCTAAAAGTCGCCACTAATTTTGTACTCTGAAACCCATCACCTCGGTGTAGAGAGCAAATTGCAACTAAAACTATGTCTGCAACGCTTCTCGCTATCAGACTTCGTAACATTTTACGAAATCAACGAGGCAGGCAACAGTAAGACACCTTCGGAATCCATTGCGCAACAACATAATTACTCACGCCACCTACAAGCACGCACGCGTCTTAAAAACTACCGCGCAGCGATGACGTCACACACGTCAACACTCCGATGTCATGGGTCAAAGCCGACGGGTTTTATCGCCGTTTACACGTGAGCCAGATAACTGGACAAAATTTAAGTATTTAGGAAGACTTTTCTGTGACAAATTGTATTTCTGTTATTTAATGGAATAAGGTAAACTATCTAGGATTCAATCATTCAGTCACAAAACTAGGAATAACACTCAATGGGTTATTCATTTTTTTTAACAGCTTGCCACGTGGCATATATCCAATTTGAAGAGCACATTGTCTCGAACCTGACTGCAATGACGGATCCTAACATGCAGGACGCCAGCTACAAAAACGCGTTCATTATGCAACCAATGTAATCAAGATTTTCCAGCGTCGAAGGTATTGTTTTCGCAATTCTGGCATCATGTAGGTGTGAGTCTGATTTGTAATTGTGAAGTCTGTTGACTTTTTCTTGCCGCCTACATTAAATATTTTGAAAAATTAACATCACAATATACACTGTAGTAGTTAAATGAATTTATTTGTAAATATCATTATAATATAAATTTACAGACCCTGAGACTGTTTTGCGTCCTGAAAATGTCAAAGACATTAAAGATGTTCTATCACTAACACGCCACTTGTAATTTTCATATTGGCAGAAAACTGGACAAAATTTAAGTATTGAGGAAGACTTTTTTCTGGCAAATTGTATTTCTGCTATTTAATGGAGTAACGTAAATGTAACGATGTGTTCACGAAGGTCTTACTCTCTTTCACGTTGCGAGCAATGTTCCTCAGTTGTGAGTAAATCAAAGAGGTAGGGTTTACAGTAGTAATGTCTAGCTGTATAATGTTCATTTTGAAATAGGTTTCAGTTTTGTTGTAAAAGCTGTATCTTATCAATACGTCTTTAATTTATCCGCTTACTGTTAAATAAAACCATCCATGTCAACTGTCTCCTGGCAACCCCATAGCAGATGTCATTCTCAGCAGGGCAGGCGCAAGCTCAAGTACCGCCCCGTGCGACCTGCTAAATTGCCGCTCCCCCAACCCCCCCTCCCCCCCCCCTTTTTTTTTTTTTTTTTTTTTTTTTTTTTTTTTTTTTTACAGAAGTTTGTGGAATTTTATTTAAACAAACCTGTAGAATTTAGCCGCGTGAAATTGAATTTAAGGCCGAATTTCATTACATACGCAGGTGAAACGGTCAGAGAGTGTGGTGGAAGACAATGGAGAGAGGAAGAATAAGAAGTTCGAGTAACATAATAATTTAATAAATACACAGCCGAGAATCGATGGGTACTAATGCTAGTCGAAATATATTAATTTACTGCACTGCGGTTGTTCATTTCAAAGAACTGAGCCGGCCGCGGTGGCCGAGGGGACTAAGGCGCTCCAGTCACGGTCCGCACAGCCACTACGGTCGGGGGTTCGAATCCTCCCTCGGGCATGGATATTTGTGCCGTCCTTAGTCTTAGGTAGTTCATAAGTAGTGTGTAAGCTTAGGGACTGATGACCCCGTAGTTAAGTCCCATAAGTTCTACAAACATTGGAACATTTTTGAACAAAGAACTGACACTCGACATCTGTCGTAATTTCCATGTGCCAGTTCTTTCGTGTCTGATTATGGACTAAGGGGCAACAAATTAGTCATTGCCGTATCACTTCACTTTTCTTCGCTTTATCTTCATTATAACTATTGGGAGGACGCGTGCTTATTTGCCGACTTGCCAATTTTTGAAGTAACAGATCATAAGGGAAAAAAAAAAAATGTTCCTATTCTGCAATTTTGAAGGAGAAAAATTCTAACTTGTGAGTAACATGCATGCGCAATACTAATTGTAGCCTACGTTATGTGAAAAGCACTAACCTATTACATCCCTAGTTGCAAGAAATTCGGACGCACCAATTCATCTGTTTTTACGAAACGCAGTGAAAGTGCTTCTGACCAATCTTGACTCCCTCGGCCAACTACCGAAACGAATTCTGCAGTTTCGTTGTAGAGAACGCAACAATACCTATTGCCTGGAAAGGCGAAGTGGTGACGCGGCAGTGCAGAAACTAGGTCACGTGACGAGGTACGCGATGCTATGGTTAAACTAGCGAAAGAACCAAGAAGCTACAGTAATTATGTGACCGATGATATGGATAAATGTATTATCAGGCAGCAGTTTCTATGACATAACGAACAATAGAAGGAAATACGAATTTTGCGAAAACTGCACAACGTTTTTCAAATAGGAAATGAGCTTCAAAGCTAGCAAAGGAAACCCTCAGAAGCAATGTTCTGTCTATGGATAATTGTTTTAGAAGGTGTCAAAATTAACGTTTTGTTTTGTGTTGACGAGAGGGCATTGTTGCTAAAAGACCATACTTTCTCAGGTTTTCATCAGAATCGAAGCGATCAGTAGTATATTTAGATGAAATATGGATTCAAACGCATTATATAGTAAATAAATGTTGGCAAAGTGATAGTGTGCGAGTAGTATTGTCAAACAAAAGTGCCGGTCAGAGTTTAATTTTTGTTCTTGCAGGCGGAGAAAGGTGTTTCATGGCTCAAAAACCAAACCGTCCTACTACCACTCAGAAACGGATACTAAAAATTTCCAAAAAATACGTCGAAACCCAACTTATGCCAGGGTTACTACTAATGTCTTTATCCCTTGTAACTACTCACAGCGTATTTATTCATTCTGAATACTTCTAGCCATTTTAGGTGTTGGACATGTTTGTCTGTAGTAATGTTCATCCATTTTTTTCCATAATGAGGGAAGGACGAAACACTCGGAAACTGCCATTGAAGGGCTTAGCATAATTGCTTCAGGCTTAACATTAACCGCAGTATCTAACACTGTATTCGAATTTCCAAATTAGATTTCGACTTCTGCAAAATTAGTTGTGAGTAAACGCACGGCGCGTAACAGGCCGGCAGCGCTCCACTCATACAAATACTGGCGTGTACGCCACCTGCTTCTTCCTCTCTTTCCTCCGGCGTAAACAAGACGGTGGTGCCACAGTGGCGAGGAAGAAATTAGCCCTCCTCCCTCCCCTTGTTCAATAGGGGCGTCCGGCAGGTAGTCAGGCGCAATGCCACAGTTCAAATGTTTATATAGGTTATGGGACTTAACTACGGGGTCATCAGTCCCTAAACTTACAAACTACTTAGACTAAGGACGGCACAAATATCCATGCCCGAGGGGGGATTCGAACCCCCGACCGTAGTGGCCGTGCAGACCGTGACTGGAGCGCCTCAGTCTCCTCGGCCGGCAATGCCACAGTTTTGAAACCCCTTTTGGGCATGAATGTTGAGTTTGTATATATAATAAAAAAATTAAAAAAAGCGGGTGCGTCAGATTTGCCGCCCCGTGCGGCCGCACGTTTCGCACGTGTCTTGCGCCGGCCCTGATTGTCAGTTACTTCAAGAATATCAAGTGACATCACAAACAAAAACCGATAGATGACAAAATTGTATTTTGTTCATCTCTACATCAAGCATTACGGCAAGGTAAAAACTTACGAATACGCACAAGTACCCACTTCCTCTGTTTTGCTTCAGAGGCCTAAATTCAAAACATGCCCAGGTGGAGTAGCCGAACAGTCTAAGGCGCCCCGCTGCGGAGCGCGCAGTTGCTCGCCGTCGGAGGTTCGAGTCCTCCATGGGGCATGGGTGTGTGTGTGTGTGTGTGTGTGTGTCTGTGTTGTCCTTAGGTTAGTTTAAGTAGTTTGTAAGCTACGGACTGATGACCACGTAGTTTAGTCTGATAGATTTACAAACATTTGAACATTCTTGAAAATATGCTTTGATCAGATACTCCACTGCATTCGTACTACGGTATATTTTCCATAACAGCTGGTAATTTTCGCAGTCCCATCGGTGCCATCGATCGTCCCATCCACCCCAACAACTCTCTCTGCCCCCCTCCCCCCTCCAACAGATGGAGGATGTCATCAGATTTGTCACCACCATCATCCAGAACATCCACCCGTTCTAGCATCCCAGCTTCCTTCACCAAATCATCCTTGCTGCCTGCTCCGTCTGGCAGTTGGAGACAACTGCCACTCTCTCCCGGAACACCTCCCACTTCACCTTCACCCACAAATTTACCCTCGTCTAAAGCACAACCGTACCCGGTTTCCCATCGCTCCTGTGCCTCTCTCCCCTCCCCTGCAGCTCCTCATGCCAGTCCTGCACTGTACCCTCCTTACTTCCTCCACCGCACAGATAGCCGCCCCCTCCCCTCAATTGAGTCGTAGTGGCAATCAGCCACCTCTCCATCTGACCCCTCTTCTGAACACCCCGCCTGAACACTTGATCTTCAGCTTCTTCCTCCCCTCCCTCACCGTCACCCTTGCCACGGTCTACATTAGTGAAAATGAACCCCTTCCATATGACTTCCTCTCCCATATTGAACGTTCCTTTACGACATATGTGGTTACCATTGACCTCAACCTTTCATCCCGTTCTGCCACCGAACTATGGTGGTGGCGTCAGTTCCTCACCTAGCTCCGTGGCGACACCGTTCCCCTCTCTCAACCTGAAAGCAACACCACCATTCATGTCATCCTCGTCTTTCCTAACCTCCTGGGCTGCCTGCTGGTGGAAGTCCTCGACCTCATTGGCAGTGGTCGTGCCCCTGAACTCCTCACCCTAGACCCCCAAGGCCGTCAGGCTCACACTCCCCATCCCGAGCCCCCTCCTAAGATGGTCCATGATTATGCCCAAACTGACTGGGATGCCTACTGTTGCTCCATAGACACTCAGGTCGCCAGCCACCCACTGCCCATCCACATCCCCGCCAACATTGACCACCACTATTTAATGATATCAGAAGAAAACCTTTATACAAGTCTTTCTGAAGGGTCGACTCCAAATTAAAGAAATGGTCTAGATATCTGCTTTGCTTCACCACACAAACACTTTGAAGAAATTCAAATTGACCTCCATCAGTAATGTTGTTGTTATGGTCTTCAGTCTGGTTTGATGCAGCTCTCCACCCATACAGTAGAACTGCATGTCCTTGGAAACAGTAATGTCTGCAGTTTCCCCTTGCTTTCAGCTGTTCGCAGTAACTGTGTTGCAAAGCCACATTAGCTGATGTTACAAGGCCATCTCAGACAATCATCCAAACTGTTGCCTCTGTAACTACTGAAAAGGCTGCTGCCCCTCTTCAGGAACCACATGTTTGTCTGGCTTCTCCATAGATAACCCTCCGCTGTGGTTGCACCTACAGTATGGCTATCTGTATCGTTGAGGCATGGAAGCCACCCCATCTGGGCAATATCTGTGGTTCGTGGGGGTGGTCCTCCATCAATACGAATGTAATTTTTACTACTCCCTTAGGACCCACATGCTAGGTTATACTTACGGAGGAAGTGAACATAATGATTAATATAGTTGCTTCATGTGAAATATCTGCTGTAGAAATGAGACGTGAACCTTGCAGTGTGGCTGTGTTGCTTTAGAACATGCACTAAAATGTAGTCACATGATTTACAATAAGGAATCAAACAACAACACTAAAATATTATAGTGCAGTTACACACAGTGGCTTGATGAAAATATACGAACTTATGATAATAATTAATTACATGAAGAGCTTTTCTGAAAGGAAAAGGAATGAAATTTAAACCACAAATATCAGTTTTACCTATCAAACAGTGCTATTTAATTGTATCAACAACCACGGCAATTCTTTGACACTCTAATGTATTGTGTAGTAGTGTAATAAAATGTTCATCATTCAAAATGGGTGGTCTGCTCCATTGCTATTGTGTGTAAAATGCACATCGCAGTCTTTTGTATGGATCACCAATTAGCAACACTGAAGCATTTTACATATCCAGTGCGATGAGCGGCAGCAGGTGCTGTGGGCAGAGGACGAGGTACCTCAGCGCTGCCACCACTGCAAATGGGCCGCGGAGAGCTCTGCCATGTGCTGTGTCCAGAGGCAGCATTGTTATTGGTGCCGAAATGTTATTAGCAGTGTATCAAAAGTGAAATACATTATGCATATGCTCCCCTTACACTTGTGGCATCAGCATTCATGAGGGACATGAAATAAAAATTTTGTCCACAGATGGTTTCAATCGCCAACACTTGCACTTGCAAGTCATGTACTTTACCCCTTGACCACAGACGTATCAGACCTAGGCCTCTTGTTACTTAACATAAGAAATACTGTATGAACTACCGCAGTCTTCAGTGTTGCCAGATTGTGCACATATTTGGACTTACAGCGTATCAGCACAGTCATATTTATTGTCCCATGTTGCAATCGGTTCAGAGTTAGGGTCAGCAACAGCCGGCCATGTATTGTGTTAAAGAATGTACATCAATACTCCAACCAGTGCTAGCTTCTGACATTTTGGATGCATACCTCATACGTCATAATATTATTCTAATTCTGGAGTTGTATGGAAGGTAGGGTGAGGCATGCAGTTCTCATTTAGGAGGGGGAGATGAGTAATCAGGTAGATGGGTTGGCCCAGAAATCACAAAAGGTTCTGGTGGGCAGTAGTGACTGCAGGAAATGGTTAAACCCATGCTGGGGTAGCTCAGGCAAAAGACAGGAATATCTTAATGAACACTCTGGCAATTTCTTAAAATATGAAAACACTCTTTAACTAGTGGTTCATGGTGTGGGTTCCTGTAGTCATGTCCTAGTTCATGAACCACGGGCAACGTATGAGTGGCCAAGTAAATGCTCCTGACAGTTGGGATACCAGTTACTTTGGAATAAGGTTGGGCATCTCAGACATATTCTGAGTCGTGGCCAGCTTTGTGCTCAGACGGCAAAGACTATCAAATCCACCAGTTAGTCCCTCAACCATTAGCAGTAAAACCCAGTGGGGCCCTGGGCAAGTAAGGCTAGCAACCTGCTTCCCAGGTACTTCAATATCATGCTGGCAACAATCGGAGCAAAATGACTCGGACCTTTGGAGGTGATGGAGTCCCACCTCTAATTGACAGACCAGGTACTCCTCAGATACGACTTGACAAACGATCTGGAATGAGATGGGGATTACAATGGGAAGAAGGTAGAGCTGGCGGATGCTTCAAGTAAGATGGGGTTAGATGTTTTAGCTGTTAGTGACGTTAGAGTAAGGGGAGAGAAAGAGGACGAAGTCGGAGAATACAAGGTCTACCTGTCAGGAGTCAAAGTAGGAAGAGCACAGTGTAGGGTTTTACATCACGAAAGCAATCGAACCCAGCATAATTTCAATAAGGTATGTAAATGAACGACTGATGTGGATTTATTTGGCCATCACCAGCAAGAAAATTAGGATTGTGGCAGTGTATTCACCCTGTGAAGGGACAGATCAAGATGAGATGGACAGATTTTATAATGCACTTAGTGATGTAGTTGTTAGAGTGAAGGATAAGGATAGTGTTTTACTCATGGGTGATTTCAACGCCACGATAGGAAATCGAACAGAAGGTTATGAAAAGGTTATGGGTAAGTTTGGAGAGGATATGGAGGCCAACAGGAACGGAAAATAGCTCTTGGATTTCTGTTCCAGTGTGGGCTTAGTTATCACAAACTCCTTCTTTAAGCATAAGGACATTCACCAATATACTTGGGAAGGAAGGGGAACCAGATCTATCATTGACTATAATAACATACCAGGAATTCAGGAAGACAGTCAAGGACACACGTGTTTTCAGGGGATTCTTTGATGATACTGATCATTATTTAATCTGCAGTGAAATTGGTTTTGTGAGGCCGAAAGAGTAGAAAGTCAGATCCATGTGTAGAAGGATAAGAGTGGTGAAGCTTCAAGACAAGGAAATTAGGCACAAATACATAACAATGATCTCGGAAAGGTTCCAGTTAGTTGAATGTAATGATTTACAGTCACTGGAAGAGGATTGGTCAAGGTACAGGGACACACTACTGGAAGCAGCTAGAGAATGTCTTGGGACAGTAGTGTATAAAGACAGGAAGAAGCAGACAGCTTGGTGGAATGACACAGTCAAGGCAGCCTGTAAAAAGAAAAAGAAGGCATTCCAAAAGTGGCTCCATACTAGAAATGAGGCAGACACAGAAAGTTATGTTGAAGAAAGAAACAAAGCCAAACAAATAATTGCAGACTCCAAGGAGAAATCATGGAAAGACTTTGGAAACAAGCTAGAAACTCTGGATCAAGCCACAGGAAAAACAATTTGGAGCGTAATCAGCAATCTTCGAAAGGGAGGGAGGAAGAGATTAACAAGTGTTTTGGACAGGTCAGGAAAGCTGCTAGTCAATCCTGTGGATGCCTTGAGCAGTTGGAGGTAATATTTTGAAGAATTGCTCAATGTAGGTGAAACGTTCAATGATGTGTCAGATTTTTAGGTAGAATGGGATAGGAACGGCGATGGAAACAGGATCTCATTTGAGGAAGTGGAAAAAATGGTCAGTAGATTACAGTGCAATAAAGCGGCTGGGGTGGATGAAATTAAGCTGGAATTCATCAAATACAGTGGAATATCAGGTCTCAAATGGTTACACAGGATAATTGAAAAGGCGTGGGAATCGGAACAGGTTCCGTCTGACTGGACAAAAGCGGTAATCACGCCAATCTTCAAACATGGAAACAGAAAAGATTGCAACAACTATCAAGGTATCTCTTTAATTAGCGGTAGGCAAAATATTCTCAGGTATTGTTGAAAGGAGAGTGCGAATATTAATTGAGGACAAGTTAGATGAAAATCAGTGTGGGTTTAGGTCTCTTAGAGGCTGTCAGAACCAGAGCTTTAGCCTACGGCAGGTAAGGGAAAAGTGCTATGAGTGGAACAGGGAATTGTATCTATGTTTCATAGATCTAGAAAAGGCTTATGACCGTGTTCCTAGGAGAAAGCTACTGTCAGTTCTACAAGATTATGGTATAGGAGGCAAACTTCTGCAGGCAATTAAAGGGCTTTACGTAGACTGTCAGGCAGCAGTTAAGAGTAGATGGAAAATTAAGCTCATGGTTCAGGGTAGTTTCAGGGGTAAGGCAAGGCTGTAACCTGTCACCATTGTTGTTCATACTATTCATGTATCATATGATGAAAACAGTAGACTGGCAGGACGAGATTAAAATAGGTCAAAACAAAATAAGCAGTCTCGCATATGCGGATGACTTGGTTGTAATGGCAGATTCGATTGAAAGGTTGCAAACTAATATTTCAGAGCTCAGTCAGAGGTGCAAGGATTATGATATGAAGATCAGCATCTCCAAAACAAAAGTAATGTCTGTGGGAAAGAGATTCAAACAGATTGAGTGCCAGATAGGAGGAACAAAGTTAGAACAGGTAGACAGTTTCAAGTACCTGGGATGTATTTTCACACAGGATGGCAACATAGCGAAAGAACTGGAATCGAGGTGCAGCAAAGCTAATGCAGTGAGTGCTCAGCTAAGATCTACTCTCTTTTGCAAGAAGGAAGTAAGTACCAAGACTAAGTTAGCAGTGCACCGTTCTATCTTTCGATGAACCTTGTTGTATAGGAGTGAAAGTTGGGTGGATACGGGTTACCTAATTCATAACGTAGACGGTACAGATATGAAAGGAACAAGAATGATTGCAGGTACTAATAGATGGGAACAATGGCAGGAGGGTTTCCATGATGAGGAAATCAAAGAAAAACTGGGAATGAACACCATAGATGAAGCAGTTTTAGAAAACTGAGATGTTGGGGTCATGTTACACGCATGGGAGAAGCAAGGTTACCTAAGAGACTCATGAGCTCGGCAGTGGAGGGTAAGAGGAGTCGAGGTAGACCAAGATGAAAGTACTTAGATTTGGTGCAGAATGATTTTGAAGTAAAAGACATAAAATCAGACGAGGCATCAATGTTAGCATTGAATAAGGGATCATGGAGGAATTTTATTAGAGGTACTTTGCTCCAGACTGAATGATGAAAGGCATAATAAGTCTCTAATGATGATGATGACTCTTTAACTCAGATTAAATAATATATTACATTCTGAATGCATCCCATTGTCAGAAAATTGGGCACATCTCATGAAACCACAAATTTTTAGTATTTTGTAAACTACAAAAATTGAATTTAAAATTACGATTTTTAATGTGTCTTGCAATTTCAACTAGTTGTGTCTTATGTGATAGATTATTACGTCAAACTATCATAATGACAACAGCACACTTGTATCTATTTATTTATGGATTTATTACACTTTTATAGCAATTGATTAAGCAAATATAGTCAGATCATTGTATCCTCCACAGTAACTCAGTAGTTGCAAGTATCATGACATGCACCTATTGTCCTCATATTTGTGTAACTATTAATGAATATGAAAATATAAAAAATAGAAAACGGATGACTTACCAAAAGGACCGGCTCATCGATAGGCACAAATAAAATCACACACATACAAGCTTTCGCAATAGTTGGTCGCTTTGTCAGGAAAAGAGGAAGAAAGGAGAGGAGAAAGGGAAGGATATGGGTTTTAAGGAAGTGGAAAAGGAGTCGTTCCAATCCCAGGAGTGGAAGGACTTACCTTAGGGGAAAAAAAGCCTTCCACTCCTGAGATTGGAACGACTCCTTTTCCACTTCCTTAAAACCCATATCCTTCCCTTTCTCCTCTCCTTTCTTCCTCTTTTCCTGACGAAGCGACCAACGGTTGCGAAATCATGTATGTGTGTTTGTGTGTGATTTTATTTGTGCCTATCAACGAGCCAGTCCTTTTGGTAAGTCATCCATTTTCTATTTTTTATATTTGTTTATTGCACCAGGAAAGTTTCATTCTATAATTTTCGTTTTATTAATGAATATGCTCATGTTTAGGATAAGTGATCTTAATTTAAATTCAAATTGATAATATGCCTAGATCGATTTTGGAATGCTGAGATACCATCTTCTGGTCTATGTGGTAAAGAAGTAGATGTCGAAAGTATATCTTTGATAAACACATCTGACATATCAAACACATTCTTGGTATGTTAGAGCATTTATGACTTTACAGAAGTACTAGGCATTATATTTGTTTAGTTCTGCAAATAGTGAATCAACCATAAAATCGATAAAAATACACCATTACACACACAATAAAATTCACCACTACATATTCGCTGTTCACTGTCAGTGACTTCATAATACTGGCTAAAGGCGGTGCAGTTGCTGCAAAGATACTATATTTGTCACTTGAGTGTGCAACTTACAGCATCAAAATCCTTGACATTAAATATGACAGATAACTCATTCTTGATTTGTTTCATCTTTTCTGAGTGTAATGAAATCACCATGATTTAATCATCATATATGAGTAGGAAGACTGAAGAGTTTCCTAAACTGTCTACTTAGATACAGGTGTCCAAATTTGTGGGTTGCATTACAGTTGGGTGTACCACTGACTACTAGCTTGGTCAGCCCATAAATGGCCATTATAAGTCTACACACATTTGCACCAGCTTTCATTTTTTGGATCAGCTGTTGTCTTCTTGATTATATGATTATCTCACATCTTTTACAAGAATTTGGTGTTCCATGAATATTTCTGTGTCAGTTTTACCACTGAGAAATCCCCTGATGATATCCACCTGTGAGACACATTGACTACCAGAGCTGTGAATAGCCTAATGATTCAGTTCTTGCAACTGGGGAGAATGTTTCCATAAAGTACTTCATGCATGTGCCTAAATCCCCATGCAACTATTCTTGCTTTTATTCCTTCTTATTATCTATATATCCATAGATCTCTCACTTCTCACCAACCAGTGACAATAAATAATCTGAGTGGGGTTGACATCTCCACAAGTTTCTTGCACATTTTAGGCCAGTCTCCGGAATGCTGAAGTTACTGAAGGCATCCAGAATAGTGTTAGCAGACTTGCAATATGTTTTGAACCTCTTGCTTGATTTGGCGGGCCTGAGTACAGTCAAATAATCTATCGTATTACTAATAATATTGTCGACAACCATGACTCTCGGTTGTTCCACCTCTTCTGAGTCACTGTAAAATCAACTTCGAGTTTTGTAAGAAAGAACATTAATCATTTACTTCAATATCAACACAAATGATTAATTAATTCTATTGTGTTCTTTGCTTGACAGATTCTCATATTTACTGTTGTCCAGTCTTTAATTATCATAACAAAGGGAACATTTCATTGTCAACATTAGATTAGTTCACTACATAGCCACCAAACTGCATAAAACTTAACAATGTCACATTATTTTATGTGCTTTTTTCACGAAACAATTAAAACCATCTGAATTTAGATTGGCAGCCTGCATCTGTTCCATCACTGATTGCCTCATTTCCTGCCATTTTCATCCATTGCCAACATCAACATGCTACACTGCCAACATTGTAAGTAAAATGTAACCAAATTTTCCTTTGTGGGGGACCACAGTAACATAGAATTATTTGACAGAAATATCTGTCATCAATTAATTTTTACTGAAAATATTTATTTTTGTCTTTATTAGCCATTTTCATGTGCAAATATAAAAATTAGAATTGTATGACATGCCTGACATATGTGTCATCATCAAAGTACGTATATATTTGGTTTTTCATTTTCAGAGTGATTGTAACAGGTTTTAAAACCAGTCTTAATTTGCCAAAGTTGTGTTCATCTGTACATCAATGAACCCAAAAACATAATTTGAGTTCTATAAGAGAAATAAAATTGTCTGGAAAACAAAGTATAAAAGATCTCCATATCAAGGAATGGGATCTTCTCTGACTCCATGAGGCACAATAAATCTCAACCTGTTGTTATGGACTTACAAGTTCAGCTATCCAGTTACCTTGTTTATGTAATAATTTGTTAACCCTTTCAGACCCTCTGGCTACAATTGTGTACATAACTTTTACAGTGTCTAAGATAGATCAGAAACATTTTTTCTCAATTGAAACAACATGTATATGACCTTTTCATCGTGCACACTTTCTGTCAACTGCGGACTTTCTGTCACTATAAAAATACCAAGTAGTCAGTGTTGCACTGCATAGCAGCTTGTGAATGCCAAAGAACATGCACGTTGTGTGTTACTTGTATTCCACTGTACAACTGAAAAGTAGTAGTAATTATTTTGCATGGCAACTATTGAATAATCAGTTTATTTAGTACAAAAGTTAGTTGTACAAAATTAATTATTTTAGTCCATAAAAATAAGCCTTGCTTATCAGCATATGCAATTTTGTAGTATGTAAATGAACGCATACAAAACTTAAGAGGAATACAGAAAAAAAAAAAAAAAAAAAAAAAAAAATCCTTCCTCCAGAAAAAAATCAGGTCTGAAAGGGTTAAGCTGAGGAAGGGAAAGGGATAATACATATTTTGGCCCAATCAGAGGTGTTAAATCAATTGTAACAAGCAGTTTGTAATTGATTTGCTATTTTTTCCATATTAATCTTGTCAAATGCTGGCCTGGTTAACTCTCTCCCAACAGAACTTGAAGAAAAACATTATTGTAGCCCTCAAAATGCATTTTTTTAAAAATTTTTAGCCATCCCAGTTAATTTTATAAAGTAGAAGGCAGGAAAATACAGTAACATGATAATATGTGAAGTTAAATAACCTATCAGTTTGGAAAACATTGTTTCCTTTCTTGGAATAAACAGCGAACTTATTATTTAATGATGAAAATAACAGTCCAGTTCGCAAATTATTTTTACAATTTATTAATATAGGTGACCGGTTTCAATCTAGGTTCTAGATCATCTTCAGACCTCGCTACAGATGTTCAGGTGGTCACCTATAATAATAAATTGTAAAAATAATTTGCGAACTGGACTATTATTTTTATCATTAAATAACCTATGTTGCAGGTTATACAAATTAAGTGTTTTTAAATATCTGGTTTCTTCACTTTGAAATGTAACAATCATCAGCCTTTACACTCTCTATTTCTATTAATAATAAACAGAAATTCTTCAAGATGTCAAATATAAAAAAATGTTTGTTTTTAAATGTTGGGCACTTTTGCATTAATTTGCAGGCTATCACAGGAACTATGTCATGGACTACGACTACAGTGAATTACTTGACTTGAAGAAATAATTATACCTCATGAAAGCTCAAACATTCTCAATGATTTCACTTGTGAAAACAGTGACTTACACAAAATAATCTAACAATGGAAAGTACTGATTAGAATGTCAATAAAGTAATATGCATAGGTTCTAACTTATTATAAATGTGATCACCGAGCAAATAAGAGGCACGTAGAAAAGACAATCACACTCACATTCATACAAGTAAAAGCTCTCAGCCACAGCCTTCATTAATAAAAGAGAGCACACACATAGTCACACAGTCATTCAAGCACACATGACTGCTTTCTGTACCTTCTGCACCCAACTTGGGGTGTGGCAGCCGGTGATTGCTACCATGTGTGTAAGTTGTGTCTGTATCATTTTGTGAATGTTTCTGAGCTCTTTTTTTTCATATAAAGGCCGTCACCAAAAGCTTTAATGTAAGTGTGATTGTCTTTCAATGTGTCTCTCTACAGCTCAGTGATTGTCTTGAGAGTGAATTTCAACCTATCTTCATTATATTATTGTTATTCACACCAAATAATCAAACATTGATCCAAAAGTAATTTAAAGTGGATTAAAACACTTCAAGGATATTAACACCATACAATTGTGTGAACTGGATAGTAAAAATAAAACAATGTAACCACAAGTAGGATAATTTAACCTTTTTTGTATTTTAAGTAATTCAAACTTTCAAATATTTAAAATGCAATTTTTCATAAACACTGCAATAAATATGGAAGTTTATTTCCAGAACAGTCTTCATAATATTCTACATAGGGGGGAAATTATTTGATTCCTCTAATATGTGGCATCACAATTGCATAATTTTCAGAATATAAAAAAAGAAGTAACACTGATCTGAACTCTAGTTTTTCTGCTTAAAAATGTTGTCTTGATAACATTTTCTGTTCCTAGTTCCCATCTTTGCAAGCAAGAAAATTCATCTGTAGCTGCTAGGTGATCAATTTAGAATATCCAAGGTGAGTATGGTAAATGTTGCCACTGATAGTCTCAACTGATCTATCAGAGTTCATCTGTTTTGTGTTCTTTCTTGATCAACATCTGTGGTTCTAAAATTCCCAAGGAATCCCAGAACTCTCGATTCCCAAGATCATTACTTGTTGCTGCTGTAAAGTCATTGTTTCCAAAAATTAGCAAATAGTCAATATCCTTGGCATAGCCTCTTACAGCCGGCCAAGTGATATTCCTCTTCTTTGGTGCTGGATCTCTATAACATATACAATGATATAAATTTAATATTATTACAACTTTTTGTATGGAAAAGTAACTAACATTATATCATTCCATGTTCATTAGATTATATAGTTTAGTATTTCTTTCCGCGACACAAGAGCAATTACTCAATTAATAAAAATGTTAAAAGTATCATATTGTACTGAAAATAATTTCCATGCCATTTAGTTAAAACTGACTTTATATTTCCACTCACAGGTCAAATGTAGGAACAGTGACAGTGTGCTTTACTATTTGCCTAATCTTATTAATTAATCCTTTGAAGGCTAAAGAAAATTGATAACCTCTGTCTGGAAAGATGTTCCATGAAACTTTCTTATCAGACTCTTTTGAAAAGGTCTTTGTACAAGTGTCTGACAGGCAAGGTCTTTTCCAGCCTCTCTCTTATATGCTTCCACTGCTGCCTCCTTATTGGAATGGTTAGCTTTATTGATTTTGGTGTGGAAGGGTCTGGGTGTGATTCTAATTGCCTCCTCATGGAGGTCTGGTACAGTGCCTGAAAGAACAGACAACATGTATACATGCATTTCTATACAACAATGGCATATAGTTCATTTCTTCCCAACAGAGGGCTTAAATCTCATTCAACCTCAGGTGCAAATCTGAATGGCAAGCATAAGAGAACATTGACAGTGGGGGTAGAGTCTGTGCAGGATAAAGTGGACTCTGCGCAGATGGGTTTTCATCCGAAGCGCTGTGCGATTTCATTTCTTCTTTCAGAAGAGGAGGCCACATCAGTCCACTTCCCCCTGTCGGCCAGTGAGCTGGGCACTTCCTCTCCAGTGCTCACTCACTGCTCCGGCTGCTACCCCCACCACTACCGCTATCCCCACACCTGCCCAGCAGTCTGTGCATCTACTGTCCAATTTATCTTACATTCACTGTAATACTTTTGTAGTGTTCAACTTGCAAGACTTTCGGGTGTATGTGGGTAGCCAAAATGTTAAGGTGATCACTGTCCCAAAGTGGTAGGCCTGGGATTGAGTTCCGAATTATTTCAATGTCCTAGTGCAACTAGAGTCATTCCTTTCCTTCCCCTTCCCTCTTCTTGTAAAAATGAAAATGCTTAGTGGCTTTGTACCATATGATGTGTCTGTTTTATCAAGCATGACTGAAATCACCATCTACACTGCTCGACACCCACAATGCAACACAATGAAGGAACATCTAAGTCAGATGAAAGTTGCTGCATGCATTTGTAACATTGTGATACACACATGATTAGCATTTCTGTGCAGACACACTGCTAGTGGTATATAAAGGGGAGACAGAGAGCCATTTGGGCATACTGCAATTGTTTTTTTATTCAGCTTGTTTGTGTAAGCAGCTTCAGTAAGCCTCATAGAAGACAGGAAGCATCTTTCAAGCAAGTTTCATGGATTGAGGGATTATCCTTCACATAAATCAATGAACATGTTGGACACAAGTAAGTATGGGACGTCGTATAGGTAGCTATACCAATAACGTCCACACTCTTTTATAACAATCTTTACTAGTCGCTCGATATACAAAGTTTTTAGCAAACAAAAAGTACACACCAAACAAATCACACGCTACTTTAAGTTTACTCGCCAAAGACCACCATCTGTCAAAGATATCACACTTCATTGCTGGTGGTGATTTCGGGGAAGTCGATCGCCGCCACATAAGCAATTGTGATGCAGAATTGCAATTGCAGGGTGAAGTAGGGAATGATGGTTCAATGGAACTGACTGCACCCATCTTGTTGCACCACTACAAAAAATGACAGGCATATTGAGAGAAAGACAGAGATAGATAGCTCTGCCAGAAAAAATTTCAGAAGAAGCAATTCACGTGAGTTCCTTTTGACATTATTTGCAGCAGAGTAAATTGTCTGCAAGTAATTCACTCTGCATTTACCAATGAGTCAACACCACAGGCTACAGGAGCTTGTGCTGACAACGGTGTGATGAACAACATAACATGGACAACTGAATGCAATGGCACTATATTTACTGATGAATCCTGATTATACCTGCAGCACCACAATGTTAGGATTAAGGTCTGGAGACTATTGAATATTGCCTTATGTGTTACTATTCTGGTCCTGAACGTACTATTATGGTTTGGAATTGGGTTTCATGTCTTCCCCTCCCCCCTCTCCCCAAAGCATGCATTGCAGATACACAAATCAGGCAATATTACATTTATGAAATGTTGGAGCCTGTTGTCATATCTTATTTTGGGCATGTGTTGATGGCTTAAAGTGTAATACAACATTGAAAAAATATTATATGTAATGATGATATAATGCAACAAAAATGTAATGAGAAGTGAAATAATAACT
The DNA here is from genome assembly GCA_026315105.1 of Locusta migratoria. Taxonomy (NCBI): domain Eukaryota; kingdom Metazoa; phylum Arthropoda; class Insecta; order Orthoptera; family Acrididae; genus Locusta; species Locusta migratoria. The sequence continues at coordinate 727,289,447 of CM048744.1, read as the reverse complement.
AAAATGTTTGTAATTCTGTTGTTGAATAAATGTCTTTTAGTTGAAGTTGCAAACGATTCTATTTTTGTAATCTCTCTCTTGTATGCAAAAGCACTGCCAAAAAATTTGTTTCCTAGCCATATAACTATACATAGATTAACCCTCTGTGAACTATCATAGAGCAATTTTTCTTCAGGGTATGAGGTTCTTTTCAGCCATGGTTGAAAATGTATCATGTGCCCTTGGTTCTCTTTGATTAATGAAGTATTGAAGTAGCCGTGTTCACTTTCTCCACCTCCATGCACTAAATAACTGAACAATGTTGAAATTTATAACTTGCACTTTAATGATGATTCGGAGACACCAAAAGAAACATTTCCTAACATAATACATATATTCATCTAAACAGAATGGCAGTAAGATACAGACAGAGACTTCTTTCCATGGGAAAGGACAATAGTTTATTTTAAAACATATAAATGGAAGAAACCTTCAATTTTACTCATATATATTACTATATATTTATTGTACCCAACTAATAACTCTCTAAAATTATTGAAAAGAAAAGAAAACAAAATGGGTAAATAAATTCTGTATTCTGGCAAACAGAAAAATAAATCTCACTGCAACTTTTCCCCATGTGTAATACCATAGACTACATTGCAACAGGATAATGTGCAACAACAAATGACACACTCTGTCTGAAACATTGCCATCTTCCATTATTACAGCGGTGGACAAAGGAATATACGGCTGGCTCTTAACGCGCTGTTGGCAGTTCGTGAGTGAAAAGTGCCTCTATTAATCGCTTCCATGATTTCTGCATTGGTAAAATCAATTACGTTTACGTGGTGAAAATTGTCTTTGACTATGTTGTCAGTTACATCATTCTGCAAGCAATCTAAGTGTACATTATCTGAATGAATAAACATTAACTGACAAGAACCTGTGCTTTTAAAAGCTACAAATTCAGTAACGTTTATAGCATTTAACTAATGCACAATGAACAGTTCAGAATGTAAATAACATGTGGTTTATATATATATATATATATATATATATATATATATATATATATATATATATATATATATATACGTAATGTACACTTACCAGGCGAAAGGGCACAGGCAGTAATAGTAACAAATAAACACACAGACAGTTACTATTACTGCCTGTGCCCTTTCGCCTGGTAAGTGTACTTCACTATTTTACGTATATTTTTCCTTTTAGGAATTTTTCCTCTATAAAATATATATATATATATATATATATATATATATATATATATATATATATATATATATATATATAATGGTATAAAATAAAGATTTTTGACTTACCTAAAGTACAGGATCGTCGATAGAAACACGAAACACACACAAAAACACACAACCATTCGAGCTTGTTGTTGTGTGTTTTTGTGTGTGTTTCGTGTTTCTATCGACGATCCTGTACTTTAGGTAAGTCAAAAATCTTTATTTTATACCATTTTCCCACCTAGAAGGTCTCCTTCTATAATATTAATTATATATATATATATATATATATATATATATATATATATATATAAAGCGTTCATATTTTACTATTTAAAAATGACAAAATGCTAATTGTTTAAAATTTACCGTGAACAAAATGTTCGTTGTGTGTGTTAAAAGCATTGCTGTTCAATTACTCATATGAAGTCTGTAGTAAGTAAAATTATAACAAATAACAGATATTATTATTTTTATATGAAGTGGCAATGTATGTGAATCAGTGTAAAAATGCACATAAGGCTAAAATAGATTACTAGAAAATACAATACCAATGACAATGGTTACTGATCTATATGGTAAATTCTAAATGCACTGATGTTACATATGAGATTGTAGAAATCTAGATTTACAATAAAACCAAATTACTACTCAGCTGTTTGGCGTAAATACTCACTTTGTTTCTCAAGCTATTCTATATGTGCTAAGCTTACCAACTCCGTTTGGAGTTAAATCTGATATAAATGGTTTTTGGTTGCGAGTCAATACAAATAGTAAAGAATATTAGTTTAAAGTATGATACTTTATAAGAAATAAAATTATTACTTACGAGAGAACCACTGCACAATAAACTGGCCAAAGAGTGTTAAATTTCTTAGATGTCCAATCACGATTGTCTTTACTTGTGTCAGTCTTGTCATTTTAGCTGCGGTGGAGTAGCCGAGCGGTCTAAAGCGTCTCACTGCAGAGCGCGCCGTTGCTCGCCGTGGAAGTTCGACTCCTCCCTGGGGCATGGGTGTGTGTGTTGTCCTTAGATTAGTTTACCTAGGTTTAAGTAGTTTGTAAGCTACGGACTGATGACCACGCAGTTTGGTCAGATAGATTCACAAACATTTGAACATTTTGAATTTTTCATCACGTTTTTCTTAATCCTCTTCTTCGCTGCTCTCATCATCAGCAGTTGTTGAGTCTTCATTGCAGTTGATGATTATAGGCTCGATTACGGTATCTCGGACAACTTCTTTGTCGAAATCTTCTTTCAGTAGATTTTCTGCATGCTCAACACATTTTTGCCATTGTTCGATTGTGACGTTATCCAAGGCCTCGTGAAGTAAGTGATCAACGTCGACGATTTCGAACGTGTTGTTCTTTTTGGCCACTTCCCTCTTTACTTGAGTCCATATGAGCTCAATCGGGTTGTACTGGCAAAGATACGGCAGTAAGCGTACCACTTGGTGCCCCCTTTCATTTGCCAGCACATCTAGCTCATAAAGGGGTTCTTCTTTATGTAATCTAAGTTTATTCAACATCTCAGCTCTTGTGTCTATAGGTGAGAACGCAATATTTTTTGTGGCTAACCAAGCGGCTATGTCAGCTTTTGGTATTTTTCTTGTTGGAGCGCGGTTCAAAACTGCCGAATGATACTTGGGGTTGTCCATGATGATGATTGAACCTTCTTTCAATAAATTCAAAAAACTGTTCTCAAACCAATTTTTAAATTTAGCTGTGTTCATTTCCGAATGATAATCTTCTGCTTTGTTTGTTTTGCTACATCTGTAAACTAATTTACTTTCTTTCAGAAATCCAGTCTTCGCTGATACTACATGTACAACAATCAGTCTGGCCCCTTTCCCAACTGGTACCTTAAGGCCCCCGCTACAGCTCGAATTATGCCAGATACACTTCAGTGCATGGTTTTGAGTAACCCATGTTTCATCCAAATAGAATACGGGTTGCGAGTCACAAGTACGCAGTGAATTCATCGTCCACAAAAATTTAATTCTGGACACCGCTATGTCGTTGCATTCAAGTAAGAATTGTCTACCATCATTCTGACACTTCTATTTTAATCCCATATCGTTTGATAAGCGCCTAACAGATCAAGCAGATCCAGTAAAATTTATTTTCTCAATTAACTTTTTTCTCAGTTTTTCTGGCATTGGGTTCTCACCTCTGTCATAAAATTCATTTACAGTTAGCCTGACAATGTCTTTATCAAAGTTGTTCAGTTTAGTTAAAGAACTGTGGTTTAATATTCTTCTTCCTGGGAGAATAGAATTTTGAGAATTTTCCTTCACAACACACACGCTGCAGAGTTCTTTGACTAATCCCAAAAGCTGCAGCACTAATAGTTTGTACTTTAGAAAAGTTCTTTCTTACAATTGTTGTTTTTTCCGGTAATATATCACTGCATTTCTTGACTTTATTGCTGTTTATTATGTCTGTATTCTGCAGATCTTTCCTAATGAGCATGCATGTAGACGTCAACACTTCGCCATCATCCTCTACAAGATGTTTTAAATATTTGTGTAGTAGATTGTGGATTATTGATTTGCCTTGCCACAGAAATGCAGTTGTCTTCTTCAGTCGCATTCTTGCTGTTGTTCACGTATGTCTTGTTGGAGTTGTTTCTAAACTGAATCCACTTGGCACAGGGGAAATGTTTCTTTCTTCCTCACTTTCCATTTCCAGTTTACAGAAATACTTGTCCTCAATAAATAAACTGCACAAGTAAAAAGAAATACCGATCAAGTACACTTTTTAACTTAGTCAAACTCCTGTAACTGTAACTCAAAAGCATTCGGAGAAACAAGCACTGCATGGAAAATAACACACCTTGTCGCTGATGACGCTCGACTGGCTTTCGAAGTAGGCAACTATGGGCGCCCAGCATTGCCATTTTCGAGTGTTAGAGAGCTACACGACAATAGACCTAAGTGCGGCATCAGCGCTTTAATAGCCACCCGCCTACACCTCTGTCCACCGCTATATGTTGGTCTTCCTGTGTCTCACTTAATGAAAATGTTCGGTTCATTATTGTGGAAGGACTGGCTCAGGATACATGACCTGCTGCCACACCAGATCAACTTTGGTAATATGAGGAACTTTGTTTCATCTGTTATTCCCCCCCCCCACCCCAAAATAAATAAATAAATAAATTACTGGAGATGCAAAAGAAGTGATTACTCATAACCTGGGAAATTTTTCACAAATCTTAAAATGTGAAGTTGCTGTGTTTGAGGTGTACTTCTAGAAACATGAAAAAGTTCTATCAATTTCCTGTAGTGTTCTTCAAATTTAGGAAAGATGTATTGGACTTATGCTTTCATCCAATATATTAAAATATACAAATAAAAAAACGATTAATAAGGTATGTGGCAGAAGGGCTGCATCAACTCTCGGACACCTCTACCTAAAAACCTATTCCTTATGACCCCATTCCCTCAGTCCAGGCTGAACTACAGAAAATCCTTAAAACCCTAGGTCCGTTACAAGGTCTCACCATTGCCAACTTAGAACTTCTCTCTCCACCTGAACCTCACACCCCTACCTTCTACCTACTCCCTAAAATCCATAAAGAGAATCATCCAGCCCGTCCCATAGTAGCAGGTTTCAAAACTCCAACAGAACGTGTCTCAGCTCTGGTAAACCAACACCTCCAACCTATAACCTGCAGGCTCCCATCCTATATCAAAGACACAAACCACTTTCTGGAATGCCTCAAATTCATCCCTATGCCCCTCCCACATGATAGCTTCCTTGTCACCATAGATGCTACATCCCTGTACACCAACATCCCTCACACCCATGGTCTATCAGCTCTGGAACACTATCTTTCCCAACGCCCACCTGATAGCCTCCCAAAAACCTCATTCCTTGTTACACTTGCTAATTTCATACTCAACAATAATTACTTCACCTTTGAGGGCCAGACCTACAAACAAATCAGGGGGACAGCTATGGGTACCAGGATGGCCCCTTCCTATGCCAACCTCTTCATGAGCCGCATGCAAGAGGCATTCCTTAAGACACAGAAGTTGCCTCCCGTGGTTTTGTATAGATTCATAGATGATATCTTTGTGGTCTGCACTCACAGTGAAGAAACCCTTCTGAACTTCCTCCACGACCTTAACTCCTTCTCCAACCTAAAATTCACCTGGTCCTTCTCCAAAACTCAAACCACCTTCCTTGATGTTGACCTTCACCTTGCCGAGTCTCACATCCACACTTCAGTCCATATTAAACCCACTAACAAACAACAGTACCTCCACTTTGACAGCTGCCATCTCTTCCATATTAAATGATCCCTTCCCTACAGCCTGGGCATCCATGGGAAACGTATCTGTTCCAGTTTCAAATCCCTCACCAGCTACAACAACAATCTATCCAATGCTTTCCTCTCCCGCAACTACCCTATTGATCTCATCCACAAACAGATCTCCCGAGCTGTTCATTTCTCTCCCTCCAACAACAATGTTCCTAACCCAGACCACCCAGAAGCACCCCCTTAGTCACCCAGTACCATCCTGGCCTGAAATGCCTCAACAAATTCCTCAAACAGGGCTATGACTTTCTCAAGTCATGCCCTGAGATGAGATCATCACTTCAAACTGAAAAGAAAACCAAACATTAATCATATTACTGTGTAATAAAATGGTTTCCAGAGTCAATCGTCTGCAAAAAGGCCATAATGAATACTGTAAAGCAGATAATTCCTTTCTCCCCCCCTCTTTCTCTCTCCCCCCCCCCCCCCCAACGCGCCCGAGCGCCCGCATGTGCGTGTGTGTGTGTGTGTGTGTGTGTGGGTGTGTGTGTGTGTGTGTGTCCATCTTTCCCTGTTAATGAAAAACATTTTAGACAACCCCCCGCCCCTCCTACACCCCTCAGCATCATTCAGTTCACTCATCTTATCTTCTCTTTACTACTTGATCTTTCCTCTTTGGTTATACATATCCTCTCTGGCTTGGCTCAGTACGAACATGCAGTATCTCTGACGTCCACACTCCCGAAACACCACCTCCATGACCTAGGTTGTGAATTACCTTTCCCTTCTGTTCCCATCCTTTTTTCTTCCCTTCTCTTCCACCTGATGAAGGAACTGTGTTCCGAAAGCTTGTCCTTTTTTTCTGTTTCTTCATTTGTGTTACTATCGGCGGTACAGCACAAAGGTAAGTACTGGCCAGCCAATCTGCCTCGTTTGAACAATAAATATGTAACTAAGATTTTATTATTGTTATAGAATAACATTAACTGTTAATAAAAAATTAAAGTGGTCACAAAAAAGGGTGGTGGGAGGGGGGGAGGAGGGAGAGAGAGAGAGAGAGAGAGAGAGAGATAGGGGGGGGGGGGGAGAAAGGAAATATCTGCTTTACAGCATATTCATTATGGCCTTTTTGCAGACGATTGACTCTGGAAACCATTTTATTACACAGTAATATGATTAATGTTTGGTTTTCTTTTCCCTCTTTCAGCTTCCTTTGAACTTCACCAACAGAATTTTTTCTCCATAACCAAACAGATGCTCCCTTATGCACAATTCAGAAGATAACTACTATTATTGAATACCTACCACTGTTGAAAAAAGTGTGCTAGTTGTCAGTATAGTTAACTGAGCAAAGTGACAAAACTGTGTTACATAAAATAGGACTGAATATGATTTGAAACAACAGCTAGTTTTTAGACATTATTTACAGTTAGCAAATCTGATTTCTTACATTCTGATATAATATGATTTGAAATGATGCTCCTCATATGTAAAAGCAGCAGAGACTGCTATACCCAGTAATATGTCCACAGCCTCTTTGATTCAGTGCAGATGCATGTAGCAATAGATATATCCAGCAATGGCAATAACTCTCAGTACTCATTTCATCTACGTCCTCATTTGACATGGGGCTGCATATTCAATCATGTGCTGTTTGTACAGCATGTTATCTCTCAAAAAAATTTGGCTGTGATATCTCTGGTCCTTCTTGGTGTTCCATTCGGGATGGCTAGCAGTGTATATATGTACTACTATAATTGTTATTAGAATGTTCTATTATTTTCTGTAAGTTAATATATCATAATTTGGCAGACGCCAATGAAAGGTTGTAATCATATAATGTCCACCTATGTAGTCTAGTGGACAGTGTGCTAGATTGCCACACAGGTGTCCCAGGTTCAATTCCTGATCAGGTTGGAGATTTTCTCTACTTGGGGACTCGGTGTTGTCGCCCTCATCATCATAGACACGCAAGTCATCCATGTGGCATCACTTAAAGATTTGCACGAGACAGGCTGAACATGATCCCAGCTGGGGTCTAATGGTCCACAATGCCTCATTAAATCATTATAATGATAAGTATAATTATAAATTTAAATTACTGATGTGCCACTTCTATTTATATATATAAAAATGAGTTTACATGTTTTAATAACAGGACTGTGAGTAGTTATAATAATGAATAAATAAAGATTTCTACATACAATATGTCAAAACAGGTGTCTGTGCATTTTTATTGTGTTATTTATGTTAAAAGATAAATTCATCTTGCATCTGTTATAACTTCTGGAAATTAAATGTGAAATTAGTAGCTCACATTTTAAAAAATGTATATGTAACCAATATGAACCAATAAGTTTTCTTTATCATTGTATTTTATATCTTATTTGAAATAATAATGCCTGAATAATAAAATATTATATGGTGCCAGTTTATTACTTGCTAATAATTTCCATAAAATATGAGAGAAGAGACAATGGACAGTTTGATAGAAACGAACACATGCAATTCATCATGGGTGAAGCAGATGCCAGAGTGAGATTCATTGGAAGAAATGTCAGGAAGTGTAGTACACTAAAAATTAAGTAGCTTACTAAATACTTGTTTGACTGATGCTTGGATACTGGGATCCATAGCAGATAGCGTTGACAAGAAACACAGAGAAGATCCAACAGAGAACATCACCCTTCATTACAGATTAATTTAATAAGTGTGAAAGCAAACTCCAGTGTCAGACACTGGAAGAGAAGTGATGGTACACAAAATATCCTCCACCACACACTGTGAAGTGGTTAGCAGAGTATGGCTGTGAATATAGATGCAGCAGTTGGAAAGAAACAGAACTAGAGGTATTTAAACGAATGGATTAGATCATATCTTAGTAATTGGTGACAAAGAGCTTAAACCAGATATAACACTGGAAACATTTCAAGAACAACAACTTACAAGGTCTGTTAAAAACATTGTGGAACATTCATAATTCTGCACCAATGGTGTGTTGGAGCAAAATGTGGTTGGCATTGCTGCAGATACCTGTGTTGAAGTTTCATTATTGGATGAATGTTTAAGTCATACTTGGTATTACAAATGGTTCATACAGTTTAGATATTACCAGACAAAATTTCAAGATGATCCTCATTCAGGATGCCCTCAACATCTAACAACTCAACACTTATATCAGGAATGTCTATAAAATTGTGTGCGCCAATCAAAGAAAGTGTGTCTGAGAGACTTCAGAAGACTGTAACATTTTAGTTGGATCATATCATAAAATCTTGCACAGCATCTTGTAATGCAATAATGTTGCTGCCAAGTTTATTTCACATCTCATGAGTCACAACCAGAAGTCATAAAAGATAAGGTCATATTTTCTCTTATTTACCATTTCCACAGTGTTGCAATTCAGGCAATCCAATTTATTTAATGATTTATGGAAAAGGACCAGAGAATGTTGGGTCGTCTAGAGTCACCAAGAAAAATATGAAATAATTTGAGAGTAATTTTCAACTACAGTGTTCTTACCTATAGCCAAAATAAATAAATGAGAATGCAATGTTCCTTTAGAGAATTTTTTTATTTTCAAAGTTGAAAACTCAATTTAAAGGATAAGGATTTGCAACAAAAGATCAAACAAAAATAAAATTGCAGATGATGCTTTGGGCAATACAGATAGAGGCATACTGAGAATATTTACAGAAGTCGAAAGAATGTTGAGACCGGTGTATCAGTTGTGGAGGAGACTATTTTAAAGAAGACCAAGCATAATAAGCAAAGGAAAATTCTGGTATTGTTAGAACTGACTTACATTTAAGAACAAAACTATAATTAAATATGGGCTGCCAAAAGAGCAGCATGAAGCATGAAAAAAGGAAACTTATAATAAACAATGAAAAACCAACTGCCATGAACTTTCACTTGCCCTACCAAAAGCACACATTGAAAATAAATTAAAAAAGTAAAAAATTTTCAATGATGTTAAGCTATGAGCAATTCATCATAACTATGAGTGCTGAGTCACAGACATCCACACAGTGTGCCACCTATTAATTATTTTTTAACCATCTACATCTCTCATCTTCCCTCCCCTCCCTTTACTGCTTTCCAGACCACATCTCAGAGTTCCATCCATCAGAGCCTTTACGTGTCACCAGTCTGCAGCTTTCTACAGTATGTCTGCCTAGGTGTACGTGTGTCTGTGTGAATGTGTGGGTGTGTGTGCATTTGTGTACCCTCCATTTTTCCCCCAAGGTAAGTCTTTCCTCTCCTGGGATTGGAATGGCTCCTTACCCCCTTCCTTAAAACCCTCATCATTTCCTTTTCCCTCTCCTTCCCTTCTTCCTGAAGAAGCAACTGGGTTGCGAAAGCTTGCGTTTATGTGTGTGTGTGTATTCATTTATTTATTTGTGATGCTGTCACACCTGTGCTCCTTCACCTGGTGAGTATTCTTCCTCTATTTTTTATATTTAATTTTTCCTGCTAGGAATTTTTCATCTTAATATTTTAGTAATTCAATATATAAAAAAGTTTTTTTAATATATATTTTGCAATGTAAATTTTTCTTTGGAAATATTAATTTCCTTTTTAAGTGCAGAATATTTCATTTTTAGATTTAAAAAATAGCGCCAACTGATAAGTCATACTTACCCATTATTAGCAAAATTGATAGTTATGTCAACCATTAACTCCACTACTTTTCTGTCTTCCTCGGCTTCAAGAACTTTCAAGCCATGCTTTTCTTCCATTCTCATAATATAGCCCATGTCATCAACATGACTGACGCCTGTTTTTAAATGATAATCAAAATTACCATATGCAGTGTATTATCTCTGATGCTCTAATCTTACATTTTTTACAGAAAATAATACACAACATTAGCAAGAGAAAAACTTTTCATCTGCTGGAAAAACTGTCAATGAGCACTTCAAAAACCTCAAGTATAGATATAAGGACATTCTAGTTAAACAAACCATGTACTTGATCCTACTAACATTAAGATAGTAAAGCCACTAAAAATACAATTATCTGTAAGTTCAATTATAAAGAGCATAGACAACATGTTTGATGCCATGTACAAAGCTTTAAATGAGGTGACTGTATCAGATAGTTTGAAAGACCTCAGTTTACAAGACAGGTGACAAATCTAAAATTGGAACCTGTCAACCATCTAAATCTTACCTGCAGTTTATAAGGTAACTGAGAAACTATTTACAACAGAGTAATGACACTGCTGAGTAAACATAATTTAATATTTGATATTCAGAATGACATTGTGAAAACAAGTCAACTTTAGCAGACAGATCACAGTTAATAGATGTAATAATAACTGCCATATAAAGCAAGGAATATATTACTTGGACTATTTCTTGCTTCTGATTGTGTCAACATTGCCATAGTACTTGACAGGCTGTGGAATATTGGCTATTACAGCATGTTAGAGCAATCTGTAAAACAATTTGTGTTGCTCAAAGAAAAAATGAGTCATCCACATCCAAATATTATGATATCAAATATGGAGTCCCTCAGGATTCTATATAGGGACCACATTTTTCATTATTATTATACATGTAGTAAACCCTTTGTGGATCATGTGAAGCCTCTACAGTTCTTCCTGTGATTTACCCATGAGACCTTCATTTTCTCGCTCATGGCACTTTCTTTCTTCTGGGCACTTTATGCTGGTTTTATTTATTTATTTATTATTTTTTTTTTTTTTTTTTGACTTTCCCCTTGTCTACTTTGCTTCTGTAAATGTTATGGTCTGCAGTGTCCTGAATGGTGAGTTCAGTATCAGTGAGTTTTCTTCATACTTGTTCAGCCCATGCCATACCTTTAAGGGTTTTCAATGGCTGTGAGAATCTAGTGTGTGAGTCTATACTCAGGGAGTCTGTGTATGTGTCCATAGAATTTTAGACATCTTTTTCAGCAGCAATATTTGAAAATTTCTCTGTAGTTTTATTGGTCTGCAGTCTATATCCACCTTCAGTTTCTCAAGGATTTTCCTAACGATCTTTCGTTCTTCTTTTTGCAGTGAGCATTGTTTTTGTTATGCGTTGCTCTGTTCCACACTTTCTTCTTCTTCTTCTTTTGGCGAGAGGTTACCATTACTTTTCTTTATTTATGTATTGGCCCATTTAGGAATTTTCATTATTTTCTGTTTGGACAGTTAAGGAATAAATGGAGACTATAGGTTCTCATCTCTGCATGGTGAAGTCACTGTTTCTGCTGTCACATGTCCTATCAACCTTCCAGGTACTTCTGTTTGGAGAGGACTAAGATATATACTACAGTGATATCCATACAAAATCCCATCGTCATATCTACCAATTTTGTGATATTATTGTTGCACTTACATCACATGATGTGCCATCTGCCAATCATTTTATGCACATTTTGCATAAATTTAGCAAGTGTGTACATTTTTATCACTCTATATACATTATTCCGTATGGTTGTAGCTACTATCAATTGCTGGCTAAAGTAGACTACATCCAGTGTTGTTATCATTTTCAGTTTTGGCTCAGTTTATTGTTAGACTGTATCCTGTTAACTTGTTCTTTTGCACATTCTATACAATGAAACTTCTTATCCAAATCTGTTGGGTCTTATGCTTCCCCATTAGTGATCTCAGCCTGAAAACATTGGTGACACCATGAATCTTTGCTTCATTTGTCATTCAGCTGTTTGTGTGCATTTAATGTATTTCAGTGAATAATGAACTTTACTCAGTGCAGCACTTGAAAACTGGTTAACCGAGCGTATCCCAGTGTTTATGATTTTGATTCCCAGGCAATGTTGATGATTATAAATTCATTTCACATACGAAATCTTGTATCATTCTTCCTGCAGGGTGTTGGAAGTTGAGGAGGATAGCAATTATAAGTAATTAGCTTTCTTGCCCCAATTGTCAATCAGCTAAAATGCTCATCTTAAAAGTGGAGAAAATATCTCACACATGCCGCACTGAATTTCAAATGTCTCCAGGTGGCACTGTGTAAAAAAATAGGAATTAAAGCTCATGTTTACTTTTTCAAACAGGTTCCACAGCCAGTGGGCAAAGCATCTAGACACATGAATCTAGAGATGGTCAACAGCTGTGCTGAGGTGGATACACTGGTTCCCACCAGATCACCGAAGTTAAGTATTGTTGAGTGTGGCCAGTACTTAGATGGGTGAGCATCTGGGTATGTCATGCACTGTTGACAATTTCTCCTTTGCCTTATGGCAGAGGGAGCTGAAAGGGTTGTGGTGTAAAATTATTGATCACCACCACTCTTTGTGCCTATGTCCTAGATTAAATCTGAAACCTCTCCACAGTGTCTTATGGAGTGAGTGCACGAGAAACTGTCGGATGGGGATGTTAAAGTTGGTGGTCCCTTTGATGCTTTTGAACAGGAATAGGCTATGTGCTGACACCAGGTGTTACCCTATCCCTTCTCCCATCGCCATGAACACGACACTACACTACTCATCTACCCATTGCAGTCAACTTCACTTAAGATAGACACTCCAGAAGACATTTCTCATGTTTCGCGAAGGAAAGGTGCCTGCTGGAGAGAACAATAGGGAAAAACCTTTCCGATTAGGAGGCTGAGCCTGCCCTTCGGGGACATGCCATATAACTTTACTTTACTTTATTTACCAAATAACTTTTGAAGCATTGTACATTTCTCTGCTTCTCTTGATTGATGTGAACTGCATGTGATCTAACTCCCTGTCTGCACCTACCATTTTCTTGTATAGGATATATATTTCATATAAATATTTTATGTAAATATGACGCGAAATGTGTGTTTTGACCACCTTATAAAATTAAGACACTGTGAGGATCCATTAAGAATGATTTGGGTTTGTGCAAAGCCACTGTTACTGTATCCCATTTGGCTGTGACATGTCATATATTGGTCAAACAATTTGATCTGTTCAGGACTGATGTATTGAGGATAAACGTCACACACGTCTGCAACAACCTAACAAGTCTGCGTTGCCGAACACAGCTTGGACATAGGTCACTCAATGGAATACAACGAAAGGTAATTTTGGCATGCACTTGCAACAATTGAGATTGTGTTATCAAGGAAGCAATTGAAATAAAACTAGCTGATAACCTGTTGAATAGGGATAGAGGTTTTTCTTAAATTCTCCATTTAATCCTGCTCTCTTGCTCGTTCAAAAACAAAGGGTCAAAATTAATGCCACCTACCTGCTGAAAACTCATATCTATTTTCAATATTGCTGTTGGTTTTCATCTTTGGTCACGTGATAGTGCTGTGTGCTTTCTTGCTTTGGTGTGTGTGGTCTCTCTGTTGTCATTAACAAATGAGGTTTTAAATGTCATTGCACATTGCTTCCTCACTGCAGTATTGCCTTGAGAATGGCAGGGTGTGCTTCTGTGCAAATATTGGCGGACATCGAGTTTCATACCTGACTGCATACCCATAAGTTTTTTGAATACGACATACACTGGGAGCAATTAAGGAATCATAGAAATGTTTTTCTTAAACTAAATAAAATTTGGCTTATACTGAATGTATTTTGTTGGTTATAATCAGTCTCCCCCGTGTATTTATTGTACATGGTCTACCGCCTCGCCAGTATTTTTGCACAGTGCTGCTTGCTCACTGCTGTCCGCCAGTGCCCGCAGGCATTCAATTGCTTGCAGCTGACCTGTTGAGTTTGAAACAGCCTGCTCTAGAGTGTGTTTCTTTATGTGATTTTGGAATTATTAGATTGAAAAGCCAACCAGAAAAAATGTGTTTATAGGTACACTATCCTTTAGGTACACATTCTATAATGACAAATTTGTCAGTCTACAAACTACTGAAAATAGTTTATGAAATGTTCTTGGGCTTCCATCTGGGTGTCTGTGTTGATATTCTTCTACATTGTGATGAGTGTAACTTTTGTCATCTGGAAACTGTGTGGCTGCCCAAGACATATAAATGAGAAGTGGCTGTCTGTTGTCTCTCTGGACCCCTCCCCAAATGGCAGAGGTTGGTGACCTGAAGTGAGTGACTCAGACTGCTGTTTATCTCTCAGTGTATTTAGGCCTGCCCTGACTTACCAAGCTTCCAATGCTTGATGCAGTCCTAGTTTATGACAAGCAGTGTGCAACTGTTTCCGGCTGAACTTAGCTTGTTATACTCATCCCTGTTGATGGAGCCTTGTGTTAATTTATTCTTGATGCTCTGTCACAAGCTCCCAGCTTAGCACAACATTTTTGTTCTCTAAAATTCAACATATATCCCCCACTGAGGATCCATTTTGATGCTAATTTATCTTTATGCCCCAAATGTACCCATGCAATATGATCCATCAAGCTTTTTGAGATGCAGTACTGTGTTTTCCCAATGTAATGGAGGACACATGCAAGGGATGCTTAACAGATCAGAGAGATCAGAGCGCACACAGAGGCATACCGACAATCTTTCTTTCCGCAAACAATACGGGACTGGAATAGGAGGGAGAACCGATAGTGGTACTCAATGTACCCTCCGCCACAAACCTATTGGGTGGCTTGCAGAGTATGAATGTAGATGTAGATTTGCGGTTTTAGTTTATCCTTTACCAAGATAAGAATGGAATATATTTTGCTTTTTGTGGTGGTTCAAAAATGGTTCATGTTGGTTTTTAAAAATTATTCTCACAATTTTGTCTGAAGAAGGTGCAATATTTGATATTTGATATTTGAAATCTTGGATAAAAAGCGATCTTTCTTTTGTTTTGAAGGTCACTTGTGCAAAATTTCATGAATACTGGAGTGTGAATAAAGTGTCCTTATTCATGCATCACATATTTCTACAGTTTTTTTGACCACACAATTGTTTATGATGTCATATCTCCTGAATTAAGTGTTGCTGTTCTTACCCTTACATCGATTGTTAGCTCCAGGAAGGAATATGTGCACCAAATTTGGTTAAAATTGGTCTATTGGTTTAGCAGGAGGTGTGCAACATTCTCGTGTAATGCTGCAATTTACTGCATTATGTCATATCTCCTGAACTATGTGTCTTACATTTAATTATTTCAATAACCGTCACGAAAGTGCAAGCAATATGTTGGCAAAGTTTCATCGCAACCAAATGAACGGTACAGCCACGCATAAAATATGAACAAATATACAAATAAACATTCATGTTTATGTATTAGGTAAATGGTGACAGAAGTAATACAGATTGACAATAGCATTTTATAACAAATTTCATAATAAGATACTGTGTACAGTGAAAGTAATGTATTTATGAAGGTACACAATGTGAGATTGCAAGGCTGTAGCTGCAGCCGACATTTTCTCTTTTTGCTGACAGTTACCAATTAGAAGTAGACGGCAGTTTTAACACTAGAAATGACATGCTTTGCATTGTATCACATAACCTCTTGGGCTTTAATATGGGAGAATGAAGTGTCCCTTTTATAAAACTCCAAAAGAACCTTTCCTTTTTTTGAATGTAAACACTGTAAAATTTCCTGTATGCGGATCAGTTTTAACCACTGAAATTTAAGAAGATGCCTGTATTAAACAGCTGACATAGTGCTATGACCACACAGGATCCGAAGTTCTACTGTGTGTGTCCAGAGCGGCAATGTTTTCCTGATTGTAGTAGCCTGTTTTGGAGTAGGTATAGAACAGTTACCGTGTTTCGAGAAGTAGTTAAGTTGTCACAGAAATGACACTAACAATAATTATATCATTACATACCATGGTTTTAAATACTGCAATCCCTTAACCCGATACATCGGTCTCTCAGACCCCTCGTTTATTTTAAAGGCCGAGTGTGGCAGCACCGCAAAAAAGCACGGTTCCCCATTCCCAGTACCTTTGTCGCAATACTTGCCGCGTGTAAAGCAAAAGTCAAAAATAAGTTTCGCTTTGTCGGTGAAGAGATACAGAGTATCGTTTACAGGACTGCGCGAAGTTGTGTGCCTGAGATACCACATATTTTGTATTAGGTACAAGAATTGGATGGGTCCAATACACCGAATGCTTCTAATTAGGACATAGTAGCGTGAATCTTCCCCCAAGGTAAGTATTTCCTCTCCCGGGATTGGAATGGCTCCTTACCGTCTCCCTTAAAGCCCTCATCCTTTCCTTTCCCTCTCCTTCCCTTCTGCCTGAAGAAGCAACTGGGTTGCGAAAGCTTGCGTTTGTGTGTGTGTGTGTGTGTTTTATTTGTGCTACTATCACTATCTGTGCTCCTTCACCTTCATCTATTTTTTATTTATATATTTTACCTGCACGGAATTTTTCGTCGATAATATTAATATTATTTACATGAAGAGGAATATAGGAATGATGATGACACATATGATGATTCTGATGATGATCCAGATTTGGTGATAGGTGATGGCCATAATGAAACAGAGAGTGATACTAATGAAGAAAATGTTTTATTGGAAGAAGAAACTTTAGTGGTCTGTACTAAAGATAATACCTCACAGCAAACACAGTTCTTTCATGGTAGAAATAATTTCACGTGGTCACGCTCTGAGCCCATTAGGAAAAGGAGAACACTCGAGCACAACATTCTGAAAGGAGGAAATCTATAGAACTCATTCATGAGGTACAAAAGAGGGGACTAACATATGTAGGAACAGTCAGAAAGAAGAAACGCAAAATTCCACCAATGTTTTTTGATGATAAAAGTAGACCAGTTGGATCAGCATTATATGGATTCTCTGAGAATACAACACTGGTTTCATTTGTTCCTAAGAGAAACAAGACAGTGATTCTTGTGTCCTCAATGCATCATTACACTGAAAATGATACTATAAAAACAAGCCAGACATTATTTGTTACTACAATGCAACGAAATCTTGAGTAGATCTGCTCAACATGAAATGTGCCAATTATTTGTCAAACAGACATACAATACGCTAGCCAAAGGCAGTCTCTTTTACACTTGTAAACATCAGTTGCGTGACCAGGTTTGTTCCATATTTGTGCTACAGAGGAAACCCCATGATAACTCGTCTGAAATTCACCAAATGTCTAGCCATGGAGCTCATAGAACCACATCTAAGAAGATGCCTGGAAATTCAAATTTACCAAGAGATATAAAGGAAATGATCCGTAAGGTTCTGGGATACCGTATGCAATCAAGGAAAGACATACCAAGTGATATAACTGACAAAAGGAAGACGTGTATAAAGTGTCCTGCATCCAAGAAAAGGAAAACAGTGTATATGTGCATCAGATGTGGTCAGCCACTTTGCCTGGAATGTAGCAGAAAAGTGTGTGGCGACTGTGCGAAAGAGCTGTGGTTCAATATTTAGGAATATACTGTTTGATAGTGAAAATTATTAGAAATACGACACTGTTTCGTGTTTATTTTATATAATGTAAACAACAAAGTATTTATATCGCCTAAAAAGTATTAAATTTACTTAGAATATGAATTAACTGTCTTATAACTTAATTTCTGTCAACTAATGTGGAGTTCGGTGACATAATGACATTAGGCGGTCTGAGAGACCGCATGTTTGTAGTTACGCATATTTCAGAGATGTTTCGGGTTAAAGGTTAATATTAACCATTCAAAACTTCAATATCTGCAGATGCAGATAATGAAATGGCGGATGCGGATAATGAAATTGCGGATGCGGATACGGGCCTTTTGGATGTGGTGCAGATGCAGATAATACTTTTCTTCTCTGCGCTGACCTCTACATATAGTTAATCCATCCACTTGCTAATGGAACTACCCACCTCTTCAAAGAAGGCTGTAATGAGTGACACTCATTATAAAATCGCGGAATTTCAGTGCAATCACCTTCCTTCAAAAGCCTAAATTCACTTGAAAATACACGTGAAAGAGTCTAACAGTTGTAAAAATATAACACCCACCAAAAATTGTATATTTGGTTAAATGAGAGGAAGTAAGAGGAACAATAAAGGAAAGGAATGTTTCTAGTTGCAATAGGCATTGAAATAACTAAATGGTGAAAAGAGGGAATTTATGCCAGAATAGGATTTGAGTTCAGATTTCATTCTTTGTGCCAGTAGCTGATTTAAACATTGGATAACCCAGAAATGCTTCCCATCAACCCCAAATTTCCTCAAGTTGCATTCTAATAAAGTAGTGCCCCTATTGTCCGGAACCTCTTGAGCTCTTATATTGATCAAACAATATTACCATACCTATGGTGCAAAAATGAAATGATTTTTTCTTGAGTGAAGCTGAGGTAATGTCATTTGACCTCATGTGGGAATCCAGATGTCAAGAATAAGTACACATGGAAGATAGACACACATTTTCCTTAGCATGCATCTTGAGGGATTTGGGCTGGACAGAAAGTGAGTCCAGCTATTCTTCATCACAGATGTGGAAATATTGTACAACTTTGTGAGAGAATATGACTGGTGAGCACAAGAAGACATGTATGATAGGGGTGCAATTTTTCTAACTTGTGACTTGTGGGCATTTGGGGCAGATGCAAAGCGTGACCAGATAACCTAATGATGAAAGTGCTAGCCTGAAATGGAAAATCTGGGTTTGAGTCCTGACCTGGCACAAATTTTCATTTACTGGGATTCAATTATTTCAATTCTCTACTGCAGCCCAACTCATTCCTTTCCTTCCGTCATTTGCATAGTAGCTGTGAATGATGTGTGGTGTTTTACCTTTGGACATATTCCAAAGAACACAGTGTCTATGTATGAATAATGTAGATGTCATATAAACAAAATATGAAGGAAAGATGATAATCAGTTTGTACTGAATGAATGAAATATTATTTTTGTTTGAGTGTGCATTCTACCCCCATCAATCACAGACATTGTCGAAGTGGGGAGGCTTGCATGCCTCAACACTACAGATAGCCGTACCGTGGTGCAACCACAATGGAGGAGTACCTGTGGAGAGGCCAGACAAATGTGTGGTTCGTGAAGAGGGGCAGCAGTCTTTTCAGTAGTTACAGGGGCAACAGTCATGATGATTGACTGAGCTGGCCTTGTAACATCAGCTAATTTGGCTTTGCCATACAGTTACTGCAAACGGCTGAAAGCAAGGCGAAACTAAAGTCATTACTTTTCCTGGGGATGTGCAGCTCTACAGTATGAATGTATGATGGCATCGTCTTGGGTAAAATATTCTAAAGGTAAAATAGTGCCCCATTCAGATCTTTGGGTGGTGACTACTCAGGAGGATGTTGTCATCAGGAGCATGGAATATTAGATTCCTTATTTGAGTGGGGAGGTTAGAAAACTAAATATAGTGTGGGTTAGTGAAGTTTGGTGCGAAGATGAATAGGATTTCTGGTCAGGTGAGTACAGGTTATAAATACAATATAAATTGGGGTATTACAAAAGAAGGTATAATAATGAATAAGACAATAGGACTGTGGGTAAACTAGTGTGAACAATGAAGTGTTGCATTATCATACTCAATATAGATATGAAGCCAACATTGAACTCAGTAATACAAGTTAATATGCCAACTATCTCTGCCGTTAATGAGGAGATTGAAGAACTGTATGAGGTAAAGGGAGAGGAAAACATGGTTGTGATGGTAGACTGTGATTTTGTCAGAGACAGCAAAGGACCTGGCAGGGCGATTGAACAGAAAGGGCAGTATGTTAAAATGATTGTATAAGATGAACATTAACAAGAGCAAAACAAGGGTAATAGAATGCAGTCTAAGAAAATCAGGTAATGCTGAAGGAATTACATTAGGTAATGAAACAATAAAGGTGGCAGATGAGTTTATTACTTGAGGAGTAAAATAATGGAAGGAGGGAGAAGTTTAAGGTTTAACATCCCGCTGATAACTTGGTCGTTAGAGATGGAAGAGTTTTGGGTAAGGATAGGGAAGGAAATCGGCCGTGCCCTTTCAAAGGAACCACCCTGGCATTTGCCTGGAGTGATTAGGGAAATCGCGGAAAACCTAAATCAAGATGGCCAGAGGGGGATTTGAACTACCATCCTCCTGAATGTAGTGCTACAGAAGAATACTGAAGATTAGTTGGGTAACTAATGAGCAGGTGCTAATCAGAATTGACAAAAAAAGGAATTTATGGCATATCTTAATGAAAAGAAGGGATTGATTGGTATGACAGATTGATGGATATAAAGGAATCATGAATTTAGCATGGGAAGGAAATGTGTAGGGTAAAATCGCAAAGGGGGACCAAGAGACAAAAAGAGTAAGCAGATTCAATTTTATATATGTTGTTGTTCTTATGAGGAGATGACGAGGCTTGCTCAGGATAGAGTAGGGTGGAGAGCTGCATCAAACCAATCTCCAAACTGAAGACCACAACAGCAACAATGAGTGTACATTGTTTTCTACATCTACATGACTACTCTGCAATATCTAAAATGAAAATCCGCATGAGACTTCAACAATAAATTGTGAATAGTTTGCGACTCACCGCAAAGACGTATGTTGAGCCATGACAGGCACGTAGAAAAAGACTCAAACATGTAACTTCAGCTTCCAGCTATTAGCCTTAATCAGAGGATGGGAGTTGATATTGTGAAATCCTTCTCTCCTATCTACTTCACCTGGTCTTACTCAACCAATCGTGCCACATTTCTAACATGCACCTCACTGATGGCTCCATCCACATGTCTGTACATGTTACACCTACCATCCACCAACATAACCTACACTTTTGACAGTTGCCATCCCTTCCATATAAAAAATTATTTTTACTGCCTAGCCCCTCAACAATGGAATATCTATAGTGACAAGAAATTCTTACTCAATGGGCTAAAGGTCTCAGAAAGGCCTTAATAGACAGACGCTATCCCTCAAGCCTAGTCCACAAACAGATTTTCTATGTCATATCCCCACACACCTCAAATCCTAGCTCCACCCCCAATAACATGCTACAAAAGAGATCCCCCTCATCATGCAATACCACACAGGAGTGCAACAACATTTATCATGCCTAGAAATGAGAATTACTCTGCCTAAGATCATCCCCATCCCTCATAAATTGGTGTTACACTGCCCACAGTGCCCTTGTCCCTCAGTATGCCACCCACAACCCCTGCCCTCTGACACAGTGATCATATTCCTGCGAAAGATCGCACTGGAAGACCAGCCCAATCCAATTACCCATCACTTTCTATTCCAGTCCTGTTGCAGACTTATTCTACCCCATTGACCTGTGAAGGCAACCATGTAACTTACCAACTGTACTGCACTTACTGCACAGCTGTTTACAATGTTATGATTACCACATCCAGCTGTACAGTAGAATGAATGACCACCACCAAACTGTGACCTAAGAAAAGGTGAACCACCCTGTGGCAAAACATGTAGCTAAGCATATGCTTGACTGCAATTACTGCTTCATAACTCAGACTGTCTGCATCCTCCCCCACTGCCAACTTTTCTTAACTACATAGATAAAAGTTGTCCTTACAATACATTCATAGGTTTTGAAATTACCCAGGTCTCAACCTAAAGTAATTTATTGACGTACATAGCAGCTCCTGCCCCCTCTTATCTATACTTCTCCTATTCATTGTATATGTGGTGTGTATGTCTTTATTTCGTCTTGTAATGAGTCAGGTCTGTCAGACACATATAGGACCTATTATGAAGAGACCGATTCCGGGTCGGATCGTAATGTACAGATAAAATGTTTAGTATATTTTACACTAGAGGAGGTGTGGTAGAATGTGTATTTTGTGGCTGGAAGGCATGTTTGTTGCAAGGTGCCATTTAGTTACAATTTGACAATTAATGAATGCTAATTAATAATGAGTTAGATACTGAAGTAATTGATGTTACAAATTGTCAGTAAATGTTATTTCTCTAATAATTAGATATCCACCAATTAAATACTCAGAATAACATTTGAAAGCATTTGAAACACTAAAATATATGTGAAATGATTTGTTTTGCAATGTTATATTGTTTAATAATCACGTCACTATAATAAAAGTAGGAGTTGTTTCTTAATAATGACATATATATAAAACAACATGTAACAGATAACATTTGTGTAAAACTTCTTACTCACTGGATAGATTTCATAATTAGAAGTTTGTGTACATGAAAATATATCAAAAAATTTTTATTCTCTTTCCGAAAAACTTATTGAAATCTAGTACTCACATGTCACGAATTTTATGTATAATACTTAGTTTCTTAAATGATTTTACAAAGTAATGTAAAATGAATCACTTAAATAACCTAATGTAATTATTAATGTAAAATAATTCATTCAATTGTAATTGTAAATTATTATTTAAACTGATTCCAACAATATATGAACACTTCGCTATTGTTTGTATCTTATATGAGGAGAGGCGCTGGCAGCCTCGTGGTTAGTTAGCTCTGTATCCGTTTTTAGCGTCAAACCTATATCAATTTGTATCTGCAATGTTTTGTAATTAAATCACGGTTATATCTGCAAAGTCATTTTTAATTTATGTCATAGATAATCCTCCATCTTGTCAAAGACCCTGAGTCATGAACTATAATATGAACATTTCATATGTGTGACAACAGATCCAGTTGCTGGCAAGGAATTTGAGCTTGTCACCCGAAATGTGTTATATACCAAATTTGCTGTATCAGCAGTCAACAGTTAAGTAATAATTTGCCAGTGACATATCGGATGTTGTGTTACAGTCTGCCCCCCCTCTCTTCCCCCACCCCTTCCACCGCATTCTTAAGCTGCATCTCTTTCAACCCCTCTAGTACTGGTACCTACATGTTTCCTATGGTCACACTGAATTTTTCTCCACCACCACCTTCTACCTATCCTGTTCCATTTTCTTCCTCTACCCACCAATCCCATCACAGATGACAGCTGTGAAATATGCCTGTGTGATTGCATGAATGGTACTGTGTTCTTTTTCTGATGAAGGCTAATGGCAGAAAGCTGGAGCTGTCTGTTTGTGAACACCTTTTTTTATGTGGATGTTGCAGCTCAACATGCATCTTTGAGGAGAGTTACACACTCTCCTCATTATATTGTTCACTACTCTGCAATTCACATTTAAATGTTTGGTAATTGTACAAATGACATAATCTAAAAGTACATTAACTAAAGAGTGATGTTTCACATTTACTAACTCAGATTTTTAAAATAAAAACAATTTTTAATGCTTACCTAGGTCAATATCAGTTCCTGACATTACTTCAGAAAAACTGTGTTTTCCTCGATAGTTAAACACATAAAAGTATACTGGAGCAGTGTTGGTAGCAGCTTGCATCCGTGCTGCACGTTCAATGTCTACTACAAACATACGGTCACTAAACATCTGTAATGATAAAGAGCCAAGAATCAGTAAACCATATAGTATATGCATCCTGTAATATAATCCTTATTACAATTTAAGTACATCAGCACACTTTTTTAGAAAATTAATTACGACTATCAGATGTTGGTAAAAAGATACCATCACCCACTGACTTCTGCAGATACTATGAAAAACCTCTTGTTTGTGTCCAGAAAATAATATGGATTCTGCAGCATAATGTAAGATATAAAGAATACCTTTCTGAGGGAGTCAGAAAAAAGAGAGACAGTTGTTGGTAAATATAGTTACAAGTCAGGCCATAGCAAATGCTGCCTCTTAGAGAATAGGGAAAAATCCAGTTTATGAAGCTTGCAATATTGCACATCAAACTCATCAACTGAAACAGTTTAATTTCATATCATACACCCTCACTGGGACTTCAAGCTGGTCTGCTGACACCCAGTTTTGATCCAGGACTGTCTGTTTGCAGGCACAGATTTGGCACCACCATAAGGGGATCTCTGTGGTCATCACTAGATGTTATGGACAGTGCATCTGTGATGTCTGTACAGACGACTGGGTTTGCTCCAGACACCATGATGAACTGCGCTGTTGCATGGCAGGCCACAAGTGCCACTTGACATGCCTCAGCCACCACCACACAGATCTACCATGGACATCTCTCTGATGGTCAATATTTGGCCCACTCTGGTGTCTGATCAAGGGCAGTCATCCTTTCAGGGAGCACCAGCAGTGCTGCCATTTCTCCTGATGCTGTCACCAGTCTCGATGGTGTCATCTCTGCTGAACTTGCTGCTGTATGTGATGCTGCCAGTGCCACAGGTGGCTTCACCATTGACTTTGAAATGGACACAGCACTAGTCTTGCTCAAGCAACTTGTGGCCTACTGAAGAAGAGTGGGTGGCGATTCTGCCCACTTCCTAAACACTTCCGACCCTATGCACCTGTTACAGCGTACCACCAAGCCAATGTCCAGTGGACTTCAAAGAAGAAGACATGGGTGTTGACAGAGTTAATTCTTTCCCACAATATAAGATGCATGTAGTATCATGTTGTAATCAATTTAACTCATAGGATGCAGCTCATTTTGTAATATGTAGATCATGATACCAAATGTAACTGAGGCTTTACTTATGTATAACCATGAAGATATTCATAGATTGTTACAATATATTACAAAACTATTTCACCACAACAATAATAATGTCTTCTAAAACATTTTGTTATACTATTTCTGTTTTTATTTTTTTTTTTAAACCTAGCAATAATATTCATCAACATCTACATAGATACTCTACAAATCACATTTAAGTGCCTGACAGAATGTTCATTAACTACTTTCTTAACCTTTCTCTACCGTTCCATTTTCTAATAGCCTGTGGGAAGAACGAACACCTAAATTGTTCCGTTTTCGATCTGATTTATCTTGTTTCATTGGGATGGTCATGTCTCCCTATGTAAGTGGGTGCTAACAAAATATTTTCACATTCTGAAGTAAAAGTCAGTGATTGAAATTTCGCAAATAGATCTCGCCACAACAAATAATGTCGTTCTTTTAATGATTTCCACCTTCAGTCATGCTACATTTCCATGACGCTTTCCTCCCTGTAATGTGATAAAACAAAATGAGCTGCCTTTTTCTGAACCTTCCCATTGTCTTCTGTCAATCCCACCTGGTGAGGGTTTCACACTGGGAAACAGTACTCTAGGAGAAGATGCACAAGTGTGATGTACACAGTCTCTTTGGTGGAGCTGTTGCATCTTTGAAGCATTCTGCCAATGAAATGTAACCTTTGGTTCGGCTTCCCCACAATATTTTCTTTGTTTTCTCTCCAGTCTAAGTTGTTCGTAACTGTAACTCCTATGCATTTGGTAGAATTCATGATCTTAAGGTTTGATTGATTTATAGTGTGATTGAAGTCCAGCAGATTTCTTTTAGTGGTCATGTGTATTACTTCACACTTTTCATTCACTGATTGCCAATTTTTTCACCATGTAGAAATTTTGTCTAAATCTGTTTGTAGTTGTTTTTGATCCTCTGTTGACTTCACCAACCAAAAAGCAACAGCATCATCCGCAAACAGTCTTAAGGGAGCTATTCATATTGTCTCCTGGGGCCTATAACGCTTCCCTGGGGAATGCCAGATATCACTTCTGTTTTACTCAATGACTTACCGTCAATTACTACAAACTGTGTCCTTTTGATAGTAAATCATGAATCCAATTGCACAATTGGGACGATATTCCATAAGCTCGCAATTTCATTAGAAGCTGCTTGTGAGGTACAGTGTCAAAAGTCTTCCGGAAATCCAGAAATATGGAATTAATTTGAGATCCATTATCAATGGCACTTATCACTTGATGTGAATAAAGGGCAAGCTGTGTTTTGCAAGAGCAATACTTTCTGAATCCGTGTTGACTATTGGTTAATAGGTTGTTCTCTTCAAGGTAGTTCATAATGTTCGAACAAAGTATATGTTCCAAAATACTACCACAAATTGATGTCAAAGAGATGGGCCTGTAATTTTGGAGATCACTCCTATTGCCTTTCTTGAATACTGGAGTGACCTGGGCAACTTTCCAATCTTTGGGTATGGATCTTTCACTGAGTGATTTGTTATATATGATAGCTAAGTATGGAGCTATTGCATCTGCATACTCAGAGAAGACTCTAGTTGGTATACAATCTGGCTCGGAAGATTTGTTTTTGTTTAGTGACAAGTTGTTTTACTACTCTAAATTGTTTTTGTTTAGTGACAAGTTGTTTTACTACTCTAAATTGCTCAATATAAAGTTTTAACAATGGAAAATGTGATAGGAATATCAATAATGGAGGATAGGTAACAACTCTCTGTAAAGAGGCTCACTGAGCTGCTGGTAGACATGAAAATAGATAATCAGATCCACACAACTTAAATTTTAGGCCATGGCCTTCATCAGAATAAGAAACACATACATTCAAGCAATCATTCAGACAACTATACACACACAACTATCATGTCCGGCCACTCCAGCAACACAACCTAGACTGTGAGTCATGTGGGGAGTGGAGGGGGAAGGATGCTGGATAAATGTGGGGATGGAAAGTTCCGAATTGCATGATGGATTTTAAAGGCGGGAATTTGGATTGTGGCAAAGAATACAGTGAAGGGAAAGGGTGGGAAAGGATAAAAGGGAGGTGTAAAGGAGTGTGGGGAGGGAGTGGGAGATTTGAAATGATAAGAATAATAAGGGAAAAAAAAAGAAGAAGTTGGGGGGGAAGGGGGGAATGAAATAACATTAAGTTAGAAAAGATAGCAAAGAGTAATAAAAAGTATGCAAAAATAAACGTACTGAATTATGGGGTATAGACAGTTGAAAAGAAGACATGGATACAGGATAATGGGTGGGGAAGGAAGGAAAGGGAAGTTATCTTAGGTTGAGGCCAGGATGGTTGCAGGACTGAAGAATGTGTTGAAGGGACAACTCCCATCTGCGCAGTTCAGAAAAGCTGGTGGTGGAGGGGAGGATCCAGATGGCTTGGGTAGTGAAGCAGCCATTGAAATCCAGAGTGCTGTGCTCAGCTGCATGCTGTGCCACAGGGTGGTCTATCTTGTTTTTTGACACAGTTTGGCGGTGGTCATTCAATCTCACGGACAGCTGGTTTGTCGCCATACCAATATAAAATGCTGTGCAAGGATTGCAGCAGAGTTGGTATATCACATGGCTGCTTTCACAGGTGGCTCGATTTCTGATGAGGGTAGGATAAGCCTGTGACAGGACTGGAATAAGAAGTGCTGGGTGGTTGGATTGGGCAGGTTTTGCATCGGGTTTTTCCACAGGGATATGATCCCTTTGGTAAGGAGATGGGGTTGGGAGTGGCATAGGGATGGACTAGAATGTTGTAGAGGTTGGGTGGGTGACGGAACACCACTTTAGGAGAGGTTGATAGGATCTTGGGGAGGATGTCCCTCATTTCAAGGCATGATAGCAGATAATCAAAGCCCTGACGAAGGATGTGATTAAGTGGTTCCAGTCCAGGGTGGTATTGGGTGACAAGGAGGACACTGTTGTGACTGATTACTGGGGTTGGGGGGAGGATTGGTGGTGTGTGGGGATATGGCATGGGAAATCTGTTTGCGGACTAGGTCAGGAGGGTAATGTCTGTCTGTGAAGGCCTTTGTGAGGCCTTCAGCTTAATGGGTAAGGGACTTCTCATCACTGCAAATTCGCCATCCGCGGGTGGCGAGGCTGTATGGGAGGGATTTTTTGATGTGGAATGGATGGCAACTATCAAAGTGCACTTTGATAAATAAATAAATACAAGGGCAACACTGGGTTTTCAGCTAGTAAGACTAAAAGTTATGCCCTAATCTCATGGTTTAATAAATCTTCATTAAGAAGAAAAAAGGTGACTGGTTACAGTAATTTCTGAAACCTATTTTAATAAGTAGTTTCTCTAAATTTATTAAATAATTTGCCTATCTTACCTGTACTATTTCATCAGCAGTTTTTGTTGACAGGGGTTGTTCACCGATGTAGAACTGTAACACTTCACTCCCAATACTTTTGTGTAATGTCTGTGGTGCTGTGTAATTGTAGTCCAGAAGGTAAGGTGAAAGCTCTATAAACTGGTTGTCAAGCTCTTTCATAAGCTCTTCATTAGTTACGAAATCTATAAATTACAAAACCAGTAGTTTGAATTAATGTGATCACAATTCACCAATGAGATTTCAATCACTTTACCTTTGTTTTATGTAAGAGTACATATAATAATAAAAAATCATGCTCAACTAATCTTAGAACATAAATGTCAAAGAAATAACTGGCAGTATAATTAACCTGGCGTTTTAAAACTTCTACACGTCATTCCAGACAAATCTGGCTGAAATCATATTGTCGCGTTGAAATGGGAGCAGGCTTGACTTCAAAGGCAACTGAACACAGCACTTATACTGAAAGCACGTTTATTACAAGCTTAACATACACACAACACTGACTGCCTCTCAGGCAGAGTGCTCTGCTATTTATACACAGACAGAATTTACCAGAAATTAGAATAACAGTTAACATAAGAAACAAGTAGAATTTACAAGTGAACATAAGAAAGATGTAGAACATTCTGGAATTGTTAATTACAAAGAAATAAATTTTTGCCAGTGGGCGAGATTGAACCGGCGACTTTCAGCACCGCAATCCGTGACGCTATCCCCTGCGCCACGGTGGCAGTCGGTGTTCGTAGTCTCTTGCGGCATTGCTCCCTCTCCTGGAGAAACAGCGACCCGCTGTTATGATCCCTGTGGAGCCACCTGCAATGTCCTGGATCTTGACCATGTCATGGGTCCTCTGTATGACAGTTCAAGAGAATCCTTCCACGATTATCGTGGATTGTAGTGCCTTCATCAGGAACATTACCATGCTTAGAATCCTTGAAAAGGAAGCCATTGTCGTCTACCTGCTCTTCAGGATCGTAGTAAGGCTTCATGTGTAGGACATGAACAATGTCTCTTCGTTTTTGACGTTTCGACAATGGCTCATAATCTTCAACTTCGTATGTGACGTCTGACAGGAGGCGTATGACACGATACGGACAAAAGTATTGCTTCAATAATAACTTTTCTGACAGTCCAACCTTCCTTTCCGGGGTAAAAATCCATACCAGATCTCCTGGGTTGTACACAACAGGTAGGTGCTTGTCGTTATACCGCTGATGGTCCTTCTCCTGGGCGTCCAGTATCCGCATGCGAGCTAGCTGTCTTGCTTCTTCGACCCTTTTAGCCATTTGTTGGGGTCTTGTCCAGCATCTCCAGAGAACACTGACGGGTGTCTGATGTGCAGCTGTCTTACTGCTGGTTTAGTTTCCATGGTTCTTCTGATGATATGGACTTTTGGAAGGATGTACTCGGTAAATCCCTTGTATTCCGGTTCCAGTCCGTGTAAGCGACAGCTCTTATGTTGCCTAATCGGAGCCACGGTGATGCAGCTGTTGCACAGAATACCCGGCACCTCCACCAAACAATGTCGCGTTGAAATGGGAGTGGGCTTCACTTTGAAGGCAACTGAACACAGCACTTATACTGAAAGCACGTTTATTACGAACTTAACATACACGCAGCACTGACCGCCTCTCAGGCAGAGTGCTTTGCTATTTATACACAAGACAGAATTTACCAGAAATTAGAATAACAGTTAACATAAGAAACAAGTAGCATTTACAAGTGAACATAAGAAAGATGTAGAACATTCTGGAATTGTTAATTACAGAGAGATAAATTTTTGCCGGTGGGCGGGATTGAACCGGCGACCTTCAGCATTGCAATCCGTGACGCTACCCCCTGTGCCACGCCGGCAGTCAGTGTTTGTAGCCTTTCACAGCAATATTTCTTCCTTGCAAAGATTTTTTGTTTTAACTAATTATCATCACTACATAATGATCCTCAAAATTTGAAGCATAGCCTATCAATAGGTATCATAATCAATATACAAACCTTCCTTAGAGTTTTAGCAATAGAAAATCTGATTAGAGGATAGATAACTCACTGTAATGAGGCACTAAAAATAGACAATAACATTCAAACACCTTAAATTTTAGACATAGCCCTAAAAAAAAAAAAAAAAAAAAAAAAAAAAAAAAAAAAAAAAAAAAAAAAAAAAAAAAAAAAAACCACCATACATTCACAAATTACTCAGAGAACTATACACACCCAACCACCATGTCTGGCCACTCCAGTGCCACATTACATCTAGATGCTTGTGGGACTGGACATCCTTGAGCTGAAACTACTTGGCAGATTAAAATAGTGTGCTGGAACCAGGATTCAAAATTGGGACCTTTGCCTTTCAGAGACAAGTACTCTACTGTCTGAGCTATCCCAGCACTCTTCTTGGCCTGTCCTCAGAACTTCACTTCTGCCAGTACCTCACTCCCTTCTTTCTAAACAGCACTTCTGGAAGAAAGGGTATGGTGGAGACATGGCTTAGCCCCAGCCTAAGGGATGTTTGGAAAGTAGGAAGCAGGGTACTGGCAGAAGTAAAGTTGTAAGGACAGACCGTAAAGTGTGCTGGGATAGCTCAGATGGTAGAGCGCTTGCCCACAAAAGGAAAAGGTCCCCGGTTAGAATCTTGGTTCCAGCGCACAATTTTAATCTGGCAGGAAATTTCATATCAGTGCACACTGTAGAGCGAAAGTTTCATACTGGGAACATCAATTATGCTGTGGCTAAGCCGTGTCTCCACCATATCCTTCTTCCAAAAGTGTTAGTCCTGCAAGGTTCACAGGAGAACTTATGTGCAGTTTGGAAAGTAGGAGGTGAGGTACTGGCAAAAGTGAAGCTGTGAGGACGGCCTGTGAAGCCTGCTGGGATAGCTCAAATGGTAGAGCATGTCCTGCGAAAGGCAAAGGTCCCAGATTCAAATCCTGGTTCTGGCACAGAATTTTAATCTGTCAGGAAGTTTCACATTTGTGAACACTCCCCAACAAAGAGAAAGTTTCATTCCTTAGAGTTATTGGTTTAATAACAAAAAAATGTCACATACTATGCTGTATTATTTCTATGAAATTATCAGTTAAATGCACTAGTATACACATAAAACAAAGTGTTGCTCCAACAGTTCTAGGGCTTCATGACCTTTTATATAAAAATGCAATAAAGATATACAAAAACAACATTTCAGTTTTCTTTACTGCTCATGAAAACTTAAATTGACAAATTGTATATCAATAATTTACACATACTGCATTTGTATTCCGGATTGCAGCATACACCAGCACTCATAATAACATGTGCTCTTACACTGAAGCATAATGGCGTACTATCCACTAGATAATCAAGGGACTGTTGGGCCAGACTGTTGGTCCAGACTGTCTCACTCCTCCACAGCAGTTCGGCTCAGATCTCTCAGTTTGGTTGGTGGGCCATCTAATTCATAAACAGCCCTTTTCAATGTATCCCAGGCATGTCCAATAGGGTTCATGTTCTGGCTGTTCTAATCTAGTGACATAGTTATCTTGAAGGTACACATTCCCAAGATGTGCTAAATAAGTGTGAGAACTGTTGTGTATTAAGTTGAATTCTGCATCAAAATGCTGCCAATATAGTTGCACTGTACAATGGAGGATGTCATATGTATATCATATAGCTATTTGATTTCCTTCTATGACCACATAGAAGATGTACGGTGACCCCACATAACACCACCCCAAAACTTTATACAACCACCACCTTGCATCAGTGAATGGAGAGTGTCTCTAAGACATTCAGACTGGCCGTGCTGCCTCCAAATACATCTCTGAAGATTGTATGGTTCAAGGTAAATGTGAGTCTCATCTGTGAATAGCACTTGATGCCAATTCTATAGAGTCATTTCAGAATGCTCTTGGATCTATCTCTACCATGCTGCATGGTGTCTCAGTGTCAAAGCCAGACCTCTCCACGGATGTTGAGAGTGAAGTTTCATGTCATGCAGCCCATTACATATAGGTTGAGTTGAAAAGTGATGTCCTGTGTCTGAATAAAAATCATTATTCAGCGTGATAATGTTCCTATCAAGGTTCGTATGAGCCAAAATCTGTAAGCAGGGGTTATCTGCTGTTTTGGTAGCCTTTACACACTACAGTGTTAAGGGCACCTTGGAACCACGGTGATGCAACACATTTTTATGTGAGTGTGTATATAACAACAGAGGATACAAATATAGACTTATTAACTAATGGTGCCAACTTCAAAAGCTACATTTCCTCAGGATGAATTCAGTCTGATTCCACTTATTCGTATGAATGAATTAGAGAAAATTCAACAGCTAAACATACTTGGATAACATAATTACAAACATGGCATACCTTCCCTAAATAATATCTATTTTAAAACTACTCATTTCTGACCACCAATCAGTACAGCTTCAGTTAAAGCCAAATGAAATGACCATTGCCTTTAAAAAAGAAACAATAGGTACACTATGTGATCAAATGTATCTGGACACATGGCTGAAAATGACTTACAAGTTCATAGTGCCCTCTATTGGAAATGTTAGAATTCAATACGGTGTTGGCCCACCCTTATCCTTGATGACAGCTTTTAGTCTCATCACAGGCATATGTTCAATCAGGGGCTGGAAGGTTTCTTAGGGAATGGCAGCCCATCCATCATGGAGTGCTGCATTAAGGAGAAGTACTGATGTATATCCGTGAGGCCTTGTACAAACTTGGCGTTCCAAAACATCCAAAAGGTGTTATATAGGATTCAAGTCAGGACTCTGTGCAGGCCAGTGCATTGTCATGTAACCATTCTGCCACAAGCCGTGCATTATGAACAGGTGCTCGATCGTGTTGATATCTGCAGTTGCCAACCCCAAATTGCTCTTCAACAGTGGAAAGTAAGAAGGTGCTTAATACATCAATGTAAGCCTGTGCTGTGATAGTGCCATACAAAACAATAAGAGGTGCAAGTCCCCTCCATGAAAAACATGATTACAACATAACACCACCACCTCTGAATTTTCCTGTTGAAACTACATACATTAGCAGATGATGTGCACCATGCTTTTGCTGTACCCACACACTGTCATTGGATCACCACATTGTATACCATGATTCGTCACTCCACACAAAGCTTTTCTACTGTTCCAGTCCTGTAACCTGGAAGGTGTACACAATTAAGGGCAAAGCCACTTGCGACAGCAACCATCTGATTTACCAACTGACATGCGTGCACTGTGAAGCCTTCTATGTGGGAATGAGCAGCAACAAACTGTCCATTCATATAAACGGATGCAGACAGAGAGTGTTTGTTGGTAATGAGGATCACCTTGTGGCTAAACATGCCTTGTTGCATGGCCAGCACATCTTGGCAATGTTACACCGTCCGGGTTATATGGATACTTACCACACCAACCTTTCAGAACTCCAGAGATGGGAACTTGTCCTGCAACATATTCTCTCTTCCCATTGCCCACCAGGTCTCAACCTTTGTTAGTTTTAAATTTCCACCCACCATTCTATAACATCTTTGCCTCCAATCTCTGGACAGAGCCTCTGTCTCGACTGGCATCTTTGTCCAACTTCTTTGCGTTTTTATATGTCTGCCTTGGTGTGTGTGCATGTGTATGTGTCTGAGTGTGTGTGTTTGTTTACCTATCCTTTTTCCCCCCAAGGTAAGTCTTTCCTCTCCTTGGATTGGAATGACTCCTTACCCACGCCCTTAAAACCCTCATCCTTTCCTTTTGCATCTCCTTCCCTGCTCTTTCTGAAGAAGCAACCTAAGGTTGCGAAAGCTCAGTTTTGTGTGTGTGTGTGTCTGTTTTTATTTATGTGTGTATTAATGAATCAGTGCCTTTTCACCTGGTAAGTCAAACGTTCTTTACTTTTTATAAATAACTATAATATTATAGAGGGAAACTTTCCTGTTAGGAAAAATATGTATAAAAAATAGAGGTCATTTAACAAAGTGCAGGCTTGTTGACAGACACAAAAACAAATAAAAACTCACACAAACACAGATTCAAGCTTTTGCAACCATAGCCTGTTTTATCAGGAAAAGAGGAAGGAAGGAGGGGTGGGGGTGGGGGGTGGGGAAGGAAAGGATGCGTGTTTTAAGGAAGAGGATAAGGAGTCATTCCAAAGGACTTACCTTAGGGGAAAAAAGGAAAGGTAAACAAGCACACACACACACACACACACACACACACACACACACACACACCAAGGGAGACATTTGTAGGCAGCAAAGACGCTGTACAGATATACCATTTGAGGTAGATAGCACAAAGAATCCAAGTTTTTTAGAAATAGTTGAAAATTTCTTGTTGGGGGCTTATATACAGTTACAATTATAAATGTGCCATTGTTAAGTTCAAACTCAAAAGCACATGCTTCAATATGCTGCTCTGCACTAAATGTTTTTGTTTCTATATTTATCCACAGTGTTAACTTTTAATATATATGGCAACTTCTCCTTTCTCCTTATTTTCTTTGCTTACATGTGCTGACAATTTGCATCCACTAACATTTACTTTTTCCATATCAATGACAATGTTATGATCAGATAGGCTAATACATCTATTTCATCCTTAGTTTCTATATCTTCCAAGCAAACCAGAAGATCATGTACTTTATTCTTCAATCTACTTATATTTTTATGAAATGTCCTATCATTATTTTTTGCGTTACTTTTGTGAGAATCTTGTGATATTTTGACATTTTTAGGACCTGCTTGTCTGAGCTTTTCACTGGACACTGATCTTAGCCTGAAAAAGGTACACCCATGAATTTGTATTCCCCCTAATGGACTTTGCTATCAACCCAGCCAGTTTACACTTCCCTTTCCTACTGAGATGAAGGCCATGTCTAGTGAAGTCCCACCTATTATTTATTATAATTACCATAGCTACTACACCATTCACCAATCAAAACTGGACAGACTGTGTCAATTTTACAAGGTTAAAAACACACAAACATACAAAAGAAAAATCAACAAAGTATGTATGATTAAGAAAAAGAAATTTTCATAGGTAACTAATGTTGCATAATGACATATGAAGAGCAATTTTCATCAAGTAAATGTTAACTTGATTCACTTAATGGTGCATTGTTCAGGCAGTCCAGTTTGCAGTTTCACTGTCAAAGAATTCACTCACATTGTATAGTGGTCTTTGGCATATATATTGTGAAATATTCGTTTGAAATTTGCCTAATTCCAAGGACTGAAGTTCATTACTTAGATAGTTGAACTTTTTAATAGCTACTACTGGAAAGCTGTCTCTCATCCTGGAGAGTCAACAGGTTGGAACCTCTATGTTGCCCTTATTGTGTGCATCATAATTGTGGATGTTGATCCTGTTTGTGAATGTCTCCTGATTTTCCTTTTCATATATCAGGCATGAGAAGATGAACTGACTGAAGATGGTCATCATTCCTAGTTGTTTGAAGATCCACTTAGGCAGAGATACTGTATGTTAAGCACTCCCTCCTCTCCTGCCTGATGAAAGAAAACAGTTCTGAAAGTTTGTCCAATTTTTTCCCCATTTTCACGATACAGATAGCCATACTGTAGGTGCAACCACAGTGGAGAAGTATCTGTGGAGGCCAAAAAAACGTGTGGTTCCTGAAGAGGGGCAGAAGCCATTTCAGTAGTTCAGAGGCAGTAGTCTGGATGATTGAATGAGCTGGCCGTGTAACATCAGATAATATGGCTTTGCCATAGTTACTGCCAGTGGTTAAAAGCAAGGGGATACTACAGCCATTACTTTTCCCGATGACATGCAGCTCTACTGTATGAACATGTGATTATGGCATCCTCTTGGGTAAAATATTTGAGAGGTAAAATAGTCCAGTGCCAGCTGTCACCAGTGCCGCATCCTAAACAGCGCTAAGTATCTGAATTTGTGTCAAATTTAATTTGCCAGTCTAGTTCATTTTCGTTTGTACTCTGTTTTAAGAGGTTTATTCCCACGTACTTGCAGATTTCGTTTGTACTACTGTTTTAATAGTTTATTCTATCGTATTTGATAAATACCGTTGTTTAGTCTTCGTCTTTGACCGGTGTATTTCAAAACAAGTCAGAGACCGTTACTAAAGTTCGTTATCAGTTAGTCCAGTGCCAGCTGCCATCCGTGCCGCAGCTTTAACAGCGCCAAACTGCCGGACTCAGTCTTGTTGATTTGACAGTGTAATTACCACTGACCACAGTTAAGTCAGCAGCCAGCCGCCTTCATTAGAGCACTAGGCTTCTTTAAAGTTGTTAATTGCAGTTAATTGTATTGATAGGATGGATAGGATGTGTGCCTGCTGTGTGCGGATGCAGGAGGAGTTGGCCGCGGTTCGCGAACAGCTGAGCGTGCTGTTGGCTACGGTCAGCCGTCTTCAGGCTGCTGTCTCCGGGTGCAGCGATTGTGGGGAGTCCGGTGCGTTGAGTGGGACACCTCAGGTGTCTCACGCTCTCTGTCCCTGCTACCGAGGCACCTTC
Organism: Locusta migratoria; assembly: GCA_026315105.1. Classification (NCBI taxonomy): domain Eukaryota; kingdom Metazoa; phylum Arthropoda; class Insecta; order Orthoptera; family Acrididae; genus Locusta; species Locusta migratoria. The sequence continues at coordinate 727,252,787 of CM048744.1, read as the reverse complement.
AGGTGTACCGGACGTCGTCGAGCCGCCTTCTCCGCAAGGGGAAGGCGGAAGGCCAATGTGGAGGCTGGACGTCCGTCCGCGCCCGTTCGTCCTGTGAGTGAAGGTGTGGCCACTCCTTCAGCAGGGTCCGAGCAGGTGCACGGGGGGAGGGGATTATTAGTTATTGGGAGCTGCAATGTTAGGCGCGTGATGGAGCCCCTTAGGCAGATAGCGTCCAGATCTGGAAGGAATTCCAACGTGCACTCGGTGTGTCTGCCGGGGGGCCTCATCCGAGATGTGGAAGCGGCCTTGCCGGCGGCTATCGAGGGTGCGGGGTGCAGTCGACTGCAAATCGTGGCTCACGTCGGCACCAATGACGCTTGTCGCTTGGGTTCTGAGGACATCCTCAGGTCCTACGGGCGGCTGGCGGAATTGGTGAAGGCTGCTGCCTTCACACGCGGGGTGCAAGCAGAGCGGTCGATTTGCAGTATTGTTCCCAGGGTTGATCGGGGTCCTTTGGTTTGGAGCCGAGTGGAGGGTCTGAACCTGACTCTGTGACAGTCATGGCTGCAGATTTCTGGATCTGCGTTATCGGGTGGGGAATTGTAGGGTGCCCCTAGATAGATCAGGGGTGCACTACACTAAGGAAGCAGCTACTCGGGTAGCAGAGTACTTGTGGAGTGCACATGGGTTTTTTTTAGGCTAGGCGCTAACTCTGATGAGCACTCGCCTGTCAGCATTCAAACAGCGAATTCAGGCCACATTCGGAACAAAAATTCGAACATAAAAATATTAGCCGCAAACTTACAGAGTATCAGAAACAAAGTTCCCGAATTTGCAGCGCTGCATGGAATTTATTGCGCTCAGATAGTTTTAGGCACCGAAAGCTGGCTAAATGATGATGTGGCAAGTTCAGAAATATTTAGCGAAGCATGGAATGTATATCGGAAAGATAGATCTGATACAACTGGAGGAGGAGTGTTCATCGCTGTGGACAAAGATATTGATTCTACTGAGATTGAGGTTGAAAGTAACTGTGAAGTTATCTGGGCACGTATAACAGGTCTAAAAGAAGTAAAGTTAATAGTTGGGTGTTTTTACCAGCCCCCCAGTGCTGCTGTAGCAGTTTTAGAATCATTCAAGGAAAGTCTACACCAGGTAGTGCATAGGTATCCGGGCCACGTAATATTAGTCGGAGGTGACTTCAACCTTAAGAGTATAGATTGGGACCTCGCTAGTTACATTTCAGGTGGTACAGACAAGCAGTCTTGCGAGCTACTTTTGGACACATTCTCCGAAAACTGTCTTGAGCAGTTAAACCGGCAACCCACGTGCAATGGAAATATTCTAGACCTTATAGCCACAAACAGGCCTGACCTTATTAATGATGTCTGTGTAGAGACAGGAATTAGTGATCATGATATCATCATAGCGTTGATGGTGACCAAATTTCAAAAACCAATCAAGAAGGCTAGGAGCGTGTTTTTGTTGGGAAGAGCCGATAAGCAAATGTTACGATCGCACTTAGAAAATGAATGGGCATCGTTTAATTCTGGGACTATGGATGTAGAGGAATTGTGGACTAAATTTAAGTGCATTATTAATAAAGGGTTAGAGAAATATGTGCCAGTAAAGACGATTAAGGATGGAAAAGATCCACTGTGGTATAATAATAATGTTAGAAAGCTGCTGAGAAAGCAAAGGCTGTTGCACTCTCGATTCAAAAAAGAACACGCAAATGATGACAGGCAAAAGTTAGTAGAGATTCGTGCGTCTATAAAAAGATCGATGCGTGAAGCATACAATAATTATCACAGCCATACCTTAGCAAAAGATCTTTCCGAGAACCCAAAAAAATTCTGGTCCTATGTAAAATTGATAAGCGGGTCAAAGCCCACTGTCCAGTCACTAGTTGATCATTCCGGGGCAGTAATGGAAGAAAGCAAACGGAAAGCTGAAGTTTTAAATTTAACCTTTAAGAAATCTTTCACGCAGGAGGACCGCACAAATATACCATCATTTGATCAACGTACTAATTCCGAAATGGGGTACATAGCAATAGGTATTTCCGGTGTAGAGAAGCAGCTGAGAGAGCTAAATACGAAAAAGTCTGCTGGTCCGGATGGAATACCAGTTCGGTTTTACAAAGACTATTCTGCGGCATTGGCCCCCTACTTAGCTTGCATTTATAGCGAATCTTTAATTCAGCGCAAAGTTCCTAGTGATTGGAAAAAGCGCAGGTGACTCCCATGTATAAGAAAGGAAAGAGAACTGACCCATACAATTACAGGCCAATATCGTTGACATCGGTTTCATGTAGTATTTTGGAGCATATTCTCAGTTCGAATATAGTAAATTTCCTTGAAACGGAAAAGCTTCTTTCCATGAATCAGCACGGGTTTAGGAAACATCATTCATGTGAAACTCAGCTTGCCCTTTTCTCACATGACCTCTTGCGAGCCATGGACGAAGGGCAACAGGCGGATTGTGTTTTTCTCGACTTCAAAAAGGCATTCGACGCGGTGCCACATTGCAGACTGCTAACAAAGATACGAGCTTATGGAATAGGTTCACAGATTTGTGACTGGCTGGAAGACTTCCTAAGTAATAGAACGCAGTACGTTGTTCTCGACGGCGAGTGTTCATCAGAGACGAGTGTATCGTCAGGCGTGCCCCAGGGAAGTGTGATAGGACCGCTATTATTTTCTATCTATATAAATGATCTGATGGACAGAGTAAGTTGTAATTTGTGGCTGTTTGCTGATGATGCTGTGGTGTATGGGAGGGTGTCGTCTGTAACTGACTGTAATAGCATACAGGTTGACTTAGACAAAATTTCTAATTGGTGCGGAGAATGGCAGCTAGCTCTCAATGTAGAAAAATGTAAGGTGATGCGCATGAGTAGAAAAAACAATCCCATAATGTTTGAATACAGCATTAGTAGTGAGCTTCTTGATGCTGTCACGTCGTTCAAATATCTAGGCGTAACATTGCAGAGCGATATGAAATGGAACGAGCATGTAAGGACAGTTGTGAGTAAGGCAGACAGCCGACTTCGGTTTATTGGGAGAATTTTGGGAAGATGTACTTCACCTGTAAAGGAGACCGTGTATAAAACGCTTGTACGACCGCGTCTTGAGTATTGCTCAAGTATTTGGGAACCGCAGCAGATCGGTTTGAAGGAAGACATAGAGGCGGTTCAGAGGCGAGCAGCTAGATTTGTTACCGCTAGGTTCGACCAATGCGCGAGTGTCATGGAAATGCTCCGGCAACTCAATTGGGGATCGCTGGAAGAAAGACGACGTTCTTTTCGTGAATTTCTGTTAAGTAAATTTAGAGGGCCGGAATTTGAAGCTGAGTGTAGTACGATCTTGCTGCTGCCTACTTACAGTTCGCGTAAAGATCACAAACACAAGATAAGAGAAATTAGGGCTCGTACGGAGGCATATAGGCATTCTTTCTTTCCTCGTTCAATTTGGGAGTGGAATAGGAAAGGAAATGCCTAGTAGTGGTACAGTGTACCCTCCGCCACGCACCTTACGGTGAATTGCGGAGTATGTATGTAGATGTAGATGTAGTCCCCCATTCGAATCTCCGAGTGGGGACTACTCAGGAGGATGTGATCATCAGGAAAGACAACACTGGCATTCTATGGATCGGAGTGTGGAATATTGGTTCCCTTAATCGGGTAGGGAAGCTAGAAAATTTAAAAAGAGAAATGTATAGGTTGACGTTAGACATAGTGGGGATTAGTGAAGTTTGGTGGAAAGAGGAACAGGATTTCTGGTCAGGTGAGTACAGGATTACAAACACAAAATCAGTTTGGGGTATTTCAGGGGAAGGTCTGATAATGAATAAGAAAATAGGAATGCGGGTAAACTATGAGCAACACAGTGATCGCATTACCGTAGTCAAGACAGATACGAAGCCAACACCAACCACAGTAGTACAGGTTTATACGCCAACTAGCTCTGCTGATGATGAGATCGAAGAAATATATTAGGAGCTAAAGGAAATTATTCAGACAATTTAGGGTCAGGAACAATTAATTGTTATGGGAGACTGGGATTCGGTAGTAGGGCAAGGAAGGGAAGGGAAGATAGTAGGTGAATATGGTCTGGACAAAAAGAATGAAAGAGGAAGGCGCCTGGTAGAATTTTGCATGGAACATAATTTTGTTATAACAAACACCTAGTTTAAGAATCACAAAAGAAGGTTGTATATGTGGAAGAGACCAGGAGACACCGGGAGATACCAGATAGATTTTATAATGGTAAGACACAGATTTCAGAACCAGATTTTAAATTGTAAGACATACCCAGGGACAGATGTAAACTATGACCATAACTTATTGGTCATGAATTGTAGGCTGGGAAAAAAAAAAAAAAAAAAAAAAAAAAAAAAAAAAAAAAAAAAAAAAAAAAAAAAATCCTGCAGAAAGGTAGGAAAATAAAGAGATAGAGATGGGACCTGGATAAACTGAAGGAACCTGAAGTTCTTGAGAATTTCAGATGGAGCTTTAGGCAACAATTAACAGAAATGAGAGGAAATAAAACAGTAGTAGACGAATGGGTAGCATTGAGAAATGAAGTAGTGAAGGCAGCAGAGTTCAAAATAGATAGGAAGGCAAGACCTACAAAAAATCCTTGGATATGACAGGACATACTAAATTTAATCGATGAAAGGAGAAAATATATAAAAATGCAGTAAATGAAACAGGAAAAATGGAGTACAGACGACTAAGAAATGAGATTGTCAAAAAGGGCAAAATAGCTAAGCAGGAGTGGCTAGAAGCCAGTGTAAGGATGTAGAAGAATGTATAAATAGGGGGAAAAATAGATACAGCCTACAGGAAAATAAGAGATATTTGGAGATAAGAAAAATATCTCTATGAATATCAAGAACACAGGTGGAAAACCAGTTCTCAGCAAAGAAGGGAAAGCTGAAAGGTGGAAAGAGTATATAGAGAGGTTCTACAAAGAGGCAATATTGTAGGAAGGGGAGAAGAAGTAGATGAGGATGATATAGGAGGTACTATACTGGGAGATGAATTTGACAGAGCACTGAAAGACCTAAGTCGAAACAATGCCCCTGGAGTACATGACATTCCTTCAGAGCTACTGAAGTCTCTTGGAGAACAGCCATGACAAAACTGTTTCACCTGGTGTGTAAGATGTATGAGACAGGTGAAGTACCCTCAGACTTTAAGAAAAATGTTATAATTCCCATTCCAAAGAAAGCAGATGCAGACAGGTGTGAAAACTACAGAACCATCAGTTTAATAAATCATGGTTGCAAAATATTAACACAAATTATTTACAGAAGGATGGCAAAGCTGGTAGAAGCTGACCTCGGGGAAGATCAGTTTGGGTTCAGAAGAAATGTAGGAACACGGGAGGCAATACTCACTTTATGGCTTATCCTAGAACATAGATTAAGAAAAGGCAAACTTACATATCTAGCTTTTGTAGATTTGGAGAAGGCTTTTGACAATGTCGATTGGAAAAAAACTCTTTCAAGTTCTGAAGCAAGCAGGAGTAAAATATAGGGAGTGTAAGGTTATTTACAACTTGTACAAAAACAAGACAGCAGTTGTCAGAGCTGAAGGAAAGCAAGGAGAAATTTAGAGAAGGAATTAAAGTTCAGGGTGAAGAATTAAAAACATTGTGTTTTGCCAATGACATAGTAATTCTGTCAGAGACAGCAAAGGACCTGGAAGAGCAGTTGAATGGAATGGACAGTGTGCTGAAAGGTGCATATAAGATGAACATTAACAAGCACAAAACTAGAGTAACGAAGTGCAGTCTAGAAAATCAGGTGATGCTGATGGAATTAGATTAGGTAACAAAACAATAAAGGAGGTAGATGAGTTTTGTTACTTGGGCAGTAAAATAACAAATGAGGGTCACAGTACAGAGGGTATAAACTGCAGAATGGCAATGGGTAGAAAATCATTCTTGAAAAAGAGAAAAGTCGGACAGGAAGAGGATAGAGGCCTTTGAAATGCTGAAGATTAGGTGGGTGGATTGCGTAATTAATGAGGAGGTACTGAACAGAATTGGGGAGAAAAGGAATTTCGGCATACCTTGACTAAAAGAAGGGATCGATTGCTAGGACACATTCTTAGACATCAAGAAATTGTGAATTTATCTTTGGAGGGAAGTGTGTGGGTAAAAACCGCACAGGAAGACCAAGAGAGCGATACTGTAACCAGATTCAGACAGATGTAGGTTGCCGTTCTTATGTGGAGTTTGTGATGTGTATTCCCTATAAAATTTCGTTTATTTGGATTAATGAATAGTTCGATACCTATTATAAATAAACCTTTCTTTATGTATAATCACAAAATCATTCATAAAAACATTATAATATGATACAAGACTGTTTAATTGCAATTTTATTGAATTTTGATAAAATGTTTGTTTATAAAAATTGTAACATTAACATTATGTAACTTAGTAATTTTATTACAAATTTTGTCACTAACATTATATGATGTTTTCTGTAATGCATTGACCTTAATGTAACACATTGCTGACTGGAAAACTGCACAATTACTTTAATTTAACCATTTTAAATAATGTAAACATATATTAATACTGCTGTAATTGTATTTACTTACGATCTTTTGTATTGTTTTGTTTTGATATGAAAATCATATAATTACATTTGTCATAATTTTTCTTATCTTCTCTTGATGAACGACTTATTTATGTTTCATGAACAGATAATTGAATATAAAACATTGTAACTTCCATGTTCTAGAATGTTCTAGAAAACAAAGTATGTATCAGGGTGCCATACATGTGCCCATGCTGTGCCGCAGATTTGATTGTATACTTTTCCTTCAAAGGAAAAGTAATTGTTTGTTAGGATGTAATTGGTAAGGGTTATAAGGAATGAGGTATTTGGCTTAGAGTCTGAAGGATGTTGGGGAAAGGAGTGTTTGAAAGCATCAAGACCATGGGCATGTGGGATATTGGTGTGCAGTGAAGTGGCCTCAATGGTGACAAGTAAGGAACCAGGAGGTAAAGGGATGAGGATGGTGGAGAGTGTGAAGATAGTGGTTTGTATCTTGGATGTGGGAGGCTAGCTTTCGAACAATCAGTTGGAGGTGCTGGTCAACAAGGGCTGAAATTCTTTCTGTGGGATCACAGTAACAAGTCACAATTGGGCGTCCAGGTTTGTTAGGTATATGGATTTTTGGGAGCATGTAAAATGTAGGTGTGTGGGGTGTTGTTGGGGCGAGGAAGAAGATGGATTCCGGGGAGAGGTTCTGGGAAGGGCCATAAGATTTTAGCAAGAATTGTAGATCATTTTGAACTGTTGGGGTGGGGTCATCCTGGCACAACTTGCAGGTGAAGGTATCAATGTCGTAGGTCTTCTGTCACTTAATAGCTGTGATTCATTACAACAGTGGTGGAGCCCTTGTCTGCAGGGAGGATGATTAGGTTGGAATCTGTTCTGAGGTTGTGTAAGGCTGTCCTTTCTTCTGCTGAAAGGTTGGTGTTATTAGGAAGGGACATGTGGAAGGATGGTGATGCCATGTTGCATGTGAGGAATTACTGGAATGTGGCCAGAGGGTGGTTAGGAGGGAGTGAGGGAGGGTCATGATTAGATGGTGGTACGAATTGGGAGAGGCAGGGTTCAATGTTGGAATTAGGTTGGCTTTGATTCGAGAGATTGGTGGCAAAGTAGTTTTTCCACTGTAGGGACTGGGAGAAGGAGAGGAGATCTTTGATAAGTCCAACATGGTTGAATTTGGGTGTGAACTGAAGGTAAGATCTTTGGATAGGGCTGATAGTTCTATGGGATTGAGAGTTTTAGCAGAAAGGTAAACAACAGTAGTCTTGGATTGTGTAGGCTTTGGGAATTGTGGATTGTCGGTGGGCAGTTCTGGGGGATGTGCCAAGTGGAAAAGTTCTGCAAGGCCAGGTGTAGGTGCTGTGAGGGGTTCACAGGGAGGAACACTTTGGGTGGGATGGGGTTTGGCAATTGGTGCTCAAGGCGGCAGTAGGATCTCAGCAGGCTGGATACTTTATGAAGGTGGTGTTTGGAATGCTCCTCCAACTACTGGAGTGCAAGGGATTCAATTTGGGATATGGGATTTATGTACTGGGGACTGCACATTAGCAATATCTCTCGGAGGGAGCAGAGATGGTTCATGGATGCCTGTGCCGTAGAGATATGTTTTTGGAATACTAGGTTTGTGAGGGAGAAGGATTGGTGGAATTTTAAAAGGTGAAGGTCATTGTGAAAGTAAGGATGGGATTCAGAGAAAGGAATTTTAATGGTTAGGCCATTGGGAGGTATTCCATGGTTTAGGCAGGATTTGAGAAATAGAATGTGGAACTGGGTTTTGGCCTAGGACAGGGAAATTCTTCTGAACTGGTGCAAAAAGATGGAGCAGGGATCCATTGGAGCAGGAATGTTGCTGGAAAACGGGATATGATGGATAAATAGGTGGATGAAAATGTTATGAGTTGGGGGGGGGGGGGGGGTTGCTGGATAGCTACAAAGCTCATGTGAATATACACAAAAAAATTTGCAGAATCTTGCACCAATACGCAAAATTACGCATGAATAACTATGAACTAACAGTCAAACGTACATACTGGATTGGAGAATGATGGACTAACACACAATAATTATGCATGAACACCAATTAATGCGTAACAATGTGACAAATTGCTCACCAATACATGAGAATGTATTCAAATGTGCCCATACATGTAAAATCATGTAAAGAGAAGTAAGGAAACATTACAGTACACACAAACTGGTAAATCTATGTAAAAATGCATATTAAGTCAAGGGAAATGATGGGAAAATGATTCATGGAAAGGATTAGACACATAATGAATTGTGTAGCACCAGTAGCTGAGGTAAGGGAAATTCAAGAAACAAATAAAAATAAATACTAAATAACAAAGGTAAAATATGCAAGGAATAAGGTGTGAAAGTGAATGTATGGATGGGATGGGATAATTGCTACATCAACAATATGCGCAGTAATTCAGTACTATTGTGATTGGACAGGACATTTGATTGTGGTGCCGATAAAAGGCAACAGAAACAAGAAAAGGAAGGAATGAGTAAAGAAAGTTAGAGGAGTAACAAAGGATAAACATAGGCTATGGGAAGCAAGAAAGGCCGTTTGCCAAAATTTTAACAATGGAAAATCCAATAGATATATCAATAATGGTGGATAGGTAACAACTCACTGTAAAGAGGGCCACTGAGCTGCTGACAGACACAAAAATAGATTCAGTACTATTGTGATTGGACAGGACATTTGATTGTGGTGCCGATAAAAGGCAACAGAAACAAGAAAAGGAAGGAATGAGTAAAGAAAGTTAGAGGAGTAACAAAGGATAAACATAGGCTATGGGAAGCAAGAAAGGCCGTTTGCCAAAATTTTAACAATGGAAAATCCAATAGATATATCAATAATGGTGGATAGGTAACAACTCACTGTAAAGAGGGCCACTGAGCTGCTGACAGACACAAAAATAGATAATCACATCACACAACTTAAATTTTTGGCCATGGTCTTTGTCAGAAAAAGAAACACATACTTTCACACAACCTTTCAGACAACTATACACATACAACTATAATGTCCAGCCGCTCCAGCAAAACAAGCATCTAGACCAGTGACCATCAAACTGTGGCCTGAATCTAACATTCATGCAGCCCGCTACACACCCAGGCTTCGCACAAGTAGCATTCGTTATCTGCTTGTCTGACATAGAGGTTTTTTGTTTACGGGGAACTGCAAAGAGCTGTACTTGAAAATCAAACAAACATAATCACTTTCATTTAAATGAAACAATTTAAGCAACTCACACCACTTGCCAGCATTCTGCCATGCCCATAGGTGTGAGCCGACTACGAACTAACAATGTTGGCCATGCATCAAACGAACTGCTCATTTGTTGGCGGGGTGGTGGGCCCAATCTGTCACAGTCCCACTGCAGTGTAACGTGTGCTAACCCAATTGATTTAATTCATGAAAAGAATGGTTGGCTATTTTTCAGTCACTCTGCTCTGCTGCAGTGCAGTTCTGCTCAGTGCAGTTGTTTTAGTTTTGTGCTTTGCCCTGTCAGCCCGCACCAAGTGATCCTGAGCATTCTTCGCGTTTTTGAGTGTTTGTACTCATAATCATTAGTGGAATAAATAATGTCTGATGACTGTAAAAAGTAGGGACTAAGAGGAAAATAAGTGAAGAGAACAGAAATTCCCAAGAAACATGGAAAGAAGAGTTTTGTTTTATAAGTATACACAAAGAAGGTAATGCTACTTGTTTAATATGCTGGGATACAATTGTGGGACTGAAGAGGTACAATCTATTTTGCTACAACACAATTAAGCACATTTCATTTACAGTAGCTTTTCCTTTGAATTCAGAAGAACACAAGGAAAAAATCTTTTATCTAAAGTCAATAATTTGTCATCAAGAAAACATCATGTTGGCAGCAGTTGGGCAAAGTGAGGCTCACACGAAAGTTTCATACCAAGTATGTAATATTCAGGCAAAAAAAAAGTATAAATAAATATATCAAACCATTCACTAACGCTGAATTAGTGAAGCAATGTATAATGACTGTTTCTGAAACTTTGTTTTAAAATTTCTCAAACAGTAAACAAATATTACCCGAAATAAATAAGCTTGCGTTCGGAATCTACGTCACCGGTGTATAGAAGATATTTCAAAATATATGTTTCAGGAAGTTATAAATAAAGTAAAAATATGCAAATACTTCAGTCTTGCTTGTGGTTCCAGTACAGATGTCGCTTCTATGGCTCAGGTTTCATTATTTGTGCATTACTGCATTATGGCATTATAATAAATTTTGTGACACTTTGAATAATGTAGTATATTTGTATAATTCATCTGGCCCATCTTGCATGAAAATACTTTAAAACCAATTTCACGGACAAGATACAGTGATTCCTAATTTATTTATGGTAGTGAAAAATTACTAATGAGTCCCTTCCTTTCCTCCACCCCTCATATTTTTTCCTGCCAAAGACGACACTCCGTTGTGACTGGTTACTTGGATTTGGGGGGGGGGAGGGGCAGGGGGATTAGTGCCATGTGGGGATTTGGCACGGGAAATCTGTTTGCGGACTAGGTCAGGAGGGTAATGTCTGTCTGTGAAGGCCTTATTTGAGGCACATCATAATTAATTAAACACACATAACATCATGTTGCTTTTTATGTAATTTGACATCATTACAAAATGTCATATTTATGAGCTATGGAACAAAGAGTTTTATTATTTACTTCTGACAACCACTCTAGAATGTATATTATAACTGTTTGGGACTTCTGTTTCTTCTCTTTATAACAACCACAGGTATCTTATTTTCCATTATTGTAATGATTTTGTGCAACTACAGAGTATAAACACTTTTTTACATACCACAGTTGATAGTTCAATTCATTCATGAAAAGTCAATGGGCATGCCTGATTGATACACAGGTTCCTAGATCACTGAAGTTAATCACTGTTGGACTTGCCTAACACTTGGATGGGTCACCATCGGGGTCTGCCAACCACTGTTGGCAAATGGGGTGCACTCAGCCTTGTGAGGCCACTTTAGGAGCTCCTTGAGTGGGAAGTAGTGGCTCCATTCGAGAAAATCAACACAACACCTGGGAGTGTGGTATGCTAACCACTTCGGCCACTCTACTTCATCTGTTGGTGCCTTTGGGTAGAAGGATGACATGATGTTTGAATAGTATCCTTTTTACCTTTTGAGGCTTGTAGGATGGTGTTTAGTTTTAGTTTATTTCATTAAAAATTTCAATAAATTTTAGCTTTGCCTCTCAATTTTGCAGCCTTTCTTTTAGATCCCTTACTGAAGGTTACTAGAAGCAATGTTTCCATTCATAGTTGCATTAACATTGTATAATGTGCATACTATTTAATTGAACTGTAAGTTTCAATTGTTCTTCCTCTTTAAAGTTTTTTTCAGTTACCTTGGTGTATTTCACAGAAGTGGTTCTCCTCTTCAGTAACCATTGACCATGCACCTACTCAGTACTTGGCACAGAGACCATTTTAAATTTCCAACACACCACGTGAAACTCCAGAGTATGTAGGTTTAAAATTTTTAAATGAAATAGAGGGCAATAATATATTTAACATGGAGCTTGGTTCACTGAAGTAATTGTTCTTCACTACTCTGTCAATGAATTCTTTGACGAAAGTTTTACAGCTTGAAAAGGGAATTATATATTTTTCTTCTTTGTATTAATAAGCCACAATGAGTTTTTGTAACTGAAGCTCAGATATATATATAAAGAGTATAAAATATTTGTCTTAAAATGTTTGCATTGTTAAACCTGACCTTTCTCCCATATGCAAATGTAACTGAAGCTCAGATATGTATGTAAAAAGTATAAAATATTTGTCTTAAAATGTTTGCATTGTTAAACCTAACCTTTCTCCCATATGCAAATCAAATAATTAAAAAAATGTACAAAATGAGATGAATAAATCACATTTCAACACTCTTTTAATAGACTATGTGTCCTTTGCATTTTAGGTGCTGAAGGAAAGCTTACTTCTCCAGTCTATCTACCAAAGTAACCTACACCAAAGATTTTGAAGACACTATTTACTATAAAGTGCAACTCTAGTTATTTTATGTACTATAAGAGACCAATACAACACAACAAAATGCATTCCAGACAAATGTCAATTCATAGGTCATATCATACAATTTTGATTGTTTGTGGTGATGTATTGTTTGAAGCCAAGGATGGCACTTTTCCTCCACGCTATTCTATTGTTAATAATACCAATAATTAACCAAACTGCTGCTAAGTAATATTATTTATTTTCACGTGATGGTCCCATTTCTGCTTAAACTGCCATTATCAAGTGACTTATATTTATAGATGGTCTGACATACCTAGGATATCTAAGGTGGCTGTTTACTGACTGTAAAATTTTTTTGGTAATTTTAATCTTGATTTGGAATTTTGACAGATGTAGCCACAATGTCGGGTTTTTACAAAGCATGACATTTACATCATGGCTACAACTCTCAAAAATCCAAATCAAGATTAAAATTACCAAAAAAATGGACAGTCAATATACAGCCACCTTAGATGTCCTATGCATGTCAGACCATTTAGAAATATATGTCACTTGATAATGGTAATTTAACAGGAAACACGACTATCGTGTGAAAGTAAACATTATTACATAGCAGTGATAGTGATTTGGTTAATTAGTGTTGTTATGTCACTTAACTGACCTTCACTATACTGTGGGACCTTCACTATACTGTGGGACCAATAGAATATAAAATAATTCTTTGTTGTTCTACGGTGCAAGTGCTTCACTCAGCATGTGGAAATATTTGGGCATGGCCATCCTCACTAACATCACAAAATGGTACAGAACTACACAAATCACAACAAATCTCCTGAAAATGGGATGTCTCTTATTTTTTAACTACTTAGAACACATAATCATCTTTCACTGACCATTGAAGAGTAGGGAAATGAGCCATCTCATTCCCAGACGGACCTGCCACAGTTCAAAATGGAGGAAAAGCAATGTAATGAGTTATAGTATTTCTGCAAAGAAAGTCAAAACTGCAAAACTGGATAGGGATTGTTCTGATCCACAAATATACAACAAACAGGGCATAAAAAATTATAGACAAACCTTCCTTCTTCACATATTCTGCTTACATTTGAATAATTCTGTCATGTGCAATATAGTGGGAAAATACAATCTAACAGGAAATAAAATCTACTACTACAAATTTTCCACGGAGTTACTAGTCTCACCTCCTGCTGGGTAAACACCTTCTTCTGTTGTAATACTGGTGATCCAAGGCAGATCTTGAATAGAACCTTTAGCCATAAGTTCTACTGGTTGCTTAGCCAAAAATGGGGTGCTTCCTGCTGTTTCCACAGTTGGTCCAAATGGAGTAAAAGGATTGTATCGCCACACCTGAGAACATACATAAGTAGACTGAGTTACTGTATGGCTTTCATCAAATATAAGTACACTTATATTCTTTCTCTGTCTGTCTGTCCGTCTCTCTCTCTCTCTCTCTCTCTCTCTCTCTCTCTCTCTCTCTCTCTCTCTCTCTCACACACACACACACACACACACACATATATACACACACACACGTTTGATTTTAAACTCTCTATCTTAGGAATCTGCTTCCAAACTTAAATGTAAAACTCTATATATTTAAATGGGTGTAATAAGTTTTATACAATATGCAAATGAAAGCTTTAAAGCTTTTAAACTATTACATGTTCTAGAGAAACTCCCTGGTGGACAACTCGGTTCATTATACCTGCAGCAGTGGTGAGTCCAGGCCCCACCGTATTAACTCATAACATGTGCACCAGTGATGTCACAGGGGTTTGCAGGCTGCCTGCAAATCCCCTGGCCAGAAGCAGTTCCAAGCACTCAGCTAGATGACACCGTTCTACAGGGGACAGGGGACACTTCTCCCCATGCTTCTCCCAGCAGTTTTTTCTTCTTGGGTTTGTCATGTCATTGTGCCACCAAATACTGACATTTTAATAGCAGATGTAATAATTTTTTCTTCACAAATTATTACTATTTATTTATTACTATTTCTGTCGTTTACCAGTCATGACTGTGTCCATTGAGATCATTATCTGGTGTTGTTAGTCTATCAGACTTTATAGTATTCAACAAGGTAGGGAAGACATTCACTGAGTTCTCTAAACTATTGAAACTAATTTGTATGATGTTAGTCGAGCTTTTCAACTTGGAAAAGAATAAAATCATTCTTACGTGACTCTGTGCTCTGGGAAAGATTGTCAGCATTGGCAGTGTTCCACTGAAAGATTTTTTTCTGATGGAGATCACAGGCTTTAATCAGTGGGTGATTGGTAAATTTGCATCGATAAAAAATAGGAGGGCAAATTTTCAGTACAGCTGTGGCAAGAATATGTGTACTTTTATACAAGTTATAATGTATACTACCTATGTCTTTTATTTCCAGTGTCTTAAATGACAAATGAATTTCATTTTGGTTATGAATGTAGCTCATTACATAAAGATTATTGATAAATTGTAGCAGGACTCTGCCATAAATATTTTTCTGTCACTTTTATATCTCAAACTTTTCAAAGGATTTTACATTGGGTTTGCAAAAAATGTATTTTATGACCTTCACACACCAAGAATTGTAGGGATGTTTATATAATGACAAATGTCAAGAGGCCAGGTGCTGAGATAAAGAATTTTCTCCAACAGCACCTCATATAAAAATGTAACTTGGGAGCAACAGCAAGCTTCTGCTACCACTGGCTGCCACCTTCATTTTGTCCATCAACATTAACACATTCTCCCTTTCTCTCCTGCAAAGGATTTCTTGTTATTACAACCTGAATAAAACAAACACCTAAGTGTGACTTGCCTGGGTTCTATACCTCAGTTGTTGACACTGAAATGACACTCCATCATTAATACCCAGCCTCTGGCCGAAAATGATGCTTCCCAATCTCCAGCCAGCAATGTTGCTTCCCAGATGACTTTCATGACTTCTGTCTGTATGTTACATGGTCTACTACACCCTCACACATTGCATTCATAAAAAAGTGCCAGCATAGTCTTCCAATAGTCAAATCTTCACCACTTACAGCCTTCCACACCTGTCTGTATGACAAGAGGCATATCTTTGGTGGTCAACTGCTGCCAAGAGAGAGATAATCTTTGGAAAATCTAGTTTGTGTTCTCGCTCAATATTTATGGTCACTGTTTGTGATACACTGTATCTTTACAACAATCAAATGATCCCATTACTAAATGTATATTATGTCATCATACATGGAAACCTAGGATCTACTGAAAATTGTACCACTCACAAAATGTAGATAAACAAGTATATGTTCTATAGATTACCTGAAAATGTTGTGTCATTTCAACTAATTGCCTTGCTGGTCTAGTCCTTAAGCACTCCAGTATTTCTTTAGAAGAATGTGTGTTACATCCAACAAGGCTAGCAAGTTTATCTGCTTTTTCTCGCTGACCTTCTGCAATAGCCCATGGAACAAGAGCTGATCCACTGAATGACATACCCCTCTGAAACAGTCCTACGCAAAAATTTATTAGATAAATTTCATGACTCTCTATACATAAATAAAAATTAGATTCTTTTGCCATTCATTAAAAGATGACAGACTCTCATAAATGTAAATATGGTAGCAAATCAATAAATGATTTAGGCATTAACTGTATGTGACTTTTCAAATTACCTTTAGAAACAATGATTTTATATCTCTACAGTGATAAAATAGTAATGCAAACTCATGCCTTAACAGTGATATGTCAAAAGGTTTTAATAATAATTCGATAAATATAGTTTACTCTACTCATATCACACTTATATCATAATTTACGATCGTGATTGTTACATTCAAATTAATGAAACGAAAAGTATAGAAGGAAACTATCCCGGTGGGATAAACAAATATAAAAAATAGAAAACGGATGACTTACTCAAAAGGACCGGCTCGTCGATAGACACAAAAATAAAAATCACACTCAAACACACATACAAGCTTTCGCCACCACTGGAAGCTTCTTCAGGAAAAAGAGGAAAAAAGGGGAGGAGAAAGGGAAGGATATGGGTTTTAAGGAAGTGGAAAAGGAGTCATTCCAATCCCAGGAGTGGAAGGACTTACCTTAGTGGACAAAAAGGAAGGTAAACAAATACACACACACTCAGACATATTGAAACGCAAACACACCTAGACAGACATTTGTCAATCAATTATATCATAATTTTAATCAGATAATGGAAACTCCAGGTTGGAATTCATGAATATAATAAGGTCTGTTTACAACGAGCTGCGACAAGCACATTTAAAAAAAAAAAAAAAAAAAAAAAAAAAAAAAAAAAAAAAAAAAATAAGAACATTCACATACAAAACTTAAGCTTTCAGCCATTGGGATTTTTCAGAACAAAGAGCATTCATATAATCACATGGTAAATCTTCACAGACACCCAACCGTTATCTCAGGCTTCTGCACTCTGAATCCAGTATGCTCTTTCCTCTAACAAAGGCCAATGGCTGATAGCTTAAGTATTGTATGTGTGTATATTTTTATGTGCCTGTTGCAACTCATCGTTACATGTTTGCATTGAGTTGAAAACTGTCCTTATTATATTGATGGATAATTTTAATTAGCTAAGGAATGATAAAAAATTAATATTATGAACATTTACCATCAATGTTGGTATTTTCTTTGTAGTAATGGAGTATGATTCACTACAGCTTCTGTCATGGTGTCTCATGAGCATAATTATTTAATTCATCAGCGTATAATATAATTTAACCATATCATCTCTATGATCAGCATAGTTGTTTGTGTGGCACTCCTAAAAATGAGATCTTATCCTCAATTTGTCATGCAAGATACCTTATACAACCCCTTGAAGTTACTTTCACATTTGCTACTGGAACACCTTCCAACAAATGCTGAGTTGTCAGTTGATAACACTGAAATAAACCAAACCTGATTCCAGAATGTATTCTAGAATTGTTGCTAAATGGCAGAATCATAGATTCTGTCCTTTGCTACCCTCTAATGGTTATAATGCAAAGCTCTGAGTCATGAAAAATTGGCTCTACCTCTGTCACAAGAACTGTGTAGAAATAAACACCCTAGTATTTAAAACATCACTTACAAGCACAGACAGTGCCTATCTGGAGTTGGCTCCAAACTTCAAAAAACTAACAGAAGAGCATTGACATGGTTGGATGTGTCACTGCAAATCAGAAAGAACATGCTGGCATACAACGCCTTATATACAATTTATAAAGACTTCTCTTTTTTTTTGTCTTTTTCATGTAAGTAGTGCCTCATTACAATGGCTCTACCCCAAAACCTGCCCCTGGTAGAGCCTCTGAAGGGGCTAGCTGCATTGCCAGTATGAAAGGCAGGGGACTGTTTAAAATGAAGGGATGGATTAGACTAACCTAAACCTGGTGGGAAGAAGTCACACCAGCTACAGGGTAAAGCTATTGCTTATTTGATCATACTAGCATAGTTTGTTGAAATGCTAACAAAGTGCAGTTATTGATCAGTTTTGTCACTAGATGGAAAATCTCTTAGAAACAGAACTCAGTAGGTCATAATGAATTAGAAGAAACTACGAGGTATAGAAATAGCTTCGAGGATACATACTATAAACAATGGTTTAATAACTATTATGACAGATGCAAAAGATTTGGTTGGACAGTATAGGAAATCAGAATATTATCAAACGATACAAGTGTATAAAGGGAAGGATATGGGTTTTAAGGAAGTGAAAAAGGAGTCATTCCAATCCCAGGAGTGGAAGGACTTACCTTAGGACGCAAACAAATGTCTGTCTAGGTGTGTTTGCGTTTCAATATGTCTGAGTGTGTGTGTATTTGTTTACCTTCCTTTTTTTCCCCTAAGGTAAGTCCTTCTACTCCTGGGATTGGAATGACTCCTTTTCCACTTCCTTAAAACCCATATCCTTCCCTTTTTCCTCCCCTTTTTTTCCCCTTTTTCCTGAAGAAGCTGCCAGTGGTGGCGAAAGCTTGTATGTGTGTTTGTGTGTGATTTTGTTTGTTTCTATCGACGAGCCGGTCCTTTTGGTAAGTCATCTCTTTTCTATTTTTTATTTTTGTTTATCCCACCAGGAAAGTTTCCCTCTATAATTTTCAATACAAGTGTATATATAGAAGTCACACTGTTAGAAAAGTTTTGCAGGGATAAGAAAATTCTGTAAGAGGATCAATATTCATTGCATGGAATGGCAGTTCACCTATGAATACAAATAGAATGCGTTTTCTATTAATAGGAGAAAATACTTATTTATAGATTAGTTTAGATGTACCTTTCATTCCAGTTGGTCCAAACTGAGTAGATCCTCTTTGATATAGAACATGTCACAAAACAAGATAGACAGTAAATACTTACAAAATAAGGTCAGCTGTGTTAATGTACCTACCACAAACACAAATGTAATTGACCTTGTTGATGTGGGATCGGTCAGAAAAAACAATATCATAAGAATATTTATATTTAAAAGAATATAAAACTTGATACTACATTTTAAATATTGAATATACTAGGTGCATATAATTCATATGTTATTTTTTATTTGTATTTATTTATTTACAATACTTATTCACAATGTACACATTACTGCACAAGATTAGGGCATAATCACTTCTGCTACGAAATTCACCAGTGGAGTAGAAGGAGTTGGACACCGAAAAATTCTTTAGACTCTTTTCGAGCTGAGATTTATTGCAAGTTAAATTATTTATGGCTGCTGACATGTTATTGAACACGTGTACTGCTGAATAGGACACCTTTCTGAGCCAAAGTAAGTGACTTTAAATCTTTGTGGAAGTTATTGTTATTTCTAATAATATGTAGACAGGGAACAACTCACTGTAAAGATGAACATTGACCCACTGACAGACAATAAAAGACACACAAACACACACACAATTCTAAATTTTCAGCTGCAGCCTTCCTCAAAACGAGAACACTCATCCACACAATTACCCAGGTACACTCATCCACACACGTCAGCCATCTCTGGCCGCCCAACACAGTCTGACTACATGGCAACTGGAAGGGATACAACAAGCAGAGGCCATGTCAGGCGGAAAATGAGATGCAGTATGAAAACCCACCCTTATCTTCCCTCTCAACTCCCCCCCCCCCCCCCCCCTCCTCTGCTCCTGCCTCCTCCCTCCTCCCATCCATTCCACCTGTTGTGTGGTCAGACTGTGTTGGGCAGCCAGAGATGGCTGATGTGTATGGATGAGTGTGCCTGAGTTACTGTGTGGATGACTGTCCTCTTTCAGAGGAAGGCCACGGCTGAAAATTTAGAATTGTGTGTGTGTTTGTGTGTCTTTTATTTGTGTCTCTCAGCAGCTCAACATTCATCTTTATGGTGAGTTGTTCCCTATCTACAGGGTATTATTAAAATTCCTTACTGGACCTTCCATTGTTGTTAATTTTCCAAATGGCATTTATTCTGTCCCAAACCCAGTTCCCTCCTTTGTTACTGTTCTATTTATCATTCTATACCTATTACATTTCTTTCTTGTTTCCTGTACTTTTGTTCCAATCATAATTTTAAAGGTCCTGATCACTCACAACACAGAGCTAGTCATGGTGCCAATTGCTGGTACAGCATTAAGTTTTCCATTGTTGTTGCACATTTACTTTTCATCACTCTTCCCAGTAAATATTATTATTATTATTGTTTTTTATTTTTTATTGTTGTTGATTATCACATTGTTCATTACCACACTATTATCCTTCCTGCACCTACCAGCGTCACTACATTATCTATCACCCCACCCCACCCAATCTCGAATTAAATGCATTATTTATCACCCCACCCCAACCAATTTCGAATTAAATGCACACAGATGTTCAAACCTTTTCTGTTTCCATCGTCCTTTCCATTCCTATGTCCATCTTTTATGTATCTTTATATGTTTGTGCACATTTAGCGAATTCTTGCCTGCCTCTGTGAAGTTGCATCATTGTAGTTACATTTTAGAGCATGTTTTTTACATATTAGGCTGCATCTTTATATAGTGGTGGGCCCACATCCTGTTTCTTAAGGGCTGCCTGAACCATAGAATACCTCCCAATGACCTAACCATCTAAATTCCCTTTTCTGGATCCCACCCATCCTTTCACAATAACCTTCACCTCTTCAGTTTACAATAATCCTTAAATTTTACTAACCTTGCGTTACAAACACACAGCTCCATGGCACAGGCATCCCTGGAACACCTCTGCTCCCTCTTCCAGATCCTTCTAATTTGCAGTCCACTCTACCTACATCCTATATCCAAATTGATTCAACTGGTCTCCAGCAACTGGAGCAGCATTCCAAACACCACCTCCACAAGTATCCAGTCTGCTGACATCCTACTGTCGCCTTGTTGCACCACTATCCCATTCTTATCCTACCCACAGTGCCCCCCCCCCCCCCTCCCCCGTGAAGCACTCTTAGCACCCAAACCTTGCCTTGCTGACCTTCTCTGATTACCTCATGCTCCCAAGTTCCCCACCAATACCCCACAACATCCACAGCCAAAAGAACCCCAGAACACTGTGCTCAACCTATCCAGCAAAACCCTCAATCACACAGAAGTTTCAGTCCTTTCCAAAGGTCTCACCTTCAACCCCACACAAAAAATGAACCATGTTGGACTTGTCAAAGACCTCCTCTCCTTATCTTGATCCCTTCAGTGGAAACACTACTTTGCCACCAATCCCTCCTACCAAAGCCAACCTAATCATGACATTGAACCCTGCCTCTCCCAGTTCATACCACCATACAACTGTGATCCATCCTCACTCCCACCTAACTACCCCCTTGTCACCTTTCAGGAATTCCTCACCTTCCTAGGAATGCCAACCTTTCGGCAAAAGAAACCAGAACCCTACACAACCTCAAGATAGATCCCAACTAATCATCCTTCCTGCACACAAAGGTTCCACCACAGTGTGTTAAATCAAAGTGACTATGTGGCTGAAGGCCTCCATCAATTTTCTGATTCCTCCACCTACAAGGTATGCCAGGATGATCCATTCCAAAAGTCCAGCATGACCTTCAATCCCAGACAAAATCCTATGTCCCTTCCCAGAACCTTTCACCTGAATCCATCTCTCTAGTCAATCCAAAGACAGCCCGCACACCTACCTTCTACATGCTTCCTAAAATCCACAAACCTAATAACCTGAGAGGCCCAGTTGTGGCTGCTTAATGTGCTCTCACTGAAAGTATCCCTGCTCTCATTGATCAACACCTTCAACCTAGTGTCAGGAATTTACCCTCCCACATCAAAGATACCAACCACTTCCTTCACCGACTCTCCACCGTCCCCACTCCTCTACCTCCTGGATCCTTCCTCGTCACTGTTGACACCACCTCCCTGTACACAAATATCACTTGTACCCATGGTCTTGCTGCACTTGAGCACTACCTTTCCCAACATCCTTCAGACTTCAAGCCCAATACCTCCTCCTCATAGCCCTTGCCTTGGAGCGTAAGCTTATTTACAACTAGTACAAAAACCAGACAGTGGTTGTCAGAGTTGAAGGGCATGAAAGGGATGCAGTGGTTGGGAAGGGAGTAAGACAGGGTTCTAGCCTTTCTCCAATGCAATTCAATTTGTACATTTAGCAAGCTATAAAGGAAAGCAAGGATAAATTAAAAACATTGAGTTTTGCCAACGAGATAGTAATTCTGTCAGAGACAGCAAAGGATCTGGAAGAGCAGTTGAACAGAATGGACAGTGTGATGAAAGGTGCATATAAGATGAACATTAACAAGAGAAAAATGGGGTAATGGAGTGCAGTCTAAGAAAATCAGGTGATGCTGAAGGAATTAGATTATGTAACGAAACAATAAAGGAGGTAGATGAGTTTTGTTACTTGGGCAGTAAAATAAGTCGCAGTACAGAGGATATAAAATGCAGAAAGGCAATGGGTAGAAAAGCATTCTTAAAAAAGAGAAATTTGTTAACATCAAATATTGATTTAAGCCTAAGGAAGTCCTTTCTAAAGTTATTTGTGTGGAGTGTTGCCTTGTATGGGAGTGAAACGTGGATGATAAATAGTGTGGACAAGAAGAGGATAGAGGCTTCTGAAATGTGGTGTTACAGAAGAATGCTGAAGATTAGGTGGGTGGATTGCATAACTAATGAGGAGGTACTGAACAAAATTGGGAAGAAAAGATATTTATGGCATACCTTGACTAAAGAAGGGTTCAATTGGTAGGACACATTTGTAGACATAAAGGAATTGTGAATATAGCATTGAAGGGAAGTGTGTGGAGTAAAAACCGCAGAGGAAGACCAAAAGATGGATACAGTAAGCAGATACAGACAAATGTAGGTTGCTGTTCTTATGTGGAGTTGAAGAGGTTTGCTCAGGATGGGGTATTGTGGAGAGCTACATCAAATCAGTCTCCAGACTGAAGACCACAGCAACAACAACAACAACAGTTAAAATATACAAATATAAAGCAAACTAACATCCTGAACATCAACAGATGTTTACAATATTGGTTATACAACTTAATATCTGCCAAAATATATTTCTGAAACTGATAGGTATGAAATATTTCACATCATATTGCACAACATTTGCTCAGAGACAAGAATTTTGGTTGATGTTATAGACAATGTAATATTCGGTAGTTAAGTTACTGTAAATTAGTATTTGAAATGTTTGAAAAATTTGCTCAGAAAATCCAAAACATTAAAAATAAATAAATAAAATAAAAATGTTCAAATGTTTGTAAGTCAGTCAGACTTAACCACTTGGTCACTAGTCCATAGCTTACAAACTACTTGAAATAAGGTAAACTGTCCTAAGGTCAACACAAACACTCATGCCCAAGGGTGGACTCTAATCCCCAACGGCAAACGGCCGTACGCACTGCAGCACGATTCTGCAGTGCACACGACTAATCTGCCACAGCTAATACATTTTAATAACATGATTTATCATATGTTGAGGCAATTCTGTTAGTTATAAAAAAACCATAACTTTAAATTGCTGTTTTGAAATTCCCAAAAAGTAAATACTGAAATGCCAAGCATATTAAAAAAATAAATATTTAATATCAAAATGAGTTATAATGTACTAAAAGTATTAAATATTGTACAATTAAACTGTTAACGTTTATTAGCAGTCTCTGAACCAAAGTAGAATGTTAGCATGGTACTGACGGTCTTGAAAGACATGCAGCCATGTTAAAATCATTGTTTAACCGGGTGTCACTGTAGAGAGACACATTTAAGTTGTCTCTTAGAAAAAGTCTGTAAAGTTATCTGAAACTACAGAAGGGTGATCAATAAATTAAATTAGGAAGCGCCTGACATGTCATTTAAATACATCCAACAACTG